>CM055897.1:27067674-27512674 GCA_029582155.1 Panopea generosa | reverse complement strand
AACACCACATCCATCTCAACATCACTACCACCATAACCACCACCACATCCATCTCAACATCTTTACCACCACAATCATCACCACATCCATCTCATCATAACTACCACCACAACCAGCACCAATGCAATCAACATCACTACCACTTTAACCACAACCACATCTATCTCAACATCACTACCACCACAACCAGCACCAATACAATCAAAATCACTACCACCATAACCACACCAGTTCCATCTCAACATCACTACCACCATAACCACACCAGTTCCATCTCAACATCACTACCACCAAAACCACTACCAATACAATCAACATCACTGCCACCATAACCATACCACATCCATTTCAACATCACTACCACCACAACCAGCACCAATACAATCAACATCACTACCACCATAACCACCACCACATCCATCTCAACATCACTACCAACACAACCATCACCAATACAATCAACATCACTACCACCAAAACTATCACGAATACAATCAACATCACTACCACCATAACCACCACCAATACAATCAATATCACTACCAACACAACCACCACCAATACAATCAACATAACTACCTGCATAACCATCACCACATCTATCTCAACATCACTACCATCATAACTAGCACCAATACAATCAACATCACTACCACCATAACCACCACCACATCAATCTCAACATCACTACCACTATAACCATCACCACATCCATCTCAACATCACTACCATCACAACCATCACCACATCTATCTCAACATCACTACCATCATAACTAGCACCAATACAATCAACATCACTACCACCATAACCACCACCACATCAATCTCAACATCACTACCACCACAACCATCACCACATCAATCTCAACATCACTACCACCATAACCATCACCACATCCATCTCAACATCACTACCATCACAACCATCACCACATCTATCTCAACATCACTACCATCATAACTAGCACCAATACAATCAACATCACTACCACCATAACCATCACCACATCCATCTCAACATCACTACCATCACAACCATCACCACATCTATTTCAACATCACTACCATCATAACTAGCACCAATACAATCCACATCACTACCACCATAACCACCACCACATCAATCTCAACATCACTACCACCACAACCATCATCAAAACAATCAACATCACTACCATCATAAACATCACCACATATATCTGATCATCACTACCATCACAACCAGCACTAATACAGTCAACATCACTAACACCATAACCATCACCACATCCATCTCAACATCACTACCACCACAACCATCACCAATACAATCAACATGACTTCGACCATAACCACCAACACACCCATCTCAACATCACCAACACCACAACCAGCACCGATACAATCACCATCACTACCACCATTACCTTCACTACATCCGTCTCAACATCATTACAACCATAACCATCACCAATACAATTAACATCACTACTACCATAACCATTTCCACATCCATCTCAACATTACTACCATAACAACCAGAACCACTACAATCAACATTACTACCACCATAACCATCATCAATACAATCAACATAACTACCACCATAACAACCACCACATCCATCTCAACATCACTACCTACAAAACCATCACCAATACAATCAACATCACTACCACCAAAACAATCACCACATCCATCTCAACATCACTACCATCACAACCATAACCAATGCAATCAACATCACTGCCATCACAACCACACCACATTCATCTCAACATCACTACCTACAAAACCATCACCAATACAATCAACATCACTACCACCAAAACCATCACCACATCCATCTCAACATCACTACCATCACAACCATCACCAATACAATCAACATCACTACCACCACAACCACCACCACATCCATCTCAACATCACTACCACCATAACCATCACCAATACAATCAACATCACTACCACCATTACCATCACCAATACAATCACCATCACTACAACCATAACCATCACCACATCAATCTCAACATCACTACCACCATAACCATCACCACATCAATCTCAACATCACTACCATCACAACCAGAACCAATACAATCAACATTACTACCACTATAACCATCATCAAAACAATCAACATCACTTTTACCACAACCATCACAACCATCACCACATCCATCTCAACATCACTACCACCACAACTATCACGAATAAAACCAACATCACTACCACCATAACCACCACCACATCCATCTCAACATCACTACTACCATAACCATCCCCACATCCATCTCAACATCACTACCACTATAACCATCACAAATACAATCAAAATCACTACCACCACAACCAGCATCATGTCCATCTCAACATCACTACCACCACAACCATCACATATACAATCAACATCACTAGCACCATAACCACCACCACTTCCATCTCAACATCATTACCACCATAACCATCATCAATACAATCAACATCACTACCACCATAAACATCACCACATATATCTGAGCATCACTACCATCACAACCAGCACTAATACAGTCAACATCACTAACACCATAACTATCACCACATCCATCTCAAAATCAGTACCATCACAACCAGAACCAATACAATCAACATTACTACCACCATAACCACCACCACATCCATCTCAACATCATCATCATCAAACACAATTCCAAACTTGCCAACATACTAGTTCAGTATTGTGCATTCTTTACTAGCTGATACAGTCCCGTGTTCGTTCTATATTCTTTTTTAGGCCTCAGTATTCGAAACTTTGACCCAAATGCAGTGTATCAGCAGCAAGTCCAGGCCGCTCAGAACACCATGTCCGGTGGAGGTGGAGCATAGTCTCCACCGGTGACCGGCACAAGTTCAGGAGGGAAAACTTTTTTTTTTCCCAAGTAAAGTAAACACTGCGACACAGAGCACTTCAGGTAAATATATAAGCAACACTTGTGATTGTAACAACTTAGGAAGTTATGCCTACGTTTAATTAGACAAGCATTTGCTAATATAGAAAATTTGATTGTATTGTGTCAAGCGTCCCTTTCAAATTGTTGTAAGTAATCGCGAAGGTGTTTACTTGAGACACTATTCTAAGCGCTGCCACATTGGAGTATCATGTCGCAGACACATGGTATGATACCACACCAAGGTGTCTACTTGAGACACTATTCTAAGCGCTGCCACATTGGAGTATCATGTCGCAGACACATGGTATGATACCACACCCAGGTGTCTACTTGAGACACTATTCTAAGCGCTGCCACATTGGAGTATCATGTCGCAGACACATGGTATGATACCACACCCAGGTGTCTACTTGAGACACTATTCTTAGCGCTGCCACATTGGAGTATCATGTCGCAGACACATGGTATGATACCACACCCAGGTGTCTATTTGAGACACTATTCTTAGCGCTGCCACATTGGAATATCATGTCGCAGACACATGGTATGATACCACACCCAGGTGTCTACTTGAGACACTATTCTTAGCGCTGCCACATTGGAGTATCATGTCGCAGACACATGGTATGATACCACACCCAGGTGTCTACTTGAGACACTATTCTTAGCGCTGCCACATTTGAGTATCATGTCGCAGACACATGGTATGATACCACACCCAGGTGTCTACTTGAGACACTATTCTTAGCGCTGCCACATTGGAGTATCATGTCGCAGATACATTGTATGATACCACACCCAGGTGTCTACTTGAGACACTATTCTAAGCGCTGCCACATTGGAGTATCATGTCGCAGACACATGGTATGATACCACACCCAGGTGTCTACTTGAGACACTATTCTTAGCGCTGCCACATTGGAGTATCATGTCGCAGATACATTGTATGATACCACACCCAGGTGTCTACTTGAGACACTATTCTAAGCGCTGCCACATTGGAGTATCATGTCGCAGACACATGGTATGATACCACACCCAGGTGTCTACTTGAGACACTATTCTTAGCGCTGCCACATTGGAGTATCATGTCGCAGACACATGGTATGATACCACATCCAGGTGTCTACTTGAGACACTATTCTTAGCGCTGCCACATTGGAGTATCATGTCGCAGATACATTGTATGATACCACACCCAGGTGTCTACTTGAGACACTATTCTAAGCGCTGCCACATTGGAGTATCATGTCGCAGAAACATTGTATGATACCACACCCAGGTGTCTGCTTGAGACACTATTCTTAGCGCTGCCACATTGGAGTATCATGTCGCAGACACATGGTATGATACCACACCCAGGTGTCTACTTGAGACACTATTCTTAGCGCTGCCACATTTGAGTATCATGTCGCAGATACATTGTATGATACCACACCCAGGTGTCTACTTGAGACACTATTCTTAGCGCTGCCACATTGGAGTATCATGTCGCAGACACATGGTATGATACCACACCCAGGTGTCTACTTGAGACACTATTCTTAGCGCTACCACATTGGAGTATCATGTCGCAGATACATTGTATGATAGCACACCCAGGTGTCTACTTGAGACACTATTCTAAGCGCTGCCACATTGGAGTATCATGTCGCAGACACATGGTATGATACCACACCCAGGTGTCTACTTGAGACACTATTCTTAGCGCTGCCACATTGGAGTATCATGTCGCAGACACATGGTATGATACCACACCCAGGTGTCTACTTGAGACACTATTCTTAGCGCTGCCACATTGGAGTATCATGTCGCAGACACATGGTATGATATCACACCCAGGTGTCTACTTGAGACTCTATTCTAAGCACTGCCACATTGGAGTATCATGTCGCAGACACATGGTATGATACCACACCCAGGTGTCTACTTGAGACACTATTCTAAGCGCTGCCACATTGGAGTATCATGTCGCAGACACATGGTATGATACCATACCCAGGTGTCTACTTGATACACTATTCTTAGCGCTGCCACATTGGAGTATCATGTCGCAGACACATGGTATGATACCACAGCCAGGTGTCTACTTGAGACACTATTCTTAGCGCTGCCACATTGGAGTATCATGTCGCAGACACATGGTATGATACCACACCCAGGTGTCTACTTGAGACACTATTCTTAGCGCTGCCACATTGGAGTATCATGTCGCAGACACATGGTATGATATCACGACCAGGTGTCTACGTGAGACACTATTCTTAGCGCTGCCACATTGGAGTATCATGTCGCAGACACATGGTATGATACCACACCCAGGTGTCTACTTTGTACAAGTTGTATTGTGTCAAGCGTCCCTTTCAAATTGTTGTAAGTAATCGCGAAGGTGTCTACTTGAGACACTATTCTAAGCGCTGCCACATTGGAGTATCATGTCGCAGACACATGGTATGATACCACACCCAGGTGTCTACTTTGTACAAGTTGTATTGTGTCAAGCGTCCCTTTCAAATTGTTGTAAGTAATCGCGAAGGTGTCTACTTGAGACACTATTCTAAGCGCTGCCACATTGGAGTATCATGTCGCAGACACATGGTATGATACCACACCCAGGTGTCTACTTGAGACACTATTCTAAGCGCTGCCACATTGGAGTATCATGTCGCAGACACATTGTATGATACCACACCCAGGTGTCTACTTGAGACACTATTCTAAGCGCTGCCACATTGGAGTATCATGTCGCAGACACATGGTATGATACCACACCCAGGTGTCTACTTGAGACACTATTCTAAGCGCTGCCACATTGGAGTGTCATGTCCCAAACACATGGTATGATACCACACCCAGGTGTCTACTTGAGACACTATTCTTAGCGCTGCCACATTGGAGTATCATGTCGCAGACACATGCTATGATACCACACCCAGGTGTCTACTTGAGACACTATTCTAAGCGCTGCCACATTGGAGTATCATGTCGCAGACACATGGTATGATACCACACCCAGGTGTCTACTTGAGACACTATTCTTAGCGCTGCCACATTGGAGTATCATGTCGCAGACACATGGTATGATACCACACCCAGGTGTCTACTTGAGACACTATTCTTAGCGCTGCCACATTGGAGTATCATGTCGCAGACACATGGTATGATACCACACCCAGGTGTCTACTTGAGACTCTATTCTTAGCACTGCCACATTTGAGTATCATGTCGCAGACACATGGTAGGATACCACACCCAGGTGTCTACTTGAGACACTATTCTTAGCGCTGCCACATTGGTGTATCATGTCGCAGACACGTGGTATGATACCACACCTAGGTGTCTACGTGAGACACTATTCTTAGCGCTGCCACATTGGAGTATCATGTCGCAGACACATGGTATGATACCACACCCAGGTGTCTACTTGAGACACTATTCTTAGCGCTGCCACATTGGAGTATCATGTCGCAGACACATGGTATGATACCACACCCAGGTGTCTACTTGAGACACTATTCTTAGCGCTACCACATTGGAGTATCATGTCGCAGATACATTGTATGATACCACATCCAGGTGTCTACTTGAGACACTATTCTAAGAGCTGCCACATTGGAGTATCATGTCGCAGACACATGGTATGATACCACACACAGGTGTCTACTTGAGACACTATTCTTAGCGCTGCCACATTGGAGTATCATGTCGCAGATACATTGTATAATACCGCACCCAGGTGTCTACTTGAGACACTATTCTAAGCGCTGCCACATTGGAGTATCATGTCGCAGACACATTGTATGATACCACACCCAGGTGTCTACTTGAGACACTATTCTTAGCGCTGCCACATTGGAATATCATGTCGCAGACACATGGTATGATACCACATCCAGGTGTCTACTTGAGACACTATTCTTAGCGCAACCACAGTGGAGTATCATGTCGCAGATACATTGTATGATACCACACCCAGGTGTCTACTTGAGACACTATTCTAAGCGCTGCCACATTGGAGTATCATGTCGCAGACACATGGTATGATACCACACCCAGGTGTCTACTTGAGACACTATTCTTAGCGCTGCCACATTGGAGTATCATGTCGCAGACACATGGTATGATACCACACCCAGGTGTCTACTTGAGACACTATTCTTAGCGCTACCACATTGGAGTATCATGTCGCAGATACATTGTATGATACCACACCCAGGTGTCTACTTGAGACACTATTCTTAGCGCTGCCACATTGGAGTATCATGTCGCAGACACATGGTATGATACCACACCCAGGTGTCTACTTGAGACACTATTCTTAGCGCTGCCACATTGGAGTATCATGTCGCAGACACATTGTATGATACCACATCCAGGTGTCTACTTGAGACACTATTCTTAGCGCAACCACATTGGAGTATCATGTCGCAGATACATTGTATGATACCACACCCAGGTGTCTACTTGAGACACTATTCTAAGCGCTGCCACATTGGAGTATCATGTCGCAGACACATGGTATGATACCACACCCAGGTGTCTACTTGAGACACTATTCTTAGCGCTGCTACATTGGAGTATCATGTCGCAGACACATGGTATGATACCACACCCAGGTGTCTACTTGAGACACTATTCTTAGCGCTACCACATTGGAGTATCATGTCGCAGATACATTGTATGATACCACACCCAGGTGTCTACTTGAGACACTATTCTTAGCGCTGCCACATTGGAGTATCATGTCGCAGACACATGGTATGATACCACACCCAGGTGTCTACTTGAGACACTATTCTTAGCGCTACCACATTGGAGTATCATGTCGCAGATACATTGTATGATACCACACCCAGGTGTCTACTTGAGACACTATTCTATGCGCTGCCACATTGGAGTATCATGTCGCAGACACATGGTATGATACCACACCCAGGTGTCTACTTGAGACACTATTCTTAGCGCTGCCACATTGGAGTTTCATGTCGCAGACACATGGTATGATACCACACCCAGGTGTCTACTTGAGACACTATTCTAAGCGCTGCCACATTGGAGTATCATGTCGCAGACACATGGTATGATATCACAGCCAGGTGTCTACTTGAGACTCTATTCTAAGCACTGCCACATTGGAGTATCATGTCGCAGACACATGGTATGATACCACACCCAGGTGTCTACTTGAGACACTATTCTAAGCGCTGCCACATTGGAGTATCATGTCGCAGACACATGGTATGGTACCACACCCAGGTGTCTACTTGATACACTATTCTTAGCGCTGCCACATTGGAGTATCATGTCGCAGACACATGGTATGATACCACAGCCAGGTGTCTACTTGAGACACTATTCTTAGCGCTGCCACATTTGAGTATCATGTCGCAGACACATGGTATGATACCACAGCCAGGTGTCTACTTGAGACACTATTCTTAGCGCTGCCACATTGGAGTATCATGTCGCAGACACATGGTATGATATCACGACCAGGTGTCTACGTGAGACACTATTCTTAGCGCTGCCACATTGGAGTATCATGTCGCAGACACATGGTATGATACCACACCCAGGTGTCTACTTTGTACAAGTTGTATTGTGTCAAGCGTCCCTTTCAAATTGTTGTAAGTAATCGCGAAGGTGTCTACTTGAGACACTATTCTTAGCGCTGCCACATTGGAGTATCATGTCGCAGACACATGATATGATACCACACCCAGGTGTCTACTTTGTACAAGTTGTATTGTGTCAAGCGTCCCTTTCAAATTGTTGTAAGTAATCGCGAAGGTGTCTACTTGAGGCACTATTCTAAGCGCTGCCACATTGGAGTATCATGTCGCAGACACATGGTATGATACCACACCCAGGTGTCTACTTGAGACACTATTCTAAGCGCTGCCACATTGGAGTATCATGTCGCAGACACATGGTATTATACCACACCTAGGTGTCTACTTGAGACACTATTCTTAGCGCTGCCACATTGGAGTATCATGTCGCAGACACATTATATGATACCACACCATGGTGTCTACTTGAGACACTATTCTAAGCGCTGCCACATTGGAGTATCATGTCGCAGACACATGGTATGATACCACACCCAGGTGTCTACTTGAGACACTATTCTTAGCGCTGCCACATTGAAGTATCATGTCGCAGACACATGGTATGATACCACACCCAGGTGTCTACTTGAGACAATATTCTTAGCGCTGCCACATTGGAGTATCATGTCGCAGACACATTGTATGATACCACACCCAGGTGTCTACTTGAGACACTATTCTAAGCGCTGCCACATTGGAGTATCATGTCGCAGACACATGGTATGATACCACACCCAGGTGTCTACTTGAGACACTATTCTAAGCGCTGCCACATTGGAGTGTCATGTCGCAGACACATGGTATGATACCACACCCAGGTGTCTACTTGAGACACTATTCTTAGCGCTACCACATTGGAGTATCATGTCGCAGACACATGGTATGATACCACACCCAGGTGTCTACTTGAGACACTATTCTAAGCGCTGCCACATTGGAGTATCATGTCGCAGACACATGGTATGATACCACACCCAGGTGTCTACTTGAGACACTATTCTTAGCGCTGCCACATTGGAGTTTCATGTCGCAGACACATGGTATGATACCACACCCAGGTGTCTACTTGAGACACTATTCTTAGCGCTGCCACATTGGAGTATCATGTCGCAGACACATGGTATGATATCACAGCCAGGTGTCTACTTGAGACTCTATTCTAAGCACTGCCACATTGGAGTATCATGTCGCAGACACATGGTATGATACCACACCCAGGTGTCTACTTGAGACACTATTCTAAGCGCTGCCACATTGGAGTATCATGTCGCAGACACATGGTATGATACCACACCCAGGTGTCTACTTGATACACTATTCTTAGCGCTGCCACATTGGAGTATCATGTCGCAGACACATGGTATGATACCACAGCCAGGTGTCTACTTGAGACACTATTCTTAGCGCTGCCACATTGGAGTATCATGTCGCAGACACATGGTATGATACCACACCCAGGTGTCTACTTGAGACACTATTCTTAGCGCTGCCACATTGGAGTATCATGTCGCAGACACATGGTATGATATCACGACCAGGTGTCTACGTGAGACACTATTCTTAGCGCTGCCACATTGGAGTATCATGTCGCAGACACATGGTATGATACCACACCCAGGTGTCTACTTTGTACAAGTTGTATTGTGTCAAGCGTCCCTTTCAAATTGTTGTAAGTAATCGCGAAGTTGTCTACTTGAGACACTATTCTTAGCGCTGCCACATTGGAGTATCATGTCGCAGACACATGATATGATACCACACCCAGGTGTCTACTTTGTACAAGTTGTATTGTGTCAAGCGTCCCTTTCAAATTGTTGTAAGTAATCGCGAAGGTGTCTACTTGAGGCACTATTCTAAGCGCTGCCACATTGGAGTATCATGTCGCAGACACATGGTATGATACCACACCCAGGTGTCTACTTGAGACACTATTCTAAGCGCTGCCACATTGGAGTATCATGTCGCAGACACATGGTATTATACCACACCCAGGTGTCTACTTGAGACACTATTCTTAGCGCTGCCACATTGGAGTATCATGTCGCAGACACATGGTATGATACCACACCCAGGTGTCTACTTGAGACACTATTCTTAGCGCTGCCACGTTGGAGTATCATGTCGCAGACACATGGTATGATACCACACCCAGGTGTCTACTTGAGACACTATTCTTAGCGCTGCCACATTGGAGTATCATGTCGCAGACACATGGTATGATATCACACCCAGGTGTCTACTTGAGACTCTATTCTAAGCACTGCCACATTGGAGTATCATGTCGCAGACACATGGTATGATACCACACCCAGGTGTCTACTTGAGACACTATTCTAAGCGCTGCCACATTGGAGTATCATGTCGCAGACACATGGTATGATACCACACCCAGGTGTTTACTTGATACACTACTCTTAGCGCTGCCACATTGGAGTATCATGTCGCAGACACATGGTATGATACCACAGCCAGGTGTCTACTTGAGACACTATTCTTAGCGCTGCCACATTGGAGTATCATGTAGCAGACACATGGTATGATACCACACCCAGGTGTCTACTTGAGACACTATTCTTAGCGCTGCCACATTGGAGTATCATGTCGCAGACACATGGTATGATATCACGACCAGGTGTCTACGTGAGACACTATTCTTAGCGCTGCCACATTGGAGTATCATGTCGCAGACACATGGTATGATACCACACCCAGGTGTCTACTTGAGACACTATTCTTAGCGCTGCCACATTGGAGTATCATGTCGCAGACACATGGTATGATACCACACCCAGGTGTCAACTTGACACACTTTTCTTAGCGCTACCACATTGGAGTATCATGTCGCAGACACATGGTATGATACCACACCCAGGTGTCTACTTGAGACACTATTCTTAGCGCTGCCACATTGGAGTATCATGTCGCAGACACATGGTATGATACCACACCCAGGTGTCAACTTGAGACACTATTCTAAGCGCTGCCACATTGGAGTATCATGTCGCAGACACATGGTATGATACCACACCCAGGTGTCTACTTGAGACACTATTCTTAGCGCTGCCACATTGGAGTATCATGTCGCAGACACATGGTATGATACCACACCCAGTCCTCCAGAACTATCCTTCAAATAATGAAAGCCAAACGAGAGAGCTTCTTTTACCATTTTGCAGAACATTGTTTTAGACCGGTCAGGGATCTAACCCACGACCTTCTAAATGCGAAGCGGACTCTACCACTAGGCCACGCTGCGGTCAAACTGGAATAAAATCTTATCAACATAACAAAAGTTTCCGAAATAAGAAACGAACAAAACAAAAATACATATTAACATCATGTCAATCATTTGTGACATCCTCTGACAACGGAATGATTTTGTCAGCATGTGTTCAATTCCTTTGTGCGTAGTGTTGGGAGTCGGGGCTGAAATTTGAAATCGGGGTAATCGGATATTTCAGACGATCGACTAACGATTAAAATCTCGATTGATTTGTAATAATGTGTTGATATATTAAGTCGAAATTGTTCTAGGAGATTTTATATTTTTCCCTTGAAAGAGCTGGAGTAATTCGCCAGTCGTGTTGTTAAGTTGGCCAAGGCGAGTTTGTTATCTGACTTGTTCTATTAGTGTTCAATTAATTATTTATAAGAAAAACGACATCATACAACGATTAGTATAATTCCTCGAAGAGCAAATGACAATCTCTGGTGGATTTTTGGTAACAATTTTACGGTTATCCATTAATCGGAACAACGCTATTTGTGAGGCATTCTCTGAACGTGTTCACTGACCGCTGTTTTAAAAACTGACATTGGCTGATATGGCATGCGTAGCAGTCAATGTTGTTCATTATTCATTACATTACATGACGACTATACTGTGTGATATTTGTTTCTCTATCTAGCTGGCACTGGTGGAACATTTGACCCGAGCTCCGTTAACTCAGCTTCACAGAGCGGCTCGTCGTCAGGTAGTTGTATATTACGGTTGTCAGAATACGCCCATTCATGAAGAATATGTCAATGAATAATATCTTGTTTGTCAATTTCTATTGATATGGCTGATTGCTGAATCGAATATCCTTTCACAGTTCTTAATTAAGAAAGTGATTGAAAGGGAAGAGTTAACAGGTTGCACAATCTTAAAATTTCTTTTCAAACGTCAAGTGTTTTTATTGTAATAAATCAACATCACACCGTACGTCCGTCTGTCTATCAGTCCAACTGCATGTCCGTACGTTCGTTCATGTGTCTGTATATCCGACTGTCTCAATATTTTTTTCTCTATCACACATACGAGATTAGTACAATTACTAAACAAAGATCCTTTAAAGTTGGCAAGTCTTGATATAACGTGAAGCTCCAATCGTACATACTCGGCCAATTCTGTCATCATTAGGTATTAGACTGAATAAGGATACTCGGCGAGGTGCTCCAAATGTACAAATCTCAGTCTCTGGCACATTTTCATGGAGCAACAACCAGTGTATAGCTAAATATACATATACATACATTTTCAATTATAAACACGGTTCTGTTTAACTTGGATAAGTAACTATTAGATTAAAAGAGATTTTTTTCTCAATGACATGTCCACGTATCAAATCAACCGGTGTACCAAAGAATGTTTAAACAAATATCCAAATATTTCTGACCTCAACTTCATGTTTAAGAAATGAAAAGCGTCACATTATTTATGAAATTATGAGTATGATTTTATAATTATTTTGAAAAAATATATACTAGTAAACTATTTCTTTAGAATATTTATTAAAGTCTGTCGGTTATATTAAAAACAATATATTATTAATGTCACTGATAGTCATTCAAAGTTATGTGCGAAAAGGGATGTTCTTTAACCATTTATAACAGTTATGCCCCTTTATATTGTTCTATATACACACTATGGAATAATATATTATTCAATCATAAAGCTAACTATGATGTAATCTTCAAAACCTGTGAAGTAAATATTCATGAGAGTTTTCATTGATCTATTTCAATATTATCATGTGTTTGTTATTTTGGTTTTAGGATCGGGTTTAAGTAGTAGTTTTGACCCAAATAAAGTGAACACGGCTATAATGCAAAGTCCTGTTTAATCCAGTGGGGGTTCAAGCGGCTCGTCAGGCAGTTCATCCGAATGTATGTCTCCTTCGGGGTCCGGACAGAGTATGTCAACGCCAAGTTCCGGTCAAAGCATGTCAAGTTCCGGTCAGAGTATGTCACCGTCAAATTCCAGTCAAAGCATGTAAAGTTCCGGTCAGAGTATGTCACCATCAAGTTCTGGTCAAAGTATGTCAGTATCATGTTCCTGTCAAAGTAAGCCATCGTCAAGTTCCGGTCAAAGTATGTCACCGTCAAATGGAGGATCTAGTTCTGGTGGTTCATCAAGTAGTGGCAGTTCTGGAAGCTTCGATCCAAACGCAGCGACCAAACCTGTATCACAAAGCATGTCTGGCTCAGGATCCGCACATAGCATGGCAGGGGCAATGCCTAGTTCAAGCGACAGCTTTAAACAAAACGCTGCTAACCCAAAGATTTCACAAAGTATTTCTCCGTCAGGCTCAAATCAAAGTATGTCACCCTCTGGATCTAGTCAGGGCATGTCACCATTTAGCTCAGGTCAAAGCATGTCATCCTCAGGATCTAGTCAGGGCATGTCATCATCTAGCTCTGGTCAAAGTATGTCATCCTAAGTATCTGGTCAGGGCATGTCACCATCTAGCTCTAGTCAAAGTATGTCATACTCAGAATCTGGTCAGGGCATGTCATCATCTAGCTCAGGTCAAAGCATGTAATCCTCAGGATCTGGTCAGGGCATGTCACCATCTAGCACAGGTCAAAGTATGTCGTCCTCAGGATCTGGTCAGGGCATGTCATCATCTAGCTCAGGTCAAAGCATGTCGTCCTCAGGGTCTGGTCAGGGCATGCCATCATCTAGCTCAGGTCAAAGCATGTCGTCTTCAGGATCTGGTCAGGGCATGTCACCATCTAGCTCAGGTCAAAGTATGTCGTTCTCAGGATCTGGTCAGGGCATGTCATCATCTAGCTCAGGTCAAAGCATTTCATCCTCAGGATCTGGTCAGGGCATGCCATCATCTAGCTCAGGTCAAATCACGTCGTCCTCAGAATCTGGTCAGTGCATGTCACCATCTAGCTCAGGTCAAAGTATGTCGTCCTCAGGATCTGGTCAGGGCATGTCATCATCTGGCTCAGTTCAAAGTAGGTCGTCCTCAGGATCTGGTCAGGGCATGTCATCATCTAGCTCAGGTCAAAGCATGTCATCCTCAGGATCTGGTCAGGGCATGCCATCATCTATCTCATGTCAAAGCACGTCGTCCTCAGAATCTGGTCAGTGCATGTCATCATCTAGCTCAGGTCAAAACATGTCGTCCTCAGGATCTGGTCAGGGCATGTCATCATCTAGCTCAGGTCAAAGCATGTCATCCTCAGGATCTGGTCAGGGCATGTCACCATCTAGCTCTGGTCAAAGTATGTCATCCTCAGGATCTGGTCAGGGCATGTCATCATCTAGCTCAGGTCAAAGTATGTCGTCCTCAGGATCTGGCCAGGGCATGTCATCAATTAGCTCAGGTCAAAGCATGTCATCCTCCAGATCTGGTCAGGGCATGTCACCATGTAGATCAGGTCAAAGCATGTCATCCTCCGGATCTGGTCAGAGCATGTCACCCTTTAGCTCAGGAAAAACCATGTCACCCTCAGGATCTGGTCAGGGCATGTCATCATCTAGCTCAGGTCAAAGTATGTCATCCTCAGGATCTGGTCAGGGCATGTCACCATCTAGCACAGGTCAAAGTATGTCGTCCTCAGGATCTGGTCAGGGCATGTTATCATCTAGCACAGGTCAAAGTATGTCGTCCTCAGGATCTGGTCAGGGCATGTCACCATCTAGCTCAGGTCAAAGTAGTATCGTCCTCAGGATCTGGTCAGGGCATGTCATCTTCTAGCTCTGGTCAAAGTATGTCACCCTCAGGATCTGGTCAGGGCATGTCACCATCTAGCTCAGGTCAAAGCATGTCATCCTCAGGATCTGGTCAGGACATGTCGTCATCTAGCTCAGGTCAAAGTATGTCATCCTTCAAATCAATCAACTAAGTCTAAATATGGGCGACCCAGGAAAGCTTTTAAGCAATATGGGGTCAAGTTCCAGTGCTTCACAGCAAGGTATATCATTATATGGTAGCAGTTGATGTAGTTCAAGTAGCAGTAGCGGTTCAAGTGGATCCAGTCAAAGTATGTCACCTTCTAGTTCTGGACAAAGTATGTCATCTTCAGGATCTGGTCAGGGCATATCACCATCTAGCTCAGGTCAAAGTATGTCGTCCTCAGGATCTGGTCAAGGCATGTCACCATCTAGCTCAGGTCAAAGTATGTCATCCTCAGGATCTGGTCAGGGCATGTCACCATCTAGCTCAGGTCAAAGTATGTCGTCCTCAGGATCTGGTCAGGGCATGTCATCATCTAGCTCTAGTCAAAGTTTGTCACCCTCAGGATCTGGTCAGGGCATGTCACCATCTAGCTCAGGTCAAAGCATGTAATCCTCAGGATCTGGTCAGGGCATGTCATCATCTAGCTCAGGTCAAAGTATGTCATCCTCCAAATCAATCAAAGTATGTCGCCTTCTAGTACTGGGCAGAGTATGTCACCGTCGAGTGGTGGTTCGAGGTCAAGTGGAAGTTCAAGCGCGTCAGGGTCTGGAACAAGCTCAAGCGGAGGCTTTGATCCTAATTCTGTCAATCAACCAATATCTCAATCGATGAATCCTAGTCAATTCATGTCCGGCTGAAGTAACGGTGGCAGTCCACCTGGAACATCTGGAGGCAGCTCGTCATCTAGTGGGAGTGGATCAGCTAGTCCAAACAGTGGGGAAGAAAGCAGTAGCGGAAGTAGCTCTGGCAGAAGTGGAAGTGGGTCATCTGGAAGTAAAAAGTCCGTCAAGCCAAATGACAAACCCTATGCAAATAATGGGAGGTGGCTCAATGGGCGATGGTTGTAGTAGTAGTGGTGGATCTGGAAGCTCGAACATGGGAAGCTTCATCCCCAATGCTATAAATCAGCAACTTATACCCAAAAGCATCAGTTTTAATCCAAATTCGTTTATGGGTAGAAGAAGATAATTGAAAAAATTTAGATATTTAAATATGGTACATTTTAATGGACTTTGAATAAAGACATATTGGTCACATATGCGTTCTATTTATTTTGAGATAATAACAAAATTACTTAACATTGTTAGATATAATGAATCTCTTTTAACATGTATTTCCAAATTAAAAGTTTTCGTTTTCTTATTTAATTATCAAAAAAAACAGACATTTTCTCGTTCTAATTGTGTGAATTGCGTAATTCAAACAAGAGTCCACACAATTAGAACGAGAAAATGTTTGGGTTTTTTTGTTTGTTTTTTGGGGTTTTTTTTAAATAATTAAATAAGAAAAAAAAATGAATTGCGTAATTCAAACAAGAGTGTGACCGCGGCGTGGTCTAGTGGTAGAGCGTCCGCCTCGCATGCGAAAGGTCGTGGGTTCAATCCCCGGCCGGGTCATACCAAAGACTTTAAAAATGGTACTAGATGCTTCCTCGCTTGACGCTCAGCATTTAGAGGAGTCAGCCCGGTGTCAGTATAATGTGACTGGGTGGGGTATCATACCATGTGTCTGCGGCATGATACTCCAGTATGACAGCGCTTAGAATACTGTCTCAAGTAGACACCGTTGCGATATGACTGAAAATTGTTGAAAGCGACGCTAAACACCATACAACAACGAATCAAACAAGAGTTATGCCCCTTTTAATACGGATAGGAAATTAAAAAGAATC
This sequence comes from Panopea generosa, assembly GCA_029582155.1. Lineage (NCBI taxonomy): Eukaryota > Metazoa > Mollusca > Bivalvia > Adapedonta > Hiatellidae > Panopea > Panopea generosa. The sequence continues at coordinate 27,495,295 of CM055897.1, read as the reverse complement.
TGGCTTAAAAAGTATTGTATAAATGATATCAAGATGATATACAGCAATTTAAAAAGACAATTCTAGTATACTTTGTATGTCCCCAAAACCATTACACAAATTTTCGTTTTACGCTTAAATACATGCACTAACAAATACAAACGAAGTAGGCTCATGGGCCGGTTTTATTAACATTCGTCAGTTAACTTTTTGAGTGTAACATTAGAAGTCAAATCACACCATCATGAGAACTAAGCATACGCCTTAGAAAATAACAACCGTATTAGAATTCCTACGCAATTTACGTTAACAAAACGTCTGTTATTAAAATTGATTTTTTTAAAATTCATTGGTTTTTAAGAGTAATATTATGTCAACACACCCACGATGTATTTTTTACTGGGTGTTAAATTTAACAATGACAACATTGAGGGCTTATGCGTCTTTGTATCTATCTAATCATTATGCCACTTAGTCTAGTAATTATTAAGATCGTCAAACATGCATAAACAAAACAGAAAACGTAAAGTTAATACTTATGTTTTCAATCCTGATTTTGATAGATATTTATTTCAGTTTGAGACCCCTCAAGTGAAATATGTAACTGAAAATTTAAACTAAATGCTGCAAAGTAAACGCGTAAGAGAACATTACAGTTGATATCAAATTCACTAATATCCAATATTATCGTAGCCACTGACACGTGATATGATACCACAACCATATACATTGTACAGACACCGGGCTGACCAGACCAAGAACTATCACCTTAAAGCTGTGCGCCAAGCAAGGACGCTTTTAGTACAATTTTTCAAAGTCTTTGGTGTGACTTGACTAGAATCGAACCTACAACCTCCTGCATGCGAGACGGACGTTCTACCACGAGGGCATCCCCACGGTATATGCAAAAAGTAAAATTAGCTTCTATTAATAATTTCACTTCGTTTGGACTTATCCAATGATAATTGAAAATGACAATATGATAAGAAATTCCTCTGATCCAGAACATATTAGCACAAGTCTAGTATATACAATGGAAGCCAATCCAAAAACAGGTAAATAAATACATTGTTGTATGTATGTTTTCAATTGAAGTTATCACATAACGTATACTTCAGTATATCCGCATGTTATAGAGATTCTGGGGAGGGGAGGTAAAAACTATGAGAGTTCAGCAAATAATGTATTTGAGTTTGTCTTCCTTTAAAATGTAAAAATAAGGAACGGTTGTATCTAACGTTGAGGGAGCTTGTGGCCAGACAAGTTAACCTACAAACATACTAAGTTATGATTGATATGCAAAATATGTTTTATATATGTTTATAGTGCAAAAAGATATGTTTAAACACAAATAGTAAAAATGTGTTTCTTTGTGTAAGCACTTGTAACTTTTAATATTTTTCTCATGGGATTGTTACAGTGCTGGGGTATACCAGACGAACCCAAGACGATGCATGTGAGGAAGTCATTGACAATGTAGTTGCAATATTGTATGAGACAGTGAAAGATATGATTATTTCATCAGGTCACAGAAATAACATAATAGCCCAAGTAGTGTTTACAATTTAACAAGTGTGCGAACACATCAACGCGAGCAATATCTTACTTTAAATATTTTAATCTCGTTTGTATTTGCATTTTAATTCAATATTTCATTGATGTATATTTTTCTTATAAATGTTTCTTACTAGCTTACAGTGTCAGTCGAAAGGCAAGGTTAACATAGGACAAAAAGACGTACACCTTCATCTATCATTTTGGTTTACGAAAACGAAACAAAAGTATTGGTCGGTCGGTTTGTCGGTCGGTAATATAGATATTAAAGTGACTGTAACCAATTGTTTATAACTCGAAAGTGTGGATTTCATTATAGATATTAAAGTCACTGTAATCAATTGTTTATAACTCCGAAGTCTGGATTTCAATTTATGCTTGGATGCAGGTTTTATATTTCTTATAGTGAATAAGTGTTCGGCAAAAGAGGTAAAAAGGAGATTTTGATACAGTCGGAATTTCTAAAGCGTCTTTAAAATTGATTAAGTGTTCACCATAAAATTGTGCCTTTTTAGTTTCTGCCAAATAGTCATTATCTAATTTAAAAATTAAAATTATCTAGCTTTGAAATTAAATACGTTTAGCTATTTTAGGATTAGGGTGGTAAACGTGACGGTTTTCCGTCGATTAGTTTCTTATAACAAGTTACCAGGAACAATGGCCCGTTTTCTCACCGAAGTGATTTTAATACTTCTTGATAATGTTTTAAATACAAACTAAGAGCGTTTCCAGCTATCGGTTTTTATTAGTGCAAGGATCGAACCTAATTTTATTCGGGTGCATGATTTATCATTTTGACCGATACATTGATGGAGAATCTGGTACAGCTAATATTAAAGCATCATGTTTTTTATCACTAGTGGTTTCTTTTATGTACATTTTCTGACAGCTAAGCCATGACGTATACTTATTTATTGAGACTGTAAATGATATACTGAATGGTTTTAATGCCCCTTTCAACACATTTCACGCTATGTATGGTATATCCAGTTTAATTGGTAGAGGGAAATGATCTTGAGACGGCGCCTTAAACCACTCGGCCACGGATGAATAACGAGCAACTGAAGATTGCATGAAAAATAATTCTACTTTATTCAGATTCCTTTCTGATAAAAGAGGGATCCAGCAACAACAAGTTGATGAAACTTTATTTGAAATTGACCTTAACCAGATTTATAATTAGTTCTGATAAAGGAAGGGAGAAGTCCACTCTCTATGCTCTCGAAAAAACGTATTAAATAAATCTAGTGTATAAAGTGTATCCATGCTATTACAAAATAAAAAGGTGTTTAAGTTTTTTTGTGGAAGAGAGGTTCATACCCCTGTTTGTATGGTTAAACACATGTACGTCTTAAATGAGTATGGTAGATGTTGATGAAAGAGGGGACCAGTTCCCTAGTTTTGTAATAAAGTATTTTGTAAAAAATGATATATATCTTTTGTTATTATATTTACCATTTCTGTGCCTGCAACTAGATATAAATGAAGAAAAGAGGGGATTAGTAGGCCCCTGTTTTTTTCTCCAAATATACAAAATAGGTACGCTGAAAGGACGATTTTATGACACCCTTTTTATTCGAGTTCATGTTTAATAATGTTAACTCCCCTAAACGTTTAATACGACACCCTTAAAACGTTAATATTACACCTTAAAAAGGGAATCTGTTTTAAAAATCCTCCATTAATTTATCCGGTTTTTATCAGTAATACATATATATATTAACGTTTCTGTCCTACATGCAGCAAACTCGATGCTTTCCATTCTATCGTATGACAATCATGAGTCGTCTTTAAATGAGGTTCTACCGCGCCCGAGCTGCTGTTATCTTATAACTACTAACCTCTCACAGCCGAGTCCCACTCGGTCCAAGAACTTGATGTGAAAAGTTACGTGCGGAAGGACAATGGTTTTATCCATTCATTATGGTTCATTCGAGGTTTCTTCGACCAATAAAACTGTATATAACCTTGAATGTTAAACCTCTTTAAAGTTTCATTAAATGATGCTATTACAGGTTCTCAATGCGCAAATATTAAAATTTTACTTCTGACGCTGTAAAAAGATGCACCACTCGTACATTTATGTCCACGATATGATTAAAATGCACATAGTCAGAATGAATGTACACGTACATGTATCACAATGAATTTGATATCATATACCCTTGCATATATGAAAGAAAGAAAGAAACTTTAATTTGCAATTCAATAGGCCATAGGCCCGTGTGAACATATATAAAACAGGAATAAATTTACATACATGACGTAACACATACTGTATCTTATATTACAAAAATAAAAATGTAAAGAAACAAGAGAAAATATCACGTATACATAACGCAATGTGCATACATATATACATACATAAAACATATATACCAGATACATGGTAATCAATTGGTTTTATTTAATGAGGTTACATTTAATAAAATCCATACATCAAATATTTGTGGAAAATCAAACACAGAAAATAGAGAAATACTGTCATGTACTTTTGTTACGGAGAAAGTACATGTATGATGTTAATACACAAGTAAGTATATTTTATAATTATTAGAATATACAAATTATTATTTTTTAAAGCCACAATCAATATGTTTACAAGCAGACATAACACAAGTACATACTTACACATACCATATGCATATACATGTACACATTCATACGTATATATATTTTACATATATATCAAATACAGTTTAAGCCAGAGACACGGTAAATACAATAGTGTTATGTATTTTCAATGATTTTCCTCTTTTCAAAAGATTTAAAAATATACATACTTAAATTTCTAACTACATTTTCATCTTTACTACCGAAAAGTTGTACTAGTTAATACATACTTGGTCTATACCAAAAGTATTTAATTATAAATGTTCTACCTAATTCTACATATAATGAACACTCCATAATGAAATGATATTCGTCTTCAATTGTTTGACAAGAGTTGCATTTTCTATCTTCAAATGGGATACTTCTCGGTCTATGACATCTACCAGATTCTTTTTAAGGTGGTGCGATGAAACGATTAATCTAGTAATTGTTATCCTAAATTTGGGTATAGTTATACACTTCAGAAAGAACTGATAGTTAAAAATAATAATTTCTCTAAAAAATCTTGCCCTTGTGGAATTTTCCAAGCGTTCATGCTAGAACTGTAGATTAGTATCTTTAATTCTTTGACTAAATATACTTAAAAAATGTTTATATTACCAACACCTTGTGCAAGCCAGACATTATAAAATCCCAGATGACAATAGGTCACGTACTAATGTTACCCAGGAAACTTTATTTGGGTAAGTTTCAGCACCATGTTTCAACATGTTATATATAATTTTACAATATTTATTTTCACAGCTATGCAAAATTTTTAACCAATATTTTATAATTCTGTAATGTCTTGTATTAATAAGACTCATTCTTCCTAATATACCATAAACAAAATCATTTTGTGTTGTACGTTTTATCTTTAAAATACATTTACAATACATTGTATGTACTCGTTCAATATTATTTGAACTATGAAATCCCCAGACTTCGCATGAATAATTCAGAATAGGTAATATAAGTTTATCAAAAAGTTCTAATCTATGACTAATAGAAATATCGGAAAAATTTATGAGATGTTTATTCAGTTTAAAAATTGCTTTTTAAGCTTTTTCAGCTAGAGTCATTCGAGCTTCACTGAAATATCCTTCTTGAGTGAAAACTACACCAAGATAGGATAAGGACTTTACAATTTCTACTTGCTCTCCATTGTAAATAAAACGTAAATTTCTAGGTAGCAACCCTGCTTTTCTAAATACAATTACTTTTGTTTTGTTAACATTGACTTTTAACCTCCATTTATTACAATACTCTGAAAGAATATCAAATCCTTTTTGCAGGCCTTCAGGGGTTTCAGAAAATAAAACAATATCATCAGCATAAAGAAGTAGAAAAAGTTTGAGCATATATGTATCAATAAAATCAAAATTGTTTACTTAACGTATTATTATATTTGACACGTGATTTAATACCATTGTACATACTCCTAACAACAGTTAACATTTTACCTCTAATACCAAGTTGTATCAATTTAGTCCATAAACGGTTCCTTTCTACATAATCAAAAGCTTTGCTAAAATCTATAAAACTACAATACATTTTCTTACCTGTATTAATCATATGCGAAATTAGACCATGGAGAACAAAACTATTATCAGTTGTACCCATACCCTTTCGAAAGCCTGCCTGTGCTTCAATATATACGTGATAATTTTCAGCCCAGTTATTTAGCCTATTGTTAAGGATTCTAGTAAATAATTTTCCCATTGTGCTCAATAATGTAATGCCCCTGTAGTTATATGTGCTATTAACACTTCCTTTTTTATGTAAAGGGATAATGAAGCCTTCTGCCCATGGCTCTGGGAAGTTACCTGTATTTAAAATAATAATGAATAATGTAAATAAGTATGGTAATAATATATCCATGCCATGTATAAAATATTCATTTAAAAAATAATCATTACCTGCACTCTTTCCATTTTTAAGTTGTTTAATTGCATTTATAATCTTATAATTACTAATAGTTTCGTCTAGTTCATCGAACATGACCTGAAACTCACCTTTCACAAAACGTTCATTGAAATACAAAACATCCTCATCCGGATTAAAAAAGTGATCTTCCGGATTATTTGTACATTTAAAATATTGTTCAAAGTCAGACAATGATATATTTGAAGATTTTACATGTGAAGTTTGTTTCAACATGTTCCAATACAGTTTAGCATTTCTTTATCTATATAATTCCAAATTCTTAGTTTGGTTATCTGTATAATTCCTTTTACAAGTTTTTAACTCAGATTTGTATTCAGACCGGGACTTTACAAGTAAAATTCTATTTTCTTCAGATTTACATGATCGGAAAGAATTCAAATGTGTACGAAATATATTTCTCTTTTCTTCGCACTTATCATCAAACCATGTATTTTTAATAATATTTTTATTTTTGTTATTTTTTAATATTTTCTTTCTGAACAATGTATTGGTAATTTCATTCATGAGACTCGAAAACGTTTTTAAATTATCCTCAATGCCCTTACTATTAATACATGATTCTGTATTTTCTGTCAAAATATTCAGATTTTCTGTAAAATTAACATTATTTAAAGCGTTAACATACTCATCTTTAAGCTCACTATTCCAGCTATATCTGCTATCTAAAGATATATAGTCATTTTCGCCAGCATTCTTTGTATTTGCATATTTATTTTCAACATTTTCATTAAACTCAAAAACACATTCAATTACACAGTGGTCTGATAAAGAATTAGGATCATGTACTGTAAACATTTTACAATATGAATAAAGGGATTCTGATACTACAACATAGTCAACAACACTGCATCCTCTGTGACCTACAAACGTATATTTAACAGCACCAGCGTCATTTCCAATACGCCGATTCAAAATTCGCAAACCAGTCTGCTTGCACAAATACAAAAAGGCAATGTCATTGCTATTTATATGACCTTTATCTTGAGAAATTCTAGGCGTAAATGAATCTGCGGTATAATCATCGGGTAAGACATCAAAACAATCATAGGAATCAAAAGTTACAAAATCTGGCCTGTCTGAAGTACGACTATTAAAGTCACCGACCAACAATATATTACAGCAACTGTTTGTTTCATTTTGTATTAAAGCAACAGACTCAATTAATCTATCAAAAACATTTCGGTCAATATAATTAAATCTTCTACTGCCTTCAGGCATAACATAACACAGACCGACAAACAAATCACTTTCCATCTTTCACTTTCAATCTGCCATCAAGTTTCAACCATAAAATGTCATCATCACTTTGAAAAAATACAGTATTTTCACTCACTAATGTATTTCGTACATATATAATTATACCACCTGAATCTCGCTTGCATTTATTTGATTTTATTCTATGTAGTTCAAAATGTTCAAAATTCTCGACATCAAACTCGTGCAATTCGTTCGACCATGTCTCTGTAAACATAATTATGTCATTCTTATTAAAAATTTACATAATTTCTGAAGAATGCAATTTATTTAGGTTTTTAGAGATAAGACTTTGTACATTTAATAATGCAACTTTCAGACGCACTTTCTCCTGTAACCGCTAACCAGTGTCAGTATGTTTACTGTTAGAAACAGGTAATGTCATATTAACATTTCTATTCCTGTTTATCTGATTGGAACGCGTATCACGACTGTGGGTAACTCTGGATTGACTATGGGCTGGTGGCGACGAAACGTTTCGTTGACGACGACTGGAATTCTTACGGGTAGTCGATCTGTGTCGATGCGATCCGGATTCGGGACTAGTGGGAAAAGGACCCTTGTCCTTAATGTTAGACGGTGCAACATTTATTGGTGTTGCAAAAATCAGATTCTGATAAGGGCTGCTAAGTTGTACATTTACGTTACTTTGAAACCAAGCCGGCGAAATGCTGTTATCGTTCACAGAACGTTGACTGTTTTGTTTAGATAAATCTAAGGCAGTGTCACTTAGCACGGGCTTGTCACAGGTTGAGTAAGCACTTGTTGAGTGATTAACTTCGTGCATAATTGTGTAATTGGTGGCCGTCATGGGTGAGGAACCGTTGCGATCAAAACCTGATGGAGCTGTCCGACAAACACGTGCGGCGTTACCTGTGTTCAATGTGACTGGTTCTCGTATGCCATTTTGTGTTTGGGCTGGTTCCTGATGTGGAATATCGATACGCTCGTCAATTATCGGGAACTGCACTATCCTGCTATTTTGCATGGTCGCATTCCAGTCAGGGAATTCGTCCTGAATTAATTGATTGCCATGCATAAGCTTGGCTGGGTATATGATTGGACGGAAGACGTTGGATTGGCATTTTTTACATCCTTAAATAGGGGCCATAAACGCTTCCGGGCATCTGATATCTCACGGGGTACATCTCGATCGATGGAGTAACCTATGGTATTTTTCAATGTTTTTGCATTGGCCATTATCATCTCCACGTCATTATAATTCATGAAGTTGGCTAATTTAGGCCTCTTGAAAGTTTGGCCAATTTTGAAAGGACCTAATCTGTGCGCTCGTGTGATTAAGATTCTTGAGGTGTCGAGTTGCATTATGTTTGCGAGAAAATATAACAGTACTTCTGAACAGTTTTCAAAGCGAGACCATTTGAAACCACGAAATATCAAATTGTTTCTTCTGCCGCGGCTTCAATGTCAATGGATTTGTATGACAGTGTTTTAAGAAGGACTGATTGCTTGTTCGTTGCATTTGCGATTTGATTGATTTTGCTGCATGCTAATTCTATATACTTATTTGATACGGAAACAAGTTCTTGTGTGCTGGCCTGTTTGACTTTTAAGTTTAATATCTCGTCAAAAATCATTGACAACTTAGTATCAACATTTGCAGTATCAAAATATGAGGAATGAATTGTAATGTTTCCACTTGTACTACTGGTGTTATGTCTCTTCCGTTTCAAACTAAATTCCATCTCACCTGAATCGTTACATTCAGTCAACACTACCTGTGTCACCATTTTGTTTATAGTAATTTAAATTTGTATACCTTAGATATAATGAATCTGCATATTATCGTCAAAAGTACACATTTTTCAATTACAAACTGAACTGTCGCTTCTAAAATGACACAAAATTAATCACCAACCTACTTGATATTGAGTTTGAAGTCCAAAAACGTGAATTTTATATATTTTTCTCTAAGCCATTTCTAAAACACAACTAGTTTCCGCCATCTTGTTACGTCATCATGTATATATGTATACATACAGACACTAAAATGTAAGAGACAGTTGAGTAAACTTGCACGTTTTCTGTTGATCGGCGTAGCTGGCATTGCAGGCCCGAGACTGCACTCTTATTCAGAAAAATTAAACAATTTGATTTAATTGAAATTCCCGTAAGTAACATACATGTTTTTCATATGAAAAATTAAGCAAACAGTAGGCAATAACAAAAGAGATAGATGGTTATGTCTGTTGATATTGAAACAAATCAAAAAGTCGAGAACAGAGTATGGGTTAAATATAAGTATACATATTACAATTGTTATAGAAAAAATAAATGAAGAAAAAAAGACACCTGAAACCTAAAACGTTTACATTTCACCATCGTAGTTTCATCATTTCGACTTTTACCCCTCGTAGTTTCGACTTTTTATCATCTTAGTTTCGATTTTCCACAATCGTAGATTCGACTTGTCACCATCGTCGTTTCGGCTTTTCGCTATCGGGGTTTCGAATTTTTATCATCGTTGTCGTAGTTTAGACAGTTGTTTTTCACGTCGTATTCGGACTATTTCGTAGATGAAACAATTTTTACTACGCTGTATAATGAAAAACTTTGAAATCAAAATTAAATTATCTGACCCATTTCATACATCAAAAAATATGTCGCAATTTTAAGCAGGAAATCAATTTAGTCTAGATCATAGGCGCTTAGTCCAAGTCTCTTTTCAATATAATATTTTGGTATGTTTAAATAGAAACGATTTCTTTGCAATACGAGGTCAGCGAGTATAAGATTTTATAGGCATTGCTATAATGCGAAAAAAATGTTTCAAGCCAATTTTAAGATTGTGAAAAATTGTGCTATATTCCCTTTTTTAAATATACGAAAAGTACAAAATATTTATTTTTTGTTATTTATGACTCGAAAAAGAGTTCAATATAGAAACGGTTTTTGTTTTCTCTATTGGTCGCGGAGGTGATTTGGATCCCAGTATTCTTCAATATGTTTCAATAAATTATTGATTTGTAATGTATCGTATCATTGTCAAAACGTAATTACCAGTAGCTGATATAATGTAACATCATGTAATGTAAGACAATTTGTGAAGTTATACATATTATATAATACATGCATCTGTTACTGCGGTGACTCGCTATATTATAGCCTATGGCACTTTAAAAGAAACCTGCCAACTTGTCTGATTAGCTGCCAGAATTCTTTTAATGGCAGTTTCATTAGGATGGACAGTGTCGCTGTGGCACCACACGCGAAATACATCACCATTGCCTCCTTACTGTCCTGCAATGTACAATACATGTAAACATAAAAAAACAAACATTACGAAAGCATAATACTAATATTGAATGAGATTTTGAAAATCCAACAGGTTTTGCACGTAAAATCGACCTCCTGTCAAACTACTTGAATCGGATTTTTAACAAAAACACATGAACATTATGTACTCATACACTTCTACCCGAAATAACGCAGGGGTCCTGGATGGTATCCAGTTTTATTACTGGAGTAAGACCTTTAAATGATTCTGAATAGAACTACCGTTCTTTCGCAATTAATTTATCAATTTTTCCATCAATTTTTTTCAAATTAGATATTTTTGGACCAAGCCGTGCTCGAACCCACGACCTGAGCGGTAATTGAACGTGAGAACATTCATTTATAATCCGGTTGTACTGTTTTTGTCGACTTTGATGAATTGTTAATTGTCTTTCAGTAGGATCACACAAAGTATAAAATATTAAAACATACACGAAATCGAAATCGCTTTAATGAAATATCAACAATTGGACTCTTATATACAATACCCCACCACTGCCCTCATACAAATAATACGGACAAACATGTTCTATAGTTACCAAATATATCAATTGTGGCCCGATGGCGGCTCCAACCCGTGCCATCGTGTTTTGTAGACCGTATCCGATATTTCTGTAAGTAACAGGACAAATATATTAATATGGGACAAACAACAAAAGCTATATCTGATAAAAAGATCCCTTGGGGGGGGGGGGGGGGGGGGGTATAGAACAACTCCAAGAAATTCAGCATTTTATGGTTCAAGGGAGACAACACTGTCTTAACCTATAAATATCTCATCATTTTATACTCGAAATTCATACAGGTAACAATTAATTACATGTATAGTACAGAAAATAGTAAACCCAAACTGGTTTATTGTACTTGTTTGTTTTGTATACATATATATAAATATATATGTGAGCTGAGTTAGCTTGGGAATGACAGATTGACTAGTGAGCGATGTGAGCTAGTAATTAGTTTGAAAGTGGCATTAATTGACAAGTGAGTAGTGCACTGCAAGCAAATCCTAATCTCAGAACTAACACACTACGGCATTCTTTCTCAAGACATTGACATAGACACTCGGTTAAAAAACAGTAGTCTAGATAGTATCCTCATATTTATATACTCCAGGCGTTATAAAACTGCGAAGATCGAATATCCTGGTTCATTGACCATCTTTGATGATCCGTTACACTCTGCCAATATTAAATAAGAACCGTGAAATAGTATTTTTATTAACTACTTTCCAAACCAGGCTACATAATTTTATTAACACTGACAACTTCCTAATCTCAAAACCGTGCTATTAATAACTTGAATATTTACAAAGGTATTTCATTACATTAATTGTTCTTAAGTCTGCATACTTTTTACATTTACTTACAAAATAATGCTCATCATCGCCTCGTGTACATTTCCTTTCGTGGAACGCTTTCGGGTTTTCGTCACCAACCACATTCAATTTTCGAGCTATGCACAAATAGTCTTAGATTTGTCATAGAAATACGTTTTTTAACTCTGTTGATATTCTGCAGGTAAGTCGCAACCGACCTATAAAATAGGTTCTTGATGCCATGTCCAAATCAGCATAGGTTTTTAATTAGTTTCCCAATAAAATACCAGTTGGTATATCAAGCTATATAGATTTTGCATAAAAAAGCTTAAATATAGGACATGAAGGTGACGTTCGTATTATCTACAAACGTATTTGCTGATCATTTTTTTAAATAAAACAGTCGGATATAATACTGGTCATACCTTATACCTCGAGTCTAAAAATGGTCAACCATGTAAAGAATGGCATCAATAATAAACAGTAATAAGGCTGAGTAATAAACAGTTGCCAATACGAAATATAAACAAATGCCGACGTTAACAGAAGTTGGAGCATTGCGCATGTCTTCCCAGATTGTTATTATACGGGCATTCGCGGTATTAGGTATATCGCGGTATTAGGTATATTGCGGTATAAAGTATACAAGGGATATATGTGTATACATTCGAGCCTGTCTTAAGCAGACACTCAAGTGACATTTGACTGTATATCGATATTAAGCTATACTTTACCTAACAACCGTCGGGTTGATCTCAATCGTAAGAGTCTGGATAGGTGCCCAGGCCGAATCGATAGATATCAGGGATATAATGGCGTTCACGTTCACAATAGTATTTCGTGTTAGAGATTATTAAAAACACACGAAATTCTTAATTTGAATACGCATGTCAACATTTTATACACGGGGATTTCTCTGCAATGCAAACTGAACTTTTAAAACAGCACACAGTCCCAGCAAGGATTGAACCTACAACCCTCTGGCTTTGTGTCCGAGTATGAATCACTGAACTAACGTTCTATTATAGCGATTATACTCGAGATGAAGTCAAGCTTCTTGTAAATTAGACGGTTGTACTAGACAAGATGATCACTAACTAATTTGACATTATAACGCCATCGTTTGCACTTTCAGCTTCCATTTCTTGAAAAGCCTATTTACGATTAGACTCCTGCTAACAAAACAGATACAGTGGTATATTCATGTGTGCATTTTGTATCTATCTGTCTCTACACTCTGCATTCTTGGAATATTTGGATTATAAAATGAAAACTTTAAAACTGTTATGTTTTATATACCAAGATAAAACAAATTCAAATTTAACAAATAGGCGAAAAGAGAATGGAAATCCTTTCACTAGTTCACTAGTAATTCATTGTCTTATTATCCATTATATACTAAGACATTAGTCACCAATTATTGCATTCCCCTTAATTTTAGCCATTTTACCGATAACAGATTTTCATTCTTTTTTCGCCTGTTTGTTAAGTTTGAATAACTGTGTTTATGTCTTATAAAACATAACCGTAAGAAATACAGTTTTTATTTTATTTCCCAAATACCCTAAGTGTGAAGAACTATTTTGCCGAGTATATAACAATAACCAGCCAGGCCCGAATAACACTCTTGGTATTGCACCTGACTCTCAAATCAAGGGGTCGTGATTGTGAATCCCAGCACGGCTATAGAATCTGTGATGATTTGTCATCAATATTGGTCTACGGTCAAGATTCTCTGGAATATGTTAGAATTTGCAGAATACGCCAACAACTAGAGGGTCCTGATGTCAAGCTTTCCAGAATAATGACCAGACACGCCAACAACTAGAGGGTCCTGATGTCAAGCTTTCCAGAATAATGACCAGACACGCCAACAACTAGAGGGTCCTGATGTCAAGCTTTCCAGATAAATGACCAGACACGCAAACACCTAGAGCGTCCTGATGTCAAGCTTTCCAGAATAATGACCAGACACGCCAACAACTAGAGGGTTCTGATGTCAAGCTTTCCAGAGTAATGACTAGACACGCCAACACCTACAGGGTCCTGATGTCAAGCTTTCCAGAGTAACGACTGGACAAGCCAACGTTTAGAGCGTCCTGATGTCAAGCTTTCCAGAGTAATGACCAGACACGCCAACACCTAGAGCGTCCTGATGTCAAGCTTTCCAGAGTAATGACCAGACACGTCAACAACTAGAGCGTCCTGATGTCAAGCTTTCAAGAGTAACAACTAGACACGCCAACACCTAGAGAGTCCTGGTGTCAAGCTTTCCGGAGTAATGACTAGACACGCCAACTACTAGAGCGTCCTGATGTCAAGCTTTCCAGAGTAACGACTAGACACGCCAACACCTAGGGCGTCCTGATGTCAAGCTTTCCAGAGTAATGACCAGACACGCCAACACCTAGAGCGTCCTGATGTCAAGCTTTCCAGAGTAGTGACCAGACACTCCAACAACTAGAGGGTCCTAATGTCAAGCTTTCCAGAGTAATGACCAAACACGCCAACAACTACAGGGTCCTGATGTCAAGCTTTCCAGAGTAATGACCAGACACGCCAACAACTAGAGGGTCCTGATGTCAAGCTTTTCAGAGTAATGACAAGACACGCCAACACCTAGAGCGTCCTGATGTCAAGCTTTCCAGAGTAATGACCAGACACACCAACACCTAGAGCGTCCTGATGTCAAGCTTTCCAGAGTAACGACTAGACAATCCAACACCTAAAGCGTCCTGATGTCAAGCTTTCCAGAGTAATGACCAGATACGCAAACACCTAGAGCGTCCTGATGTCAATTTTCCAGAGTAATGGCCAGACACACCAACACCTAGAGCGTCCTGATGTCAAGCTTTCCAGAGTAATGACTAGACACGCCAACACCTAGAGGGTCCTGATGTCAAGCTTTCCAGAGTAATGACCAGACATGCCAACACCTAGAGGGTCCTGATGTCAAGCTTTCCAGAGTAATGACCAGACACGCCAACACCTAGAGCGTCCTGATGTCAAGCTTTCCAGAGTAATGACATGACAGGCCAACATCTAGAGGATCCATATATCAAGCTTTCAAGAGTAATGACCAGACACGCCAACACCTTAAGGGTCCTGATTCAAAGCTTTCCAGAGTAACAACCCGAAACGCCAATACCTATAGGGTCCTGATGTCAAACTTTCCAGAGTAATGGCCAGACAAGCCAACAACTAGCGGGTCCTTATGTCAAACTTTCTAGAGTAATGACCAGACAGGCAAACAACTAAAGGGTCCTGATGTCAAGCTTTCAAGAATAATGACAAGACGCGCCAACACCAAGAGGGTCCTGATGTCAAGCTTTCCAGAGTAATGACCAGACACGCCAACAACTAGACGGTCCTGATGTCAAGCTTTCTAGAGTGGTCACTACACACGCCAACACCTAGAGGATCCTGATGTCAAGCTTTCCAGAGTAATGACCAGACAGGCCAACACCTAGAGGATCCTGATGTCAAGCTTTCCAGAGTAATGAAAAGACACGCCAACAGCTAGAGGATCCTGATGTCAAGCTTTCCAGAGTAATGAAAAGACACGCCAACAGCAAGAGGATCCTGATGTCAAGCTTTCCAGAGTAATGAAAAGACACGCCAACACCTAGAGGGTCCTGATGTCAAGCTTTCCAGAGTAATGAAAAGACACGCCAACAACAAGAGGGTCCTGATGTCAAGCTTTCCAGAGTAATGACCAGGCACGCCAACAAATAAAGGGTCCTGATGTCAAGCTTTCAAGAATAATGACAAGACGCGCCAACACCAAGAGGGTCCTGATGTCAAGCTTTCCAGAGTAATGACCAGACACGCCAACAACTAAAGGGTCCTGATGTCAAGCTTTCAAGAATAATGACAAGACGCGCCAACACCTAGAGGGTCCTGATGTCAAGCTTTCCAGAGTAATGACCAGGCAGGCCAACAACTAGAGGGTCCTGATGTCAAGCTTTCTAGAGTGGTCACTACACACGCCAACACCTAGAGGATCCTGATGTCAAGCTTTCCAGAGTAATGACCAGACAGGCCAACAACAAGAGGATCCTGATGTCAAGCTTTCCAAAGTAATGAAAAGACACGCCAACACCTAGAGGGTCCTGGTGTCAAGCTTTCCAGAGTAATGACCAGACACGTCAACACCTAAAGGGTCCTGATGTCAAGCTTTCCAGAGTAATGACCAGACAGGCCAACAACATGAGGATCCTGATGTCAAGCTTTCCAGAGTAATGTCTAGACACGCCAACACCTAGAGGATCCTGATGTCAAGCTTTCCAGAGTAATGTCTAGACACGCCAACACCTAGAGGATCCTGATGTCAAGCTTTCCAGAGTAATGACCAGACATGCCAACACCTAGAGGATCCTGATGTCAAGCTTTCCAGTGTAATGTCTAGACACGCCAACACCTAGAGGATCCTGATGTCAAACTTTCCAGAGTAATGAAAAGACACGCCAACACCTAGAGGGTCTTGATGTCAAGCTTTCCAGAGTAATGACCAGACACGCCAACAACAAGAGGATCCTGATATCAAGCTTTCCAGAGAAATGACAAGACACGCCAACAACTAGAGGGTCCTGATGTCAAGCTTTCTAGAGTGGTCACCACACACGCCAACACCTAGAGGGTCCTGATGTCAAGCTTTCCAGAGTAATGACCAGACACGCCAACGACTAGAGCGTCCTGATGTCAAGCTTTCCAGAGTAATGACCAGACACGCCAACGACTAGAGCGTCCTGATGTCAAGCTTTCCAGAGTAATGACCAGACACGCCAACGACTAGAGCGTCCTGATGTCAAGCTTTCCAGAGTAATGAACAGACACGCCAACAACTAGAGAGTCTTGATATCAAGCTTTATAGAGTAATGACGAAAGAAGCAATCAACTAGAGGGTCCTGATATCAAGTTTTCCAGAGTAATGACCAGACAGGCAATCAACTGGAGAGTCCTGATATCAAGATTTCCAGATTAATGACCAGACAGGCCAACACCTAGAGCGTCCTGATGTCAAGCTTTCCAGAGTAATAACCAGACATGCCAACAACTAGTGGATCCTGATTTCAAGCTTTCCAGAGTAATGACTAGACAGGCCAACACCTAAAGGGTCCTGATATCAAGCTTTCCAGAGTCAACTTCTCTTTGACCTCAAAGCAGGAATAACTGCTGCAACGACAAATTTGCGAATAATAAATGCGTGTGTATCTAGTATCCTTACACGAATACGTGATGATGTACTTAACACCAGCATTGATAAACTACAATCTCATATAGTGTCACTAAGTTCAACAATAAATTAACAAGAAGATAAATGATGTTAAACTATTAGAATCGTTACAAGAGAACTATCAATCATTTGGACCAAAACAAAAACTAAATTCATCTGTAGTCCAGCGAGACCGGAATGGTCTATGGTGTTGTCGTCGACAGCTGCTCGCCGCTGAGGTCGTGGGTTCGGTAAAGAATAAAACTTAATGAGAGAAAGTTACTTGGGGAAGGACAGTGGTATACACAGATTAATCCGAAGATCTTCTTCCAGCCCTATCCCCACTCCCTCATCCCCCACCAAAAAACAACAAAGCTTTACAAACATAAATAATTCAATTATATTCCAATATTCAATATTCAAACCATACTTATATTGAATGAATTACGTACGTTTCACTATCTGTTCTATGTCTATACGGTGGATTTTTTATTGTTTAGATGCACGCCTTATAGTCTTGCAAACTATAAAATCAGTAAATACATTATAACTTTAAATTATAAGCGACGTTGTATATTCAACATAATTAGATCTAGGCAGGACGTAAAATACACTTAATTCTCCCTTATATTTCCATTCGGGTAGTAATTTATTAGAGTTTGTGTGTTGCCAAATAACCTTTCCAGAAAAAGTAATATTTCTAGACAAATAACCTCTCTGAATAATACCCATAATGCCAGCAGGTACAGATCGGTTATCATATGGAACCGGCCAGACATTAACAACGCATATACCGTAATGTTAGCTTTAAACACTGTGGTTCTTGCCATGAAACTCCAAATTGCATGATACTTTCCAGAATTCATATTTCGTTCAAGTAGAACATAAAAACAACATAAATAACATGAGCATTGATTGCTTCCAATTTCATTAACTTTCTTAAAGTAAAAGAAAGTGTCACTATTTCAACATACAGGGTCAAATCAGCCAATATATGCAAAATTCTCAACGTCTAAAAAAGTAGTACCACCTTCTTGTTAGAGCTATCAATTGTGCACCATTCCCTATGAAACTATACTCTCTACACATATCTTCATTTCAATATTACCTGTGAAGTGTATCTTAATGCTTGCGCCATCTTAAAAAACCACTGTCAATTGTCAATGGAACGATTATTTTGACATCTTGGTTTGTTCCTGGCCCAAGTCCATAAAACAGGATGTTTGTTCTGCGAGCATCTGACAAAATATGTGCAATTTTCGTTTAAAGCAACACATCCACGTTTGAACTTTTAATTGAGTTATGAGCACATTTCCCATACAAACATATGATCAATTAGCTGTATATGAGCATATAAACACAATCCGGAACAAAATGATGCCCAAATTATAATGCGTGACTAACACTTTATAAAACAAGCGTGTAACTCATCCGAGTAAAAAAAAATTGTCAAAATGACTTTCAAGGCAGGTAAAGTATACTACGCACTAAAAAGTGAAGTTTTTTAATACGACTCGCATAATGCGATTTGAAGCCAAGTTGGAATCCTCGGCAATTTAAAAAAAATTTATAAAGCGTTTGTCACGCTTTATAATTTGGACATTTTTTTTTATAATTCTAAAGCGTTCTGGATAGTGTTTGTTAGCACATATACAGCTCACTGACCATATATTTATGTATGGGAAATGTGCTCACAACTCAATTGAAAAACTTTTTAAAAAAGTTTAAACGTGGATGTGTTGCTTTAAAGCAAACCAAATTAAAATATTATCTACATCATAATATGCATTTTTAACATCAATTTTGTTTAACTGTTACAATTAAATAAAAAATTACAAAAAAGAAATATTTTCTATGTTCATGGTTTTAGACAAATTTACTTGAATTTTAAAACAATCCCCCACTATTGTTTTCCTTTCGTTGCCTAGCTGCTCAAGACAGATTTGGCAGTCCATGTAATTGAAACAAGACTGCCGCCTAGCGGGATATGGTCGATTGTGAGTAAAACAACAGGAAGTAGCGACCGATACTGTACACTTTAACTTTATCCAAATTTTTGAAACAATATCGTAGCCAATTTTTATTTTGGAATGAAAGTAGCCTTGGAATTTGACTCATTGATCCAATTACCAGTACGATTTATAATAGGATAGGGAATTGTATAAAGTATTTAAATTGTGCCGAAATGTTTTCATTAAAAAAGAGATATGTAACAGAAAAATGTCTTTGAACATTTGGATCTAGAATTATGGTATGTAACAGTGTTACGTGTCGAATTTATCATTTAAACCCATCCCTTTCTCTCTCTCTCTCTCTCTCTCTCTCTCTCTCTCTCTCTCTCTCTCTCTCATTCCAACTTTCAGTTTAAATGTTTAAGTGTTTCCCCACTGTCCTTTGTATGCACGCACGCTGGATACGTGTCATCTCATCATGAATGAATGTTTTATGCTCACAGTTATGGATTCCTACCTGCCGTGACCTAATTATCCAATGCTTCACCTGGTGTCTTCTATAAATAGACCGACTCCATTGCCACATCAAACGTCAACTGTAACAGCAGGCAACAAACTATCGGAAACCAGATATTACTGAGGTAACAAAACAAGACCATTTTGCACTGTGCCCATCATCTTCGTTAATGGAAACACGAACGGTTAAATATACGTTTAAATGGTCTTCATTATAGTCGTTACGGTAGTTTTAATTAATACCCAGCGTTTGCACACACCATATATAAGGAGTTTATCGTCTGCAAAATCTGGAAATATGTAAGGTTGTAGTATTTAATTAAAAAACAAACAGTGGGTCTATCTGGTTGGGATTTACATTGCTGTTAGTGATGAAACACAAGTGATGCTGCAGAAAGTAATGTAAGTATTGTAAAAATAGCAATTATAATAATAGTATTAGCAGTAACAGAAGCATTAGTAATAGAGGTAGTAGTAGCTGTATTAGTTTAGTAGTAGAAGTAGCAGTAGTAGTATTGGTGGTAGTAGTAGTAGTAGTAGTAGTAGTAGTAGAAGTAGTAATAGTAGTAGTAGTAGTAGTATAGCTGTAGTAGTAATAGTAGTAGTAGTAGTAGTAGTAGTAGTAGTAATAGTAGTAGAAGTAGTACCAGTAGTAGTAGTAGTAGTAGTAGTAGTAGTAGTAGTAGTGGTAATAGCAGTGGAAGTAGTAGTTGTAGTAGTAGTAGTAGTAGTAGTAGTAGTAGTAGTAGTAGTCATATTTATGTATGTCTTGATGTTCTATTTTTCTTTTGACACTTTTATGTGGAATCTTCTTTGCTCAGGAAGAAATGTACGTTGTCTAGTGTACAAAGTACTAGCAGATGTACGATCGACTTCTTTAAGGTAACAACCACAATATAAACATTCGACCAGTACTGAAAGACAAGTCTGTTTTCATTACTTACCTAAATGGCGCCAACTTTTTATTTCAAACTTCCTCATGCTCCAAATGTTCAGCAGTGCGCATATTATTCACGGGTCTCTGTGAACACGGCGTCGCCAGCTCATGTCAACATGAAAGGTGGAATCCAAAGCATTTTCGGTGCTCAAATTCATGTAGTTACATTCAATGCACATGTAAACCAAGTTAAAAGCAGCTCCCCGCCAAAGCAACCAATTAGAAAGAAAATTCGACTCATTGTCAGGAGAGAGCGTAGCGTGACAACTTTGCCAGTTACTCAGGATAAGGTGTGCGAAGGTGGTTCCACTTCCGCTGGTGGTAGTCCCGGGGAACTTCCCCCGCAGAAATATTTATAAAATGGATGTAGAAATGGGGACTTCTTTTGTTCAAATTTCATGCTTCATTTGACTAAAAAATATAAAAAAAAATATTTACCTACATCAGAAAATGTCGGCCTGGACTGCAAACTCTTAGATCGATGTTTAACATAAAGGGCCCAGAGAAACTGTTGCTTTATGCACGGAACAGTTCATGCCGAAACTTGTATGTACCTATTTATAACCACTTTCTCTTCAAATTTTGGCTTTGGTTTCAAATATAACTCAGCAGAGTATCCACTGAGTATGCCACGCTACGCGCCTGATTGTTGACAGTGACACTGACTCTTAATAAAACACGATTCATAACACATGTGTTAAAACTGTGAAGGTCGCGGTATATACTATGACGTAAGTGGCCTACTGTATGACGTCAGTATGATGTTGCACTGTAATGGCGTATTTTGGGATCGTTTTAAATAATTTTCATATATCGGTACGCTTATTGCTAAAATATAGTATTTTGTTGTTGTTTATTGATTTAAAGAAAACAAGTATAAATATCTGAGAGAAAATATCAATAAGATAAAATTCCCTTGTGAACTACCTTTTGTTGCATTTGTTTCAATAAGTGGCAAATTAGCGGAGACCCTGCAGAAGCCAGAGTGGCAATAGACTAATAATGAAGTGTTAAAATACTGTCCAAATACGAAGTGTTTCTGCTTTGTGCTTCAGTTTTATTCCATACTCATTGTACATTTCATTTCATTTCATTTTTCTTTTTTATAATTTTTTTTATCAAAACGTTAACACGTGTACTGGTAATGTGTAGGTGGTCACGAACTAGTTTTCAAGTGGGGAGGTAAATCTTGTGAACCTTTTCAAAGAAGTCCAATGTAGGTTATAGTAACTTTATAATATTTCGAAAAATTGGGCAATAAATTCTGTAACATTCAAAGGTAACCGAATAATTTAACACGTAGCGTACCATTGTTTTACAGATAAGAACAAGTAAAGATTCAAGTAAAGATTAAATTATGTTTTATTTTTATTTGTTTTGCCTACAATTTCCTTTTTTATTCCTTTAACTAAGGCAGAGCATCATGAGTCTCAATCAACAGGCGGAACAACCTTACGAAGTACTTTCAATGCGAGAGTTTGCAAAACTCTAAGGCCGTCCTTAAAAATATATTGTTTGACGTTCTCCTACCTACTCTCTCAAAATTGCAGCTACTCAAACATTTTTTTATATACTTTCAAAGCGTTTAATTGTTATTCATGATTTCTATCTATTTTCTTTAAAATGACTATGCAAAATCAAAATTTGGCAACAAAAAAAATAGTTACCTACCTACCGACCCGCATGAAAAATATTGGGTCGGAGCACAGCAAACAAATATTTTTTAAGGATGGCCTAAAACAACACATACGAAGATTTAATACAGAATTTTAACTGTTTTATATATCAAACTTTAACTTTCTGTACTTAAGATAAAATTGAGTACACTTTCAAGTGATATATAATTGGTTTATTTTTATTCTGAACGTCATTCTTTTTTTTTAAAAAAATCCACGAACTTATCAAACTTTCCTCGTATAAAATAAATTAACTACTTTTCATTATTTTATAATAAGTCTCACACACTGATGAATTAGCCAATAATAACACTTTGTCTAAATGATATCTAGATGATATCTAAGTAATGTGATCGGTATTTTCCCTAGAAGATAAGCGTTATGTCCCAATTATATCCGCTAATGCTATATTATGACCGTTAGTAGGCTATACTTATCTTAAGTATATAATGAAAATAGGAACATTCCATATGCTTTACACGAATCCCGTTATCATGTACGGACATTGTTAGGAAGTTTCCAGAGTTTCGTGTTTATCAATCGTATATCTAAAACTGAAGTTGTTGTTTTTTAGAAAACCATTAATTTTACTGAAGTCGTATTGATATTGATACAAGGAACAATTTTAGCATCAAAAGTGTTCACTTTTCAAGAATTTAGTTTTCACATTATTGTCAACGTTAGGCATCATTTTTTAACACAAATGTTCTAATGTTTTCAAATATAAACATTTTCAAAAAAACACCAAAATGTGTACTATTCAAGGTAATTTTATTTTTTTTAAATATACATGAACCTATGTATGTCTTTATAGAGTGTCAAATTTCTAATTCTAGGATAAAATGATACTGACATAGTAAAATAAATGTAATCAACCCAAGTTATTTATGTTTTTACTTCGGAAGCAAGTAAAACAATGGGTTGAATATACGGCCAAATAATATTTGCTGTTTAGTAAGTATGTGTAACAGATACATATATTTATATGTATGGGGTATACGTGTATGTGTCTATATTTGTGTGTGTTTACGTGGATACGTATATGAACTCGTGTCAGTAGGATTATGTACGTGTGGATGTTTATGCGCATGCGTATACGGATGTGGATGTTTGGATGTGGATAAATATGCGTATATATTTGGGTATGTGTGTGCGTGAACGTACTCGCGTGTGCATATGTTACGCTATTTGCATGCATTAGATTCCTCTCCGTTGAGGTTTATTAATCCAATAACACATCGATTGCATGCAGTTTCAAAAATAAAATGTTATAAAGATTGTAAAAAACAATATGTTTAAGTTTTACGTGAATACGCCTCAAAAGCATCGCTGTCTGAACTTATTATTGTATTTGGCTCTGAGAACATGTTGCTGATAAACAACTTGTTCTGCCATTCCTAAATCTTCAGCCAATTACAGAAATAGTTATTGATATCTAAGAATTATATACACTTGGAAGAGATAAGTCACGAATCTTATTCTTGTCTTGATAATTCAGAAACTGATTTTTAGTTTTATTGGCTAGTTTATTAGTTGTGTGGGCTTGCAAGTCAACATTACATAAGTTTTTTATTTAACAACCAGTTTTATGTATACCATATACCTTGCATGGATTAACGTTATACTGTTATAACGAGCTTACACAAAACATCTGTATGAATATCGCTTCACCGTAAGATATTTTTTTGATAATTGTAACTTGTGGCTTTTATCAAACTGACAGAATTTGATATTTATAGAACATGCATAACCACATGATGTAGTTAAACCCCTTAAAACACTCGGGCTTAATACTGCATAGTGTTATATTTAAAGGGTCATTTCATTTCATTACTCCAAAATTAAAATAATCGTCTTTCTGTTCATAAGTATATCTAAAAAAGAATCACGTGAATAAATTATTTGAATTGATTGTTTAACAGAGTTATTAGTGAACACTTCTAGAAAATAATAACTTGTCCTACTTCTTGAGAAGGACACAGTAACAAGATGCCATTTTATCACTGGCAATGGTCACAAACTACTTTTTTTTTATTAACTAACTTACTATAATTGGCTTGTTTGGGGATAGGTACGCAATGCATATCGCATATTATTTGGTGATATCGCTAAAATAACGGTCCGAACATTTCCTGGGTTATGGATAATAAATGGAATTACTATCACATTTCTCTCTCTCTCTCTCTCTCTCTCTCTCTCTCTCTCTCTCTCTCTCTCTCTCTCTCTCTCTCTCTCTCTCTCTCTCTCAGATTATATTTAGCTATATCTAAAATAGAAAATTATTTTCTGCAATTGCGGATTCTTTTATTATATCTTTAAAGCCAAATATAGAAAATCCACATGTTGCTTAAGTACTCATGTCTCCATCAAAATGAACATGAACGCCACACGTCAATGAAACGTAAATGCTGATACTGTCAAATAATATAAAATTCTAATTCTTAACATGGATACCATAACTAATTTTACCCATTCCGTGCGCATTGTTGGCATCATGTGTCGTTTTTTTCCCCAGCGTTTGACACATACCATTGATGTCATCAACAGCTATTTGACACCGAACATTGTATATTGTAAGCCCAGGAACATGAGGAGTATTTACTTGAAACGTTCTTTAATACGAGATGTATAACCATAAGCAAACCATAATTAGAGTTTTATCCCTTTTTTACTTAGACTTATTTAGCTCAACTTGAAAACGTGCTATTCATATGTGCTCCTTATATACTCATTACGTTGTATGTGAATACTTTGTAAGCGAATGATTGGGTGGGGGTGGGGGTAATAAATATTTATGAGAACATTTTGTAAATACCAATAAAATGGATGCCCAATAGAGACACAATCGAATGTTATATACATGTACACAATTCTTATCATTTAGTGTTTTACGTTTTATTTCACATAACACAATTTATACTGGTTCGGATCTAAACCTAATAATTACGGAATTGTTTCTTTCCCCGCCTCCAGCCAACCCCCTCCCTCCTTACATATCGTTGAGACTAACGTTGAACGTAAGTAAGATAAATGCAGTAGCTGAGTTGTAATCTAAATAGTTGAGTGTAACTATATGATATTTATATGATATAAATAGAAATATGTTATTATTATTATCATTTTATTTAAAAAATACTTAATGTGTTATATTTTAAGCAAAGGGGGCGTTTATTAGTTGATGTTCAATCTATGTAGACCTACTTATTTTATAAATTATAGTAAATTATTCAGTAAAATGAAAATATGAACAATTCACAAATATGTTTTCATAACAACTAGAATACAATTAGCACTTAATTACGTCGATTTGTGTAATATTTCTTGTGTTTCACTCTCACAAATGATGCTACACCAAACCAAGTGTCAACATTCGGCAGGAAAAAAATTAAAAAGAAAAGGTAACCATGGAACTGTTTTTAACATGAACGTTTGGCGATATTGCACATTTAGGTCAAAAACGCTCCAAATCTAGGTCATTCTCACTTTTTTATATAATAGTTTTATTTCATATATTGATAAGTTTTACTCGTGATTGGCGTGTTACATGACCTGATTTTGTTTACAACAGTTAAGAACCTTTGAGCTTATATGGATGTCTATTTTCTTATTTATGAACGTATTGTACCTGGCTTGTATAAACTATACATATAGCGTGGCGTATAGCATGAACACAGCCACCTTCAGCATCAATGCTATACGGTAAAGCCAGCTGCTTGATGCAGTATCGGGAAGCAGATACCACACTAGATATAGGAACACTTTCTCTCCCGTATCCGCCAGATTGGTTAATGGATAGATAAGACAAATACGTGTTATATTGTGGTACCACTCTAAAGCATTTTTTATATAAATCTGGCTTAGAGATAAAACAAACACATCCAACGAAAGGATTGTTACCGGTTAGTTTTAAACTGGAAACAGGAGTTTAAAGCCTAAAAGGTATGTAGTTTCGGGTACTGGTGATTAGAGAAAAGTGTTAATTGAACGATTATCTGTTAATTAAAGCGAATATAATTAAAGGAATGAGAAACAACGCAGTTAGTATAATTGTATTCAAATTGTGTAATATTTTATTTAATATTTGGTGTTATGTGGTATCATCTATGTGAACATAGAGTGGACAATGTACATTTTTAATTATACGACATTTAAACCAATTTAAGAAGAGGTCGTTAGATGTAAAAAAACGCCACGCTAATAAAATCGAGATATTTAAGTAGTTTAAGTAGTTGAAAAGATTTAAAATTTAGTTCTTTGTTTCAAAGGTGTTTTAGTGAAAAGTGTCTAAATGACATTTGTTGTAAAGCATTTAAATGAAACAACAGCGTCATATCATTGAACCTTCAGTGGACATTGTATGCACTTTGAACCTTCAGTGGACATTGTATGCACTTTGAAACTTCGATGGACATTGTATGGTGCACATTGAACCTTAAGTGGACTTTTAATGCACTTTGAACCTTTGGTGGACATTGTATGCACATTGAACCTTAAGTGGACAATGCACGGACATTGTTGATTATATAATTGTTTAAACCAATTTAACAGGCGACTCAACAAGCAACCCTATTCAAGTTTACCTACAACATATATATAATTTATGCATGTCATTAAAGAGATAGTGTATTAAGAGGATAATATATTATAAAATTGTTATAAAGCAGAACTGATATTTTGTTTTGAAAACTACGGATGATTAGTGTCTAAAGGACATATGTTGTAAAACATTGATAGATAAACTGTATAATATCACTTAATAAATTATAATTAATAAGAAAAATAATTAATTATAACGTTACTACTTGTAATTAGTGAAGTATCAATTTTCCGTTTGAAGTTATAACTGACAGTTCACTAAAATCCAACTTTTATATTTTATGATTGAAAGCAATAAAAATCCATTTAAAATTCCAATATTTTCAACAGTGATATCATCAACATTAATTCAGTGAGAAATCACTATAAGATTTAAAATAAAATAAAAAAAAAGCAAAAAAAAATGTACCCCTGAAATGTAGTACATTGCTTGTTTTATGTTTAAGATTTAACGGATTTATTCAAACAGAAAAGCCGGCTGGATCAGTCGATAGCATATCAGACTACCAATCCAGGAGTCGTGAGTTCGAAATCCCCGTCCGGCCACATTCTCCGTGAAGACTGATGTACGACATTACGTCTCATTGTCATTCATCTCTCGCCACTGATTCAATTCGGAAAAAGTTCATTTACTAGCGGAAATGGCTGTGCTCAAGTACTGGCTAAATTTTCAGGATCCCAGGAAATAGTTGTTCGGTTATCTGGTTTTCTGTTAAACCTTTATGGCATAAAATGACGCTAAGTATTCATCATTTAAATTAAAATGGAAAACATAAATTAAAAATGTATTTGATAATGAAACAAATACCAGTGTGTGTGCGTGCGTGCGTGCGAGCGTGTGTGCGTGCGTGCGTGCACGCGCGCTCGTGTGTGTGTGTGTGTTACGCCTTAATTACAAAGTCAACAACAAGTATCATACCGTAGAATAACTAAGCATTATAAGTGTATTTACCCACCCTGTAACAATAAACTACTAATTTGTATTCACTAGTTATCCAATATTTAGACGTATACCTTATAAATAACTAATGGACTGATTTATTTTACAGCTCTTGTTATTTTACAACACGATTTACATTTATATAGCTGCTATAATGAGGCTTTTCTGTACACCTATACCCGCTCCACAACTTATACAAGTATATCATTTTGTTAAAAAACACCTCACAAAAATTGTAACATACGACCAATTACATTAGCGTTGTAATAAACCACATGTTTTGCAAAAAGCTATACTTAGTTCTTAAAAACATGAAAACATGAAATTAATAGCTCAATGATTCCATTACAGTTGATATTGAAACCAATTAAGCTAAGTTTTTGATATTTTAATTGCTCCTTTAAACATAATAATTACCACAAATACATTTATGAGTAGAGAATACCACTTATTAACTTTGATTCCGTAGCACACTATCACGAAGTGAACGCTAAAAAGAAATATTTGAAGAAGCAATAGGGGTTACCTAGAGGTTACACAGACTGACTATCAAATTCAATTTATGACAGTAATTTAATTTACAACTAAGTTAGTTGTGTTGGTAGGTATGCATCTAAGGTAAACATTCTCTGTTTTTCTCTGTTTTCATACCGTGATGCATGGAGAATACTGGAATCAGTCAGCTGTTGGAAATGGACCATGTATAAAAATAAGAGCGTAATACATTATAGCTTTAGTGCTTTCCTCACCTTAAAAATTTGTATATTGTAAGGTTGTGCTGCTAATAGTTAGATTTCCAAAACAATGATGGCGTTAGCTTCTTACTATATATGAACTTCATCTTGAAATCAGTGGAGGATCGTAATGCAGTCGTGTAGACACAATACCATAAAACACCACCAAGTCACCATATCCTGACAGGCAGTCCTGTAGACACAATGACATAAAACACCACCAAGTCACCATATCGTGACAGGCAGTCCTGTAGACACAATGACATAAAACACCACCAAGTCACCTTATCCTGACAGGCAGTCCTGTAGACACAATGACATAAAACACCACCAAGTCACCATATCCCGACATGCAGTCTTGTAGACACAATGACATAAAACACCACCAAGTCAACATATCCCGACATGCTGTTCTGTAGACACAATGACGTAAAACACCACCAAGTTACCATATCCCGACATGCAGTCCTGTAGACACAATGACGTAAAACACCACCTAGTCACCATATCCCGACATGCAGTCCTGTAGACACAATGAGGTAAAACACCACCAAGTCACCATATCCCGACATGCTGTCCTGTAGACACAATGACGTAAATCACCACCAAGTCACCATATCCCGACATGCAGTCCTGTAGACACAATGACGTAAAACACAACCAAGTCAACATATCCCGACATGCAGTCCTGTAGACACAATGACGTAAAACACCACCAAGTCGCCATATCCCGACATGCTGTCTTGTAGACACAATGACGTAAAAACACCACCAAGTCACCATATCCCGACATGCAGTCCTGTAGACACAATGACGTAAAACACCACCAAGTCACCATATCCCGATATGCTGTCCTGTAGACACAATGACGTAAAACACCACCAAGTCACCATATCCTGACAGGCAGTCTTGTAGACACAATGACGTAAAACACCACCAAGTCACCATATCCCGACATGCTGTCCTGTAGACACAATGACGTAAAACACCACCAAGTCACCATATCCCGACATGCTGTCCTGTAGACACAATGACGTTAAACACCACCAAGTCACCATATCCCGACATGCTGTCCTGTAGACACAATGACGTAAAACACCACCAAGTCACCATATCCCGACATGCAGTCCTGTAGACACAATGACGTAAAACACCACCAAGTCACCATGTCCCGACATGCTGTCCTGTAGACACAATGACATAAAACACAACAAAATCACGATATCCTGACATGCTGTCCTGTAGACACAATGACGTAAAACACCACCAAGTCACCATATCCCGACATGCTGTCCTGTAGACACAATGACGTAAAACACCACCAAGTCACCATGTCCCGACATGCTGTCCTGTAGACACAATGACATAAAACACAACAAAATCACGATATCCTGACATGCTGTCCTGTAGACACAATGACGTAAAACACCACCAAGTCACCATATCCCGACATGCTGTCCTGTAGACACAATGACGTAAAACACCACCAAGTCACCATATCCCGACTAGGTGTCCTGTAGACACAATGACGTAAAACACCACCAAGTCACCATATCCCGACATGCTGTCCTGTATACACAATGACATAAAACACAACAAAATCACGATATCCTGACATGCTGTCCTGTAGACACAATGACGTAAAACACCACCAAGTCACCATATCCTGACAGGCACTCACCAGTTCAATCACCATCTCTTCAACTCTTTCACATCATATAATGGAATTTCTTTTATTACCAAAACAAAATAAAACATTATTAGAACCTCTAGAACATGTAAAGTTGACCAAATGATGTATGCATGTAATAGTCCCATTAAAATTTGGAATTGAATTAAGTTGGAATTATTAATCAAAGTACTAGGTACTGAAAGCGGGATTGCTATTACACGTTATGAAATGTTGTTGTATAGCGTAAAGCGTCGCTTTTAACTCTACAATTTTCAGTTATATCGGCAGTATTTGCTTGAGACAGTTTTCTAAGCACTGTCACACTGGAGTATCATGTTCTATAAATGTGAGGATCCTCCGTGGCCGAGTGGTCTAAGCCGCCGTCTCAAGATCACTTATACTCATCGCTAAGGTCGTAGGTTCGAGTCCCGCTCGCATCAAAATCTTTATGTGAGAAAGTTTTCAGTTACTAGCAGAAAGACGGTGGTTCTACTCAGTCTGATTCGCTCTGAGGTCTTCCTCCACCAGTAAAACTGGATATGCCATATATAACACGAAATGTGTTGAAAATGGCGTTAAACCACCATTCTACTTTTATAAAAGTATACTCTTTCATGTTTATGATAATTATGAACACATTTTTGATTATATACATTTCTTTGATAAAAGTCATTAAAAACGGTAAAACTGGGTTACAATAATAAATATACAATTTTATGATCTAAATGTTCCGTCTGAAACAATGAATATGAATTTATTTCACTTTGTTTTTGTTTTGATTGCTTTCTGATCTCATGGACTGATTTATTGCATTCATATTTCATATCATATATGCCTCCACGAGTATCTGAACCTTTTTTCTTTGCTTAATCACCGCTTATGTTTGTTGCATTTAATTAAAATGGTATTTTATCAACCAACTAAGTGTTTAGTATGGTGAAATAAAATAGTTATTACATTTTTATTGTGACAGCACATAAAACAAAAACAACATTTTATTGCAAATTGTGGAATCAAAACAAATAGAAATTTATCATACATGATAAAAGTAAATGTTCAATTGTGTCTGAAATTCAGATCATGTTCAGTAAAAAATGAATATAAGAATAAATTGGGCATATCATGAAACAAATTATACCGTGTGCTGCCGAGATGGGTAGTATACCTGCAGAAGTGCATTACTTTTGTAACGCAGTATATACGTCTAACGACACAGTTACACCATTTTTTCCCACGGTAGCAAGATTCTTACGCTTAAAAACAGTCCTATGTAATTTGGTTTTGAAATATTTTCAAAATGGTTCATAATGGTTGTGATTTCTTGCTGCAGATGAGTAGAGCAAAAGTTGGTATAGCATATACTGCAATAAGACATCGCTGGTGTTGAAAAAGTGACTTTGATAGGATTTCAACATATGTATCTGTTTATGAGCTACTGAGGACTTTTTTTAAAGCTTAGGATGTCAATTCATCCTCATTAAAAAACAAGCTGTTCAACCTACCAGCTATTGTGTATTTTAATGTGGGTATACATTCCTGTTATGAAAATAAGATACTATATATTCTATTTGGAATTTATTTTTTACAATGGAAATCCTAAACCTTATTTTATAAAGAACAAAGAACAAAATCCAACTGTGTAGTAAGGCCTACATTTATATTACTAAAACTAATGCCACTTTTGTAAGCGGTCATACGTTATAGGTGTCGCCACACAGTTGAATTCATCTGCTCATAAAATACACAATAACTGGCGGTTGATCAGCTTGTTTTTAGAATAAAGTGCTGTGACACATGTAATTAAATGTTTTTTTAGCTCATTCATACATTCAAGTCCAATAAAAGTCACTTTTTGAAACCCTTACAGTTACCAGATTACATATATTATAACTTCTTTAGCACAAAGCTCGTGCTACCGTCACCAAAAAGAGGCACAACTGTGTAGTGCGACGTATATTTTTGTCCGCCATCACAATTTTTTATAATTTTCATTTGTATAAACAGCGCCAGTTAATTAGATCACTTGAAATGTTGTCATAAACATATGTCAATCGATTGTTGAAATATTTTCTAAATCTTCTAATTTTAAAAAATATATAACAGTTCAAAAATGTATTATGTATTCACTCGATTATTGTAATAGTTCCAAAATACAATCGTGTTATGTATGGCTTTTTTTAGTCAAGATTACTTGCCTCTCACCGCTTAGGTCGTAGGTTCGAGTCCCGCTCGCTCAAAAAACTTTAAGTGAAAAAGTTTTCAGTTACTTGCGAAATGACGGTGGTTCTACTTACTCTGAGGTCTTCCTCAAACAGCAAAACTGGATATGCCATATATAACCTGAAATGTGTTGAAAATGGCGTTAAACCCCATCCGAAAGAAAATGATATTCAAGATATATAACACACAAGGTAATAAAACTAACAACAGCTGTTATGCATGTATAGAATAATTTAAGTGGGGTGTATAAAACTATAAATCCTTGTCGCTTTAGCGATAACCAGAATTTTCATAATTTATTGCACAAAATAAATGTTTCCCTCTCACTTGATATAACATTCTCTGTTGTTCGTATTTCTTTAACCATCTGTGGTGCCCTCTTTATAATTCATTTGCTTATACTTATTTCGTTTTAACTATATTGAATAAGGTTAATCCGTTTAACGTACATATATGAGATGTTATATCAAAAAAACCCTCCTCAGATTCTTTGACCAGAATGAATATTCATAACCAATGGCTTGGTCATGTTTAATGCTGAGTTTTGCACGTACACGTGTGCAGGGAGTCGTATCTGTTAGAGGATAGCATGTAGTTACTTTATTTACGTAGTCTCGTTACATGAAGTGACGACGGTAAAGAGGGAGGTCGAGTGCTCAAGTATAAAAGGATAAAGCCCCAGAGTGGCGGTTTGGATGCTAACATTTCCAAAGCAGTGACCTCTGTTTTAACATCTTGTTAAAGTATGCATTGTATTTATTAGTTTATGTACATATGTTTAAACTGTTGTAGTTTTTGGAAGGCGAGCGTAGCGATGCCTTCTATGGTGATCGTGATGGGCATTTATGTTTTTGTTTTATTAACTTTGTTATACTGTGGACGGCGATTTCATTTCCTCTGACCAATAAAACAGTTCCAAATAGTTTCAAAATACAATTGGTACAGCAGAGGACATAGAGATCGAAATTGGATTTTATTGCGATTTTTTATCTATCAAACAGAGAGCAAAATACTTCAAATATGTATTAGCCAAAGCATACAATTTCCACTAAAATGTCATGAAATGCCGACGATTACTACTGAAAGGGGGAGAACCTACGTCACGCACACCGCTAAAATGTCATGAAATGCAGACGACGGGAGAACCTACGTCACGGCCACCGCTAAAATGTCATGAAATACACGACGGGAGAACCTACGTCACGGCCACCGTTAAAATGTCATGAAATGCAGACGACTACTGCGCATTAGTAAAATAATTCCCTGAAGCGTCCCATGCGACGATTAATATGGCCGCTATTTGTTTTGCCAGAATGCTGGGAAATATTGAAACTGTGGGCTCAATGCCACGATTTCAGATTGACGTTCGATTCGGAATTATTTATATTAATAAAAGAAAGGGTTGAATACTTTAGAAAGGTAGTATACTTGCTTTATACTTGCTTTACTTATTCAAACTATCGATTTGAACTCGTGCAAAACTCTGTGCTTTTCTCTTTCGCCATTCGTCAAAATATGTCATTTTTAATTGACGTTAACGCTATTATACGAATGTGTTTTTTTTCTTCTTTTTTTATACATTTACTTTAAAATCAAAACTTCTAATATGCCATATTTAAACTATTGTCTATAACGCCGAAAAGCATACAAAATATTAGTTTTTTTAACACCACATATTCGATTTTGTTGCCGTGTTCACGCGATTTGGTCAGAAACACATTACATGGGGGTAGTCTCAAAATAAAAAGGGAACCAACCCTTGTCGTACTATATTGTTTGTTCGTTTCTTTCTTGGTTGTTTGGTTTATTATGAAATAAATTGCATTTGTCTTTCAAATTCTTTGTTTGATAAGATTTTATGCTCGATACTACATTATGTGGAAGACTTTCGTTGCAACTAAATAAACAACTACGATCATATGTTAGACGGGCCATCAATATGTTGGTTTATGATATCAAAAAGTCATGCAATTAAAAAAGAAACAAAACTGTATACATAATGACATTATGACATAACAAATTAAAATTAGAAAATATCATCATCCTCATCTATTTGAATTAAAAAAAAATATTTTCCTTATTGCAACAATATTTCTTTCTAACTGTCCTTCGATCCGTATTCATTCATGAGCTCATTGGTAAATCTGTATATCATATTCTGACAAGAAATTAAAGAAAGCCGACATGATGGGCAAAACTGTGAACAAGCGAGCTATCCCTCAGGTCGTTCAGGCCTTTGATTTTTACATTAACATTTCCTCTTGGACATATGGGGTTTTTTTTATTTCAGAAAATAACTATTAATCCATAAACCGTCTTTTTTTAAAACAATCTTAAATTCGTAATATAGCAACCACATCTCATCATTAAAAAAGGGCAATCCAGTTAAGTGGTTTAACATCCTGATCCGATTGATTGCTGCAGGGACGTCTATCATATCAATTATCTACCTCAAAATAAATTGGACGTATCATGAAACGGCGATAAAACTCCATTACGTCGTTTGAGGCAAAGATGGATAGATCCACTGAATATATGTATTTTTATCATTATATATATATATAATTTAATATAAACGATAAACATGTTTATGCATATCTGCAGTGTCATCGTCCAATTTAAATAGGTCAGGTGATGTGATGCTTTGCTTGACATTAAAAAATCTATAATCTAATTTTAAAAGTTTGGATAGTTTCAATATAACAATAAAGTATTTGCTTATTCGACTGTCAATATTGTTTCTAATATCAGCCAATTTTATTTGTGATATCATAAAATCATCTCTTAAATGTCCAAATATAACTCATTTTTTATTAAGTAAAACTGTGTTCACACTATTAAACCTCTAAAAGAATAGACCGTAATTGTGTCCATTTACCTAAAATCCTGAAAACCGCAGACTTCAAAGTAATAGCTACTCAAGCAAATAATAGAAGAATAGCCTCATTGCGTCTGAAATCCTACACCAATTAAAAGTGCCGTGAATTGCTATCAGACAAATTATCAACCTGCAAATCGTCGACATAAAATTTGATGTTAAAATGGTATGGTAAAACGCGACATTGTTGTGTATGGCAAAACCGTCTGGATAAATCACAGACAAGCAGTATTATTTGTATAGCAAAGCAATAAAGTGTAATCAGTATTTCTTAAGAAAATATGTTTTGTATGCTGTCAATTGGTGTTCTTGTAGACATCACGTACATCCATTTCATATTTTTTAAAATAAAAAAAAGTTAATTGAAGTAATGATTTTAATTTCATCAATCATGTGTATGTGCCGCCTTTACGAACACATTAGTTCACCCAAGCTTATTTGTTAACAGCAATTAATTAAGTTATTGAAAACACATTTCTGAAATTTCATCGGTTGATGAAAAACATGAGGCTGTTGTAATGTCTTTGAAGCCCGAAAGGCTTTCGGTAACATTGAAAAGGGCTAATGTTTTCAATCAACTAATAAAAATAATAGAAAATAAGAAATGTTCTCTTTCAATTCTTATATATACATTATAATTACTAACTAGTATAGATAACAATATCTGATGAAATAAATTACTAATGTAATGCTAGTGTTCCATCTTGATAGTAAAATGCGGAATTTAGGCATCAGAATGCAAAGTTCACGTTTATTAATGTCACTGTTCGAACAGTGAAGTTGTCAAAATATCGAATAAACGCACGTAGTTTTATGGCAAATTGTGACAAAAGTCACGTGAAACTCGAGACAGCGTGACGTAAAAGTAAAAAAAAACAACATAATCGTGGTAGGGATGACATATAAAGCGGTACTTTTGTGGCATAGTATCACCATTGGAAACAGGAAACGCTTCTGTGGGGTAGTTATATATATATATACCACATAATGGCGGTTATAAGCAATCATTATGTCTTCTTCTTTATAAAAGCATTTTCCTTATTTTAATGCTCATTTTTTATTTAAATAGCATATATGTATTTTGAACATTTTGTAAGCATTGTCATGTTTGAATTTAGGGGGTTGGGGGGGGAGGATGTTTGGAAAATGAGGTATGAAGTCATGATTTTCGAAGTCTACTTTCATTCTAACAGCAGTGTACACACATCTTATTTTGGTAGTTCAGAGGTTGGCAAACAATGAAATGTAAGTTTCACTTTCTTTATTTGGTTCTCTGGGTGTCTGTTAATGACAAGCATACAAATTTGTTATTAACTATAGACTAAACGGCAAAAGTTAATGATGGGTTACACCTTTATACCAATTTCGCCCTGTTGTATTTACTATTTATTGCTTACTGAAATACAGTTAAAAGCTATACATGTAAACACTCAAGAGATAATGAAGTTTAGAGGTAACTTACTAGGAAATGAAAAAAGTGACCCCAATGAAGGAGGTGCAAAATTCATTAACATTTCAAGTAAACAACCAGACAATACATACTTGAGGATGTGTATATATACACTAGTGCTAAACATGTAGTGTTTTCGTTTTCGTATCTCTTTCTGTGTTGCGTTTGCATACTCTTCCTGTGTTGCATTTGCATGTGTCCTCTTGTGTTAGGTTTGCATATATCTTCCTGTTTTGCATTTTCATATCTCTTCCTGTGTTGCGTTTGCATATCTCTTCCTGTGATGCGTTTGCATATATTTTAAGTGTAGCCTATTAGCAATTTTAGAAAATGTATTAAAATTCAATGAAAAATATTCTTCGACGCTTAATATTAGGATATATCTTCTTATTTTTAGTAACCTTTATTTACATTAAAACATTAATGTTCAAACCATTACATCAAACCTATTTACCCCAGAACATAATGAAAAAACTTTAAAACATCAATTTAATATTAAGAAATAATAACATCCGGGTAATTATAATTGTATAAGCGATTTTACGACAATCTCATCGCGCGTAATATGACAAGCCAATTTATGGCTGTAGTTAACAAACCATTTATTTACTCTAGAAAATGGACTTTAAATTAAATTGGACGTATAATGACACTGTAAAACGGGATTTATCGTGTGCAGCAGAGATCGATACGTTGCCTGCAGACGTACATTACTTCTGTAATGTCATTTCTTGATAAAAATAGCTATTTAACTTTAAGCAACGTCTGCTTATTGAGCATATAGCTTCAAGATTGTATGGCCGTCGCTGTAATAAAACATTAATTACAGTAGCGTATCAAAATCCTAATGTCAGGTGATGCCAAAAAGTTCGTGCTTTATATTTAAAACATTAATTGCAATATTGTGTTGACATCCTGGTGTCAAGTAAATGTAGTACAGTTCGTTCTTTATATTTAAAACATTAATTACAGTATTGTGTTGACATCTCGGTGTCAAGTAAATGTAGTACTGTTCGTGCTTTATATTTAAAACATTAATTACAGTATTGTGTTGACATCTCGGTGTCAAGTAAATGTAGGGCATTCCTGCTTTATATTTAAAACATTAATTACAATATTGTATCGAAATCTTGATTTCAAGTAAATTGAGAACAGTACGTGCATTATATTTAAAACATTACTTACAATACTGTGACGACATTCTTTTGTCAAGTAAATGTAGCACAGTGTTTAGGTTGTACTCAAAACATTAATTACAATATTGTTTCGAAATTCTGCTTTTAAATTAATGTAGGAGAGACATCCTGGTTTCAAGTAAATTTAGAACATTGCTTAGCTTGTATTGAACACATTAATTAAAATACTGTGGCGACATCCTAGTTTCAAGTAAATTTAGAACATTGCTTAGGTTGAATTGAACAAGTAATATACAATACTGTGTCGACATCCTGGTTTAAAGTAAATTTAGAACATTGCTTAGGTTTTATTGAACAAATTATATACAATACTGTGTCGACATCCTGGTTTCGAGTGAATTTAGGACATTGCTTAGGTTGAATTTAAACATTAATTAAAATACTGTGGCGACATCCTGGTTTCAAGTAAATTTAGGACATTTCCTAGGTTGAATTTAAAACATTAATTACTATACTGTGACGACATCCTAGTTTCAAGTAAATTTAGGACATTGCTTAGGTTGAATTTATACATTAATTACAATACTGTGGCGACATCCTGGTTTCAAGTAAATTTAGGACATTTCCTAGGTTTAATTTAAAATATAATTACAATACTGTGATGACATCCTAGTTTCAAGTAAATTTAGGACATTGCTTAGGTTGAATTTATACATTAATTACAATACTGTGGCGACATCCTGGTTTCAAGTAAATTTAGGACATTTCCTAGGTTTAATTTAAAATATAATTACAATACTGTGATGACATCCTAGTTTCAAGTAAATTTAGGACATTGCTTAGGTTGAATTTAAACATTAATTACAATACTGTGGCGACATCCTGGTTTCAAGAAATTTAGGACATTTCCTAGGTTTAATTTAAAACATTAATTACAATACTGTGACGACATCCTGGTTTCGAGTGAATTTAGGACATTGCTTAGGTTGAATTTAAACATTAATTAAAATACTGTGGCGACATCCTGGTTTCAAGTAAATTTAGGACATTTCCTAGGTTGAATTTAAAACATTAATTACAATACTGTGACGACATCCTAGTTTCAAATAAATTTAGGACATTGCTTAGGTTGAATTTAAACATTAATTACAATACTGTGGCGACATCCTGGTTTCAAGTAAATTTAGGACATTTCCTAGGTTTAATTTAAAATATAATTACAATACTGTGACGACATCCTAGTCTCAAGTAAATTTAGGACATTGCTTAGGTTGAATTTAAACATTAATTAAAATACTGTGGCGACATCCTGGTTTCAAGTAA
Source organism: Panopea generosa (assembly GCA_029582155.1). Taxonomy (NCBI): domain Eukaryota; kingdom Metazoa; phylum Mollusca; class Bivalvia; order Adapedonta; family Hiatellidae; genus Panopea; species Panopea generosa. The sequence continues at coordinate 27,456,109 of CM055897.1, read as the reverse complement.
ATTTAGGACATTTCCTAGGTTGAATTTAAAACATTAATTACAATACTGTGACGACATCCTAGTTTCAAATAAATTTAGGACATTGCTTAGGTTGAATTTAAACATTAATTACAATACTGTGGCGACATCCTGGTTTCAAGTAAATTTAGGACATTTCCTAGGTTTAATTTAAAATATAATTACAATACTGTGACGACATCCTAGTCTCAAGTAAATTTAGGACATTGCTTAGGTTGAATTTAAACATTAATTACAATACTGTGGCGACATCCTGGTTTCAAGAAATTTAGGACATTTCCTAGGTTTAATTTAAAACATTAATTACAATACTGTGACGACATCCTAGTTTCAAGTAAATTTAGGACATTGCTTAGGTTGAATTTAAACATTAATTAAAATACTGTGGCGATATCCTAGTTTCAAGTAAATTTAGGACATTGCTTAGCTTGTATTGAACAAATTATATACAATACTGTGTCGACATCCTGGTTTCGAGTGAATTTAGGACATTGCTTAGGTTGAATTTAAACATTAATTAAAATACTGTGGCGACATCCTGGTTTCAAGTAAATTTAGGACATTTCCTAGGTTGAATTTAAAACATTAATTACAATACTGTGACGACATCCTAGTTTCAAATAAATTTAGGACATTGCTTAGGTTGAATTTAAACATTAATTACAATACTGTGGCGACATCCTGGTTTCAAGTAAATTTAGGACATTTCCTAGGTTTAATTTAAAATATAATTACAATACTGTGACGACATCCTAGTCTCAAGTAAATTTAGGACATTGCTTAGGTTGAATTTAAACATTAATTAAAATACTGTGGCGACATCCTGGTTTCAAGTAAATTTAGGACATTTCCTAGGTTGAATTTAAAACATTAATTACAATACTGTGACGACATCCTAGTTTCAAATAAATTTAGGACATTGCTTAGGTTGAATTTAAACATTAATTACAATACTGTGGCGACATCCTGGTTTCAAGTAAATTTAGGACATTTCCTAGGTTTAATTTAAAATATAATTACAATACTGTGACGACATCCTAGTCTCAAGTAAATTTAGGACATTGCTTAGGTTGAATTTAAACATTAATTACAATACTGTGGCGACATCCTGGTTTCAAGAAATTTAGGACATTTCCTAGGTTTAATTTAAAACATTAATTACAATACTGTGACGACATCCTAGTTTCAAGTAAATTTAGGACATTGCTTAGGTTGTATTGAACAAATGATTTACAATACTGTGTCGACATCCTGGTCAAAGTAAGTGCACGTGCTTTATATTTCAGACATTAACTGTAATACTGTGACGACATCCTGGTATATTTTTTTATTAGCATAGCATTCTTTCATAACTTACTTTCACATCAGTTATTGTCATTAGGCTATAGTGGCAGCAACCCCTACTAATTAAGAGGCTTTTTTTTTAAATTAAATTCACTACCATTCTATTTAAACAGGTATTTTGTATCATGTCTTTACAGCCAATATTTGCTTATATGTAATTAACATTTCTTGGATGAATAAGGGTGAACTTAAGTGGCTCCATTATCATAAGGAGTAAAATTATAATGCGAATAACATTTGATTAAATAGCTTCTAGGTGAAGTATCATGGTCAATATAAATCACCTAAATGTGTATGTCAGTTTGTTTCTTCTCAGAATTCGAGTTGTATTGCTGTAAATGATATCTGATAAAGGGAGCTCTTTGGAGCTCTGAACTAAACCAAGATAAAAAATAAGTTCACTCTCCTTAAGAATCCTAGCACCGGCGTAAGCAATATTCTATTTCAAGAAGCTCGATCTCACGGACTCAGCTCCCCAGATTTGGTCCATTACATAGCAATGAATTTTGGCACGTTGATTGGTCAGTTGTTTCTGGTAAGTATGAATGACGTCACAGTTAAGGAAGCGTTCAACAACTATGAAATTTGGGACAGAAATGGAACTCCCGCTTTTTATAATGGGTTATATACCTGATTTAGAAGATATAGAGTTCGATCGATCGATCGAGAGAGAGAGAGAGAGAGAGAGAGAGAGAGAGAGAGATTAATTTTTGAGAACACAGAATGAGCTCTATGATTTCAAAGAACCTGAAATACCAAGACCGAGTCAAAGTAAGCGGGGACGTTTTAATGTCGTCACACGGCAAGCGGAGTAATGCAGAATCAGTCACTGAATTTAAAACAAAAAAGTTTGTGTTGTGAATCTATGACTGCAAATAGTGTTCGAGACGCCGAACTTCGAAGTTAGATTTGTAAACACAACAAAACCAATAAAAACATAATTTACGATTTTGAAGATAAGTCATGTGTGTCTGATATTTTTTGATAATATTTTCGTGCTGTTGTCATTATATGTTTTATTGTAACAAAAATAATATTAAATATTGAGACTATACCAGAATCTGATATCTCTCGAATCAGGTCTATTAATCACCAATGAAAAAAAGCAGGGACTTCTATGCCTGTCCCGCAATTCTTAGCAATTGAACGTGTATTAAATCATGACGCAAATCAAACTTTCCCTGAAGCAACTGACCAATCAGCGAGCTCGAAACAATTGGTATTTAACGGACCCAATCGGGGGGGTGGGGACATGGGTTCGTTCTGCAGACTGTTAAATATTTGAATATTGTGATTATTCTTAGATCAACATTGGTGTCAGACGAGTTTTATAAACTTGCAATCAACTCATTTAACTTGGTGTTCAGTGTTTACTATTCCAGTAAATGTAGATGTTATCGTTTCTTCAGTACGTTTGTTCGCGAGCGTGTGTGCGTTGTTCTTAGGTGTATAATCCCTTCGTCAAACATCCCAGACTTGAATCAATAGAGTTTGAACTATTTCTTCATTCTTTTGTGTTTTCTCTGAAATGAATTGTATATAAGGTGTTAAACCAATAATTATTTACCATTTATACACATATGATTCGACACCTTTCTTTTGTTGCATAACATTTACAATTGGTAAAATGTATACTACATGTTAACTTGCATAATTCGTTATTTAACCGTAGTGTGTGATTTGTATGCGTTTTATCCAATCACATCGCGGTTTGCTGTTAAAATGGATGGTTATATGATCTATATACTTCAATAAGTCTTGTAAAAACTCTTCATCCAATAAAGGATTACAGTTTATATATTATAATGAGACATGTACCTTGACTCTAAACACTTCAGAAGATTAACAACATCCTCTCAATCAGTTTCTACATTTTTGAAACTTGACACGTGTTCATATGAAAACAGATTGTAATCGATCATTTGATTAAGAACTTCCGCCTAGATCTTTACCATAAATATCTGGGGAAATAAACATCAATATTCCTTGTCAATCACCGTGTTACAAGCTTTCTATAGCCATGTTAACATGTGTATACACCACGTGGGTCCATTTGAACAAATCCAAGCAAGATAATCGTAGATATCTGAATCAAGCATTAAATAGTTCATGTTAATGAGAAAATAACTAAATTGAAATGGATTCGGCATCCAGGCATGCTTTATTGCAAATGCATGTTAAAGTGGTTATTCCAATTCTGAATTTGATTTACAGTAGAAGAAAATATGTGTTTGTTTTAAAAAAATATAATTTAAACGTTATTGTATTATATAAAGATAGCTGGTTTTAAATGTAATTATTTTAAATAATAGTTTTCTTGAATGTTTTTACATGTTATTTTTCTCAGATATTTTTTTCTTTTAGTTCATTTTCTCTTCTTTGCATCTTCAGTTACTAACGCCTTTCCTTCTGCTATGCCGATCTTCCCTGGTTCATTCTTTGTTCCTCTTACTACCATATGGAGGGCACTGTGACGATATTTCCACTTCTCTTCAAAATCTATCATTTTGGTATGTTTATTTCTATCAAGATAAAAAAATAAGAACAAGTGAATCAGATGAATACACTCTATAAAGTAATATACTGGATGCTGAGATTATATAACTTAGCAAGTCAGTAACTTTGGACATGTTGGACATTAAACTCACAAAAATTGTTTAAATATTTAAATACATTTTCGTTCTTACATCCATGTTGACAATAGTAAGTGAAAGAGAAAATCTATTGATTGAGAAATCTTAAGTTTGAGCTAACTTGAACTTGATTTTTTTGTTCTTTTGTTGTTGTTGAACTTGTTGGAGATTTTTTCGGGGTGGGAGTAGAGGAGGGGCACGTGTGTGTTGTGATGAATTTCAAATTTGCTACAGACAATTCCAAGGCGATGGTTGTCAAGTGAATTGTCTGTACGCATGTATAGTAATTGTTACACATATACAACGTATACTTTGTATGCGGTTTTGGTTTATGCTGCTGCGATGACTGTCCTTCCAATAGCATATCCTTAATAGTGTCATTTATATATCATGTAATTATGACAATAAAGTCACTGTGAAATATAGATAGAAACATATACAGAACAGCAAACCAATCCGCCAGCTGACATTTATGTAATTGACTGACATTTTATACAAGTTTTCTTAAAAAATTTCAAAGCAATTTCCTTGAATTTTATACTTGAATAAGAAAGAGCACCGCTACGTCAAATCAATACATAATTGTTCATGCACGTCGTATACACCGCTACGTCAAATCAATACATAATTGTCCATGCACGTTGTATACACCGCTACGTCAAATCAATACATAATTGTCCATGCACGTCGTATACACTGCTACGTCAAATCAATACATAATTGTCCATGCACGTCGTATACACTGCTACGTCAAATCAATACATAATTGTCCATGCACGTCGTATACACCGCTATGTCAAAATAATACATAAGTGTCCATGCGCGTCGTATACACCGCTACGTTAAATCAATACATAATTGTCCATTCGCATCGTATACACCGCTACGTCAAATCAATACATAATTGTCCATGCACGTCGTATACACCGCTACGTAAATCAATACATGTGTGTCCATGCACGTCGTATACACCGCTACGTCAAATCAATACATAATTATCCATGCGTGTCGTATACATCGCTACGTCAACTCAATACATAATCGACAATGCGCGTCGTATACACCGCTACGCCAAATCAATACATAATTGTCCATGCGCGTCGTATACACCGCTACGTCAAATCAATACATAATTGTCCATGCACGTCGTATACACCGCTACGTCAAATCAATACATAATTGTTCATGCACGTCGTATACACCGCTATGTCAAATCAATACATAATTGTCCATGCACGTTGTATACACCGCTACGTCAAATACCGCTACGTCAAATCAATACATAATTGTCCATGCACGTCGTATACATCGCTACGTCAACTCAATACATAATTGTCCATGCGCGTCATATACACCGCTACGTCAAATCAATACATAATTGTCCATGTACGTCGTATACACCGCTACGTCAAATCAATACATAATTGTTCATGCACGTCGTATACACTGCTACGTCAAATCAATACATAATTGTCCATGCACGTCGTATACACCGCTACATCAAATCAATACATAATTGTCCATGCACGTCGTATACACCGCTACGTCAAATACCGCTACGTCAAATCAATACATAATTGTCCATGCACGTCGTATACACCGCTACGTCAACTCAATACATAATTGTCCATGCACGTCGTATACACCGCTACGTCAAATCAATACATAATTGTCCATGCACCTCGTATACACTGCAACGTTAAATCAATACATAATTGTCCATGCACGTCGTATATACCGCTACGTCAAATCAATACATAATTGTCCATAAACCTCGTATACACCGCTATGTCAAATCAATACATAATTGTCCATGCACGTTGTATACACCGCTACGTCAAATACCGCTACGTCAAATCAATACATAATTGTCCATGCACGTCGTATACATCGCTACGTCAACTCAATACATAATTGTCCATGCGCGTCATATACACCGCTACGTCAAATCAATACATAATTGTCCATGTACGTCGTATACACCGCTACGTCAAATCAATACATAATTGTTCATGCACGTCGTATACACCGCTACGTCAAATCAATACATAATTGTCCATGCACGTCGTATACACCGCTACGTCAAATCAATACATAATTGTCCATGAACGTCGTATACACCGCTACGTCAAATCAATACATAATTATCCATGCACGTCGTATACACTGTTACGTCAAATCAATACATAATTGTCCATTTACCTCGTATACACTGCTACGTCAAATCAATAAACAATTGTCCATGCACGTCGTATACACCGCTACGTCAAATCAATACATAATTGTCCATGCACCTCGTATACATTGCTACGTCAAATCAATAAACAATTGTCCATGCACGTCGTATACACCGCTACGTCAAATCAATACATAATTGTTCATGCACGTCGTATACACTGCTACGTCAAATCAATACATAATTGTCCATGCACGTCGTATACACCGCTACGTCAAATCAATACATAATTGTTCATGCACGTCGTATACACTGCTACGTCAAATCAATACATAATTGTCCATGCACGTCGTATACACTGTTACGTCAAATCAATACATAATTGTCCATGCACGTCGTATACACCGCTACGTCAAATCAATACATAATTGTCCATGCACGTCGTATTCATATTTTGATAACGATACTCAATATTTTGATGAAGATATTAAAAATGTAAAAAGTGGCTTGTTAGCTGTTCCGTCCAGTATACCAGAGTTTACATTTCTATATGTGGATTTTTTTTAGGACACAGCTCCGTTGTATAGTTTAAAGAATGTTGTATATGTTTTACAAACAGAATAGAACATATCCTTTATACACATCTCATGTTATATACAGGTGCAGTGTAACAACGTAAGCATATGATTTAAACAAGTAGGGTACCGTATGTTATAACAATACTTATTTACCATAACATAAATAATAACAAACGTTTATACGTTATCATGTACATAAGTCAAGTTTTATTAATGAAAGTTTGTAAAAATGATATGGAATAACATTTGGTTGGGGAGAATCAAATATTTCTATGGATTTGTGATTGGGTTTAATCTTGTGGAATGCATTTTGTTTATCTTAAATATATTCATATGAAATATAAATGACAATAAAGATATAATGTTAATAATAATGGTAGCACAAATAAAAACTAATAATTTACTTTTAAAACACCTCTCATCTTTATCACACATTACACGAGATGCTTTTTAAATGTTACTACCGCAATTCTACTTTGATATTATTTTGACAACACAGCACATTTGCAGCATGGATGTCTTTACCTGAATTTCTGACATGTATGCTTAATATCCCCAGGAAGACTATTGGAGTGATTGTGATTGCGGTTGTAAGTTTCACACTTGAAGTAAAATAAAAAAAAGTTTTAAAACTAACAACTGTGTGATGATCCCAGTGTATCATCACAACTATGCTGTTTGTCAAATAAATTATTTAAGATTAGTATACAATAAATATTATGGAGACAAAATACAATGACGATTATGAAATATTAAGATCTTTTTTGTCAAAAACACCAGTATACATTTTTTTATAATGGTTGAAGGTTTCAATTCAAGCACAAATATCACATAAAACGGGAGGGCGGGATCATGGGAGGATTTTATTTTTGTTCTTATTTTTTTTTTTATTATTATTATTATTATTATTATTATTAAAAAAACATCAAAAATTGTAAAAAATAAAAATAAAAAAATACTCCCGCCCTCCCCGTTTTTAAGAAAAATTTGGTTGATAATCTAGCAAATAATTTATTATAGCCTTATGTAATTTACATGCTTCGTCAGATTCTTTTTCATCGTTACTTTCAAACCGTAATTGCTTCACTTATTAAAAAGTTTTCCAGAGATTATGATCTTTTGATTCCGAACCGTGCTGGTAGTTGATCGATTTGTAATTGGCCATCGCGCTTTAATTCGGAATCGTGCTGGTGGTTGGTCCATCGCGTTTTAATTCTGAGCCGTGCTGATGGTTGTTCCATTTATAATTCTGAACCGTGCTGTTGGTTGGTCTATTTATAATTGACCATCGCGCTTTAATTCTGAACCGTGCTGGTGGTTGGTCCATTTATAATTCTGAACCGTGCTGGTGGTTGGTCTATTTATAATTGGCCATCGCGCTTTAATTCTGAACCGTGCTGATGGTTGTTCCATTTATAATTCTGAACCGTGCTGGTGGTTGGCCCATTAATAGTTCTGAGCCGTGCTGGTGGTTGGTCTATTTATAATTGGCCATCGCGCTTTAATTCTGAACCGTGCTGATGGTTGTTCCATTTATAATTCTGAACCGTGCTGGTGGTTGGCCCATTAATAGTTCTGAGCCGTGCTGGTGGTTGGTCTATTTATAATTGACCATCGCACTTTAATTCTGAACCGTGATGGTGGTTGGTCCGTTTATAATTCTGAACCGTGCTGGTGGTTGGTCCATTTATAATTCTGAACCGTGCTGTTGGTTGGTCTATTTATAATTGACCATCGCGCTTTAATTCTGAACCGTGCTGGTGGTTGGTCCATTTATAATTCTGAACCGTGCTGTTGGTTGGTCTATTTATAATTGGCCATCGCGCTTTAATTCTGAACCGTGCTGATGGTTGTTCCATTTATAATTCTGAACCGTGCTGGTGGTTGGCCCATTAATAGTTCTGAGCCGTGCTGGTGGTTGGTCTATTTATAATTGGCCATCGCGCTTTAATTCTGAACCGTGCTGATGGTTGTTCCATTTATAATTCTGAACCGTGCTGGTGGTTGGCCCATTAATAGTTCTGAGCCGTGCTGGTGGTTGGTCTATTTATAATTGGCCATCGAGCTTTCATCTTTAATTGCGCAACGACCGGAATGACTGGGGCGTCTTTATCTTCGTCTTATCATACCTTTAATATCAGTATTATATTTCTGCTTTCACTTCTTCAAAGTCATCGAGTACAACTGTGTGTAGCATCACTTCTTTTTTTCATACATATTTACCAGAGCAATTATGAGCTTAGTCATTTACATATGTACATGATGGCGTAATTATACGATAATAGTATGTCGGGGATACGTTTATTTACATTGTCTGGTCTGATGATATGACTATTGGTGAAGAGCGAGGTTGGTGCATCTGTTAACCAGATTAAGCTCCCGTGTGGTGCATTTTGCTAATGAATGTTCCAAGGCGGCGGTCCCTGGTATAACTTCATATCTATGTATTGTACTTATTTTACGTATTCTTTATCAATTGTGTTCCAGCTGCTCTGGTGGCAGTGTTCTTGCACGCTACAATTCCTGTTAGTTATATATTTTCTTATTTTTGTTCAAGATTTATTTTAGATCAAATCCGTAGCCGAGTGGTATAATTCACCGTCTCAAGATCACTTAACGCTAAGGTCGTAGGTTCGAGTCCCGCTCGCTCCAAAAACTTTATGTGAGAAAGTTTCCAGTTACTTGCGGAAGGACGGTGGTTCTACTCTGTCTGACTCAGTCTGAGGTCTTCCTCCACCAGTAAAACTGGCTATGCCATATATAACCTGAAATGTGTTGAACATGGCGTTAAACCCCATTAAAAATGTTTTTTTAGATAAATTGATAATACTGAAAGCGTTTCTTACATAAATATCAATTTGTTTGAAATAGCACTAATATGTTGGCGTGCTAAACCGTCTTAAATTAGGTTATATAAGTCATTATGTTTATTGTGAAATAATTGAGCTGTGCATGCATGTTTTAGTACTAAATCTAGTAAATATAGTGAAATGTTAATTGTACAAGAAAATCCCCCACAATGCAATGTAACTAGATAAAGCTGACATAACTTCGACAAATGTGCAAATGTCATAAATATGACGGCAACAGATGGCACAACAATACAATGACCGATATCAGTTTCCGCCTGAATGTTCTTTACCACCGCGAAAAATATGTTTATAATAGATTTACTGAGTTATGAAATGAATTACAACACTAACATGTATTGGGCGATTATGTGAGAAGCATATGGGGGATCGGTGTAGGCATAATGGCTTTTTATAGCTCAAATGTCTGCGATCAATACGTCCAATTGCATCGGTCGTCTGCTGTGTGGGAGAAAGTTATAGCGTTTGTATTTTATGGGTTTATGGGATAGTAAAACGTGTACTTATAGGAATTTGCGAAGGTGGCATGTATTAAATGATGTGACAGCCGTATTTTTTTTATAATGAATTTATACACTGAGTGATATTAAAAACGCCGAAATCGAACTTTGTAAAGAAAACAAGTTTTTTTTTTGTTTATTAATTTTAATTAAATTTAGCAACAGTAGACAGCTAAACAGATTTAATTGGGAACTATTAAAAATTTGTTGACAAATAACATTTCAAACAGCGACACTCCAAATCACCAACTGCAGTAAGTAGCGGGTGTAACTACCATTTGCAGCACACTTCCGCCTCATTGAAAGTACATTATTAGCAATACATTGCTGGAGAAGGTTATTCACCTCCTAAACCAAGTCGTGGGAAAGCTCATAAACGTTTCTATGTTGTGGCCGACGTGCGTTAATACGTCTTCTTAACTTATCCCAGACATGTTCAACTGTAGACATGTCTGTGGGCAAAGATGACCAACTTAGAGTCTGAATTGCATTGGTTTGAAGAAAACCTGTGGTAAGGCATAATCATGTTGCAAGACAAAGTGACCTCCACAATAATTACGTCGTAAAAACAGTAGTGCGACAGGACATAAAATGTTATCAATGTAAGACATAGCAATCACATTGACATTAAAGAAAGGGACTTCAGATGTATCTCTGCCCACACGTGCACACTCCTTTCACTTCCACCGTTACAATTATTTGCAAAGTTCTGAACATTGAATTTAAATTGGTCGGAAGACCCGCGTCACGAAGTAAAAGTCTCACAGTTCTGGGATGGACTGGCCACCTGAAACACAAATGTTATGGATATGGTCTAAAAGCGTCAGCGACGTTTGAGAATTAGGAGGTATAATCATGTAAACATAGCCCTGGAAACTAATTGTTCGTCTGACGCTGAAGTCAGCTGACCGGAAGCAAAATTTTCGGGGTGTGATAAGACGTAACATGTAAGTAGTATTGTGATTTTTGATTAAAAAAAAACAACAAAAAAACAATAAAAAAAAACACCTTATCATTTATTTTTATTAAACAAACATAAATGTAATCAACAAAAATGAAAAATTACTACATGAATAAATAAATATACATATGTGGTTCAATCATAGTTCAAAGATAGTAACCATTTCTTTCTCAACTGTCAAAACTATAACAATCTTCGAATTGAAATGTTTCACATCATATGACCCTAGGGAAGTAATGCTATCAACCTAAATGTGTTGCTCAGGGGAAATCCAAGAAACAGCGACAAACTGTAATGTATTTGATGCTGTCCAAAAGTGCATCATTGACACAAAACGCTTTGTTTGGTTTGATCTGAACTTAAATGATTTTGGGCTTTCGTTTTCGATTTACACGTAAATGGTCATATTGTACAAGTAACAAAAACAAACTTAAAACCTATTCGGTAGCCCCGGGCTCTCTGGACAATCATGTAGACCCACTCTCTGGGCAGTCATATAGACCTTCTGGACAATCATGTAGACCCACTCTCTGGACAATCATATAGACCTTCTGGACAATCATATAGACCCGCTCTCTGGACAATCATGTAGATCCACTCTCTTGACAATCATGTAGACCCACTCTCTGGACAATCATATAGACCCACTCTCTGGACGATCATACAGACCCACTCTCTGGACAATCATACAGACCCACTCTCTGGACAATCATATAGACCCACTCTCTGGACAATCATGTAAACCCACTCTCTTGACAATCATGTAGACTCACTCTCTGGACAATCATGTAGACACACTCTCTGGACAATCATGTAGACCCACTCTCTGGACAATCATGTAGACCCACTCTCTGGACAATCATGTAGACCACTCTCTGGGCAATCATGTAGACCACTCTCTTGACAATCATGTAGACCCACTCTCTTGACAATCATGTAGACCCACTCTCTGGACAATCATGTAGATCCACTCTCTTGACAATCGTGTAGACCCACTCTCTGGACAATTATATAGACCCACTCTCTGGACGATCATACAGACCCACTCTCTGGACAATCATACAGACCCACTCTCTGGACAATCATGTAGACCCCCTCTCTTGACAATCATGTAGACTCACTTTCTTGACAATCATGTAGACCCACTCTCTGGACAATCATGTAGACCCACTCTCTTGACAATCATGTAGACTCACTCTCTAGATAATCATGTAGACCCACTCTCTGGACAATCATGTAAACCCACTCTCAGGACAATCATGTAGACTCACTCTCTGGACAATCATATAGACCACTCTCTGGACAATCATGTAGACCCATTCTCTTGACAATCATGTAGACCCACTCTCTGGACAATCATGTAGACCCACTCTCTGGACAATCATGTAGACCCACTCTCTTAACAACCATGTAGACCCACTCTCTGGACAATCATGTAGACTCACTCTCTGGACAATCATATAGACCACTCTCTGGACAATTATGTAGACCCGCTTTCTGGACGATCATATAGACCCACTCTCTGGACAATCATGTAGACACGCTCTCTGGACAATCATATAGACCCACTCTCTGAACAATCATGTAGACCCGCTCTCTGGACAATCATGTAGACCCACTCTCTGGATAATCATAAAGAACCACTCTCTGGACAATCATGTAGATCCACTCTCTTGACAATCGTGTAGACCCACTCTCTGGACAATCATATAGACCCACTCTCTGGACGATCATACAGACCCACTCTCTGGACAATCATATAGACCCACTCTCTGGACAATTATGTAGACCCGCTCTCTGGACGATCATATAGACCCACTCTCTGGACAATCATGTAGACACGCTCTCTGGACAATCATGTAGACCCACTCTCTGAACAATCATGTAGACCCGCTCTCTGGACAATCATGTAGACTCACTCTCTGGATAATCATAAAGAACCACTCTCTTGACAATCGTGTAGACCCACTCTCTGGACAATCGTATAGACCCACTCTCTGGACAATCATACAGACCCACTCTCTATGGACAATCATATAGACCCACTCTCTGGACAATCATGTAGACCCACTCTATGGACAATCATGTAGACCCACTCTCTGGACAATCATGCAGACCCACTCTCTGGACAATCATGTAGACCCACTCTCTTGACAATCATGTAGACTCACTCTCTTGACAATCATGTAGACCAACTCTCTGGACAATCATGTAAACCCACTCTCTTGACAATCATGAAGACTCACTCTCTGGACAATCATGTAGACACACTCTCTAGACAATCATGTAGACCCACTCTCTGGACAATCATGTAGACACACTCTCTGGACAATTATGTAGACCACTCTCTGGACAATCATGTAGACCACTCTCTGGATAATCATGTAGACCCACTCTCTTGACAATCATGTAGACCCACTCTCTGGACAATCATGTAGACCCACTATCTGGACAATCATGTAGACCCACTCTCTTGACAATCATGTGGACCCACTCTCTGGACAATCATGTAAACCCACTCTCTGGACAATCATGTAGACTCACTCTCTGGACAATCATGTAGACCCACTCTCTTGACGATCATATAGACCCACTCTCTTGACGACCATGTAGACCCACTCTATGGACAATCATATAGACCCGCTCTCTGGACAATCATGTAGATCCACTATCTTGACAATCATGTAGACCCACTCTCTGGACAATCATATAGATCCACTCTCTGGACGATCATGTAGACTCACTCTCTGGACAATCATGCAGATCCACTCGCTGGACAATCATACAGACCAACTCTCTGGACAATCATGCAGATCCACTCGCTGGATAATCATATAGACCCACTCTCTGGACAATCATGTAGACCCACTCTCTGGACAATCATGTAGACCCACTCTCTTGACAATCATGTAGACTCACTCTCTAGACAATCATGTAGACCCACTCTCTGGACAATCATGTAAACCCACTCTCAGGACAATCATGTAGACTCACTCTCTGGACAATCATATAGACCACTCTCTGGACAATCATGTAGACCCACTCTCTAGACAATCATGTAGACCCACTCTCTGGACAATCATGTAAACCCACGCTCTGGACAATCATGTAGACCCACTCTCTTGACAACCATGTAGACCCACTCTCTGGACAATCATGTAGACTCACTCTCTGGACAATCATATAGACCACTCTCTGGACAATTATGTAGACCCACTCTATGGACAATCATGTAGACCCGCTCTCTGGACAATCATGTAGACCCGCTCTCTGGACGATCATATAGACCCACTCTCTGGACAATCATGTAGACACGCTCTCTGGACAATCATATAGACCCACTCTCTGGACAATCATGTAGACCCGCTCTCTGGACAATCATGTAGACCCACTTTGGATAATCATAAAGAACCACTCTCTAGACAATCATGTAGACCCACTCTCTGGACAATCACGTAGACCAACTCTCTTCTCATCTTTTCTTTTCTACCTACTTTCTTAACGTTCAACTATCTTCTTTCTTTCTTTTTCTTTTATAGTTCAGTGTCCTCCGTGGCCGAGTGGTTTAAGGCGCTGTCTCAAGATCACTTACCTCTTATCGCTAAGGTCGTAGGTTCGAGACCCGCTCGCTCCAAAAACTTTATGTGAGAAAGTTTCCAGATACTTGCGGAAGGACGGTGGTCTGACTCAGTCTGAGGTCTTCCTCCACCAGTAAACCTGAAATGTGTTAACTTATTATAGTTCGTACAGAAGAAACATGGTGTACTTGTTATATGAAATAACTATGCCAGTGAAAATCATTTGTAATTTCTGGGAATTAGATTAATACCAGCTAATTAGCTTTTGTTTCTAAATCTCAATTATAAGAACTGTTAGTCATTTTATGAATTGCAATGCTATGTAATATATTACAGTATTTGAATAAAATGTTGTTTAAACAAAATACATAAATATATAGATAAATAAATAGATTATAAAATAACTACTCAATTTATTAAAACCTCAAACAGTAATTAATCAATCAATATATCGATAAATGATAATTGCTTATAATAATTATTATAATTATATCATTCAATAAGTAAATAAAAAATACATTAATAAGTATAACCACAAAGTAACATAGTACAGTCATTTCATTGGTACGTTCATTTGTACCTTTTAACATTTTCAGTTATTTTTTTCTTAAACATAACCTATTTTATTGACATTATAACAATAAAACAGCTGTTACCAGTCACAACGAACGAATACGAGCAGAAACATATTGACATGCAGGAGTGAATCTATAAAATATAATACAAGGCGCGGAACACAGATAGCATTATCAAACGATTGACACGTTAATATTTTTGCTGACATTCTGATATACATAAAAAAGAGACGGGTTTTCTCATTGATAATTATATGATCAAGTTTAAAAGGCCGAACAAATCTTAAGCTCAGTCTGTTCAGATTTTGTTTTTTGTCATGTCACACGCGTTATTAGTCAAATATGCCTTGATTGTGTTTCTGTCTGTCTGATTCAGCATGAGTGCGCGTGTGCGTATGTGCGTGCGTATACCTGGCTATAGCCTATACATCTTAAAGAGTCTTGTGTTTGAATATATGATTTGACAAAAGCCATTTTCATTAAACGATTAGTCGGGATAATGAGAAAATATTTATGATATAATTTATAATTTTCAAGAGTTTGTGCATATTGACTCATAATTCGATCACATGTGACGTTTCCACCAATCAAATAAAAAGAAAACTTGATATGAACAAAGGATTGGAATAAAATTACAATATGTGTACGTATATCAACGAGATTAATTAAGTTGCTTCGTGTGCACACATCTTCATGTGTAATTATATATGTATGTAAAACATGTCACGGTCAACGTCCTAGATCCGCAAATGGGCAACAATGCTTAGCCTGAACACAGAACAGTTATCGGCTCATTCATGCCATACATGCATTGTCGTTTGATTTCAGTTGTAGATAAGGAATTATTATTATAAGTAACATCATATTTTTACATTTATTTACTCTCAGTAATTTTTTTCATGTTCTGTCAAAGGCAACAACGACGTGTAAATCAGCAAGGTAATACAAATTTACGTTTATGTCTCCGACTAGCACACTGACTCACATCAGGTGCTGTACTTCAGTTTTTGGCTTATAACATGTTTTCCACTCTTACTACTTCTACTACTTCTTCTACTACTACTACTCATACTTTTACTACTACTACTACCACAACTTCTACTACTACTACTACTACTACTTCTACTAATGTTGTTGTTGCTGCTGCTGCTGCTGCTGCTGCTAATGCTACTGCTGTTGCTGCTTTTTCTCTACTGCTGCTGCTGCTACTACTACTGCTGCTGCTGCTGCTGTTATTACTACTACTACTACTACTACTACTACTACTACTACTACTACTACTACTATTACTCTACTCTACTTTACTCTACTTTACTCTACTCTACTCTACTCTAATTCTACTGCTGCTGCTGCTACTACTACTACTGCTGCTGCTGCTGCTGCTGCTGCTGCTACTGCTGTCGTGCTTGAGCCAAAAATAACGTTCTGTTCTATTCTGTGTTAAAATTTTAGAAAATGAACAAAAATCACGATTAATACAATATTTTACTTTTTATGCAATTTGAAACGCCATAAATGACCACTATACAATATAAAGAAATTGTTTAGAAAATGCAATCGGCATCAGATACAGTAATATTTAAGTAATATATAACTAATTAATATTTCATTACTATAACACGAATAATATGAGTACTGTAACGTGAAATACAAGATAAAATGCCGCTCATTGAAGCATAAACATGGAAATTTAATGGAAACACGTCTTTAAATTAAACTACTTGGAACTGGGATTTGCTTTGATTCAAATTATTAAATTAGCACTGTTGTAGTATATGCTGTATTTAAAGAGGCTGACGTCGGTTTACATAATTAATACAGGCAATAGTGACTGGTAACTAAACATTAAAATGTTAACTTAAATACTGTATATGTGCTGGATTGTCTTATCTTAAGTTAGGGGTTACTGTGATATACAAATGTCTTTATAATTCTAATTTAAATGATAATAGGTTATTGTACAATGTACAAAACACTGTAAAATGATCTATTGATTCTATACCTCAATCTGAAAAAAAATGATCAAAAGAGAAATGAAAAGTCAAGTAAATAAACAGTGTGTTAAAAGCGGCAGACGAAGGCAGTTGCAGTGATTCTCATCGTCATGCGGAACATTTTGTCGGCTGTTTGTTTTTATCGTTGAAATTTCTACTAAATTTATTTCTTTTTTTTTTAAAAATTTTGAACTGTACAATATAAAAGTTATTGGATCCAATAAACTTCTACATAATGTACGGTCACGTGGTAACATCTGGGGTAGGTGATTGGCTATACACTAACAGGTATAGAATAATAGTAAGTTCATTGCATCAATAAGTGTATACTAAATATATATGTTGTTATTGGAAATACATAGGTTAATACAGAGAAGTGTCTTAATATTAGCTATAAAATGTGTGTTTTCATGAACAATTATTTCTATTATCGTTATAACAGATCTTATCTGGTGTGATGTAAGCTTTTTTTTAACAGTTTCTTATTTGAGTTTATTACAAGTGCTAGTTTACATAATTCACAGTTTATTTCTAATCCATATTATTTCCCTTTTATACCGTTCTATATCACGTTATTATACACTATGGCACGGTTTAGAATGGTGGGTCATATTCCATGTGCGTATATGATACATTTTAAATCCTAGACTACGTTAATCATTGTTTTACGTCCATTGAAGAACGATTTTTGTGGGTGTAAGCATCATTGATTTTAATATGGAAGCTCTTGCAATTATAATATGAATGGCATGCTATGCTGTATTCATGCGTATGTACATTGATTAGATTGTGCGAGAGTATAATGTGATGAAAAGGAAATAAAGAATAAAATGGAGAACTAAACATGTCGATTGCCGATGCAACGTTTGTTGTTTTATTTGTTTGTATGTATATGGTTTTGCGCTTTTCTTTCAATATTGTCTCAGATATTTTACGGCGGTCAGCGACTCCAAGAATCGTTCATAGGGTTCGTTTAGCGGTTAAGTATATATATTTCCAATCCCCTTTGTGTTGATCATTAATAATAATCAATAACTAGTACAAGACATACCTTACCTTTGAAAGTAACTGAATACCTTCCCGACAAATCCAGAAGTGGCCATATTAATGACGACAGAACAGATTTCATGTCCAAGTACCGCAGAGACTGTGTCAGGGCGATGACTCGAACTCACGATCTCTGGATTGCCAGTCAGACGCGTTACCAGCTGAGCTAGCCTGACCGTATATATCAATTTAATATATATAAATAGTCCTTACTACAACAAATGGTGTCAACTGTAACTGACTTCAAGTGTATATAGCTATATTATAATTATGTTTAGAAAATGTTTATGTTAATAACTTGTTAATCGTTTAATTTATATATCTATTAAGAAAAGTACGTAGAGAGAAAAAAGAAGAAGCAGAATTTATTTACTGAACTGTGACAGTTTATGGTTATAACAGACACACATATTGGAATATTCAATAGAGTTAACACATTTCAGTCACAGAATATAGAATAAATAATTTATAATACTAAGTATATGACTTTGAGCTAATTATGAGGATATACTTTCTCAAATACAATCCTACAAGAATGACAAGTTAAATTTATACGATTGTGTTTGCAATTTACAACTTTATGAATATGAATAAAACCACATTTCAATGTTATTTAGAATATATGTTCCTATTACAAAAGCTTCAATAATGAATTTGAATTTACTTATATTGTTATGTTACGTTTTAATATTTGACTATGGTAGTGATAGGAATTTATAAATCATACTGTCAAACCTGTGTAAGCGGTCACCTCTATTAAGCAGCCACTTGTCTCAAGCAGCCACATTTGTTATTTCCAATTTCTAAGATTTAAGAGCAAATTAACCTGCATAAAGCAACAACTTGTCTTAAAAGGCCACTTTTGCTCCTTCCCTTGACTGGCTGCTTAAGACAGGTTTGACTGAACTCTGATATTTTGTATAACTGCTAAGAATATAAGTTTTTCTTATGTCGTTAAAGGCTGGCCATTTTAAGATAGAAATTCGTCTTCAAAATCTAAAGCATTGTTTATTTGGAAAAGACGCTCATATCTCTCTGATAGACTCTGTCTTATCTAGTTCTAGAATAGCTGCCTGTCTCAATCCTTTAACTATTAGAAGACAATCTTAACCTAGCAAAAGTGTTTCGCTGGCGCCTTGTTTAGATTTTATTTTAATCAATCAAAATAAAATTGTATTTCTTTATATAAATACGGAACTCTATCGTTTAATACAGATAATGTCAATTTTATGTTGTTGCATAAACTCTTCTTTTAAACTATGTTTAAAAACTAATAAGAATACATTGCCATTTACATTTAAAGGGTCATTGCAAACGTATATAAATGGTCGTTACGAACGTCAATGAAGGGTCATTACAAACGGAATTAAAAACATATATATATAT
The DNA here is from genome assembly GCA_029582155.1 of Panopea generosa. Taxonomy (NCBI): domain Eukaryota; kingdom Metazoa; phylum Mollusca; class Bivalvia; order Adapedonta; family Hiatellidae; genus Panopea; species Panopea generosa. The sequence continues at coordinate 27,436,449 of CM055897.1, read as the reverse complement.
ATATATATATATATATACGATTTTCAGTGTAATAATACAAGTTCATATACAGTTCTTAATGTCATAGTGGGTCCTCCGTTGCCGAGTGGTCTAAGGTACCGTCTCAAGATCACTTACCTCTCACTGCTAAGGTCGTAGGTTCGAGTCCCGCTCGCTCCAAAAACTTTGTGTGAAAAAGCTTGCCAGTTACTTGCGGAAGGACTGTGGTTCTACTCAGTCTGACTCAGTCAGAGGCTTCCTCCACCAGTAAAACTGGATATGCCATATATAACCAGAAATGTGTTGAAAATGGCGTTAAATCCAATTCCAAAAAAAATGATATAATAGTATCATCGCATATAAGCTTTAACTAGTACATGGTTGTTCTATAATATCTATTGGTATACAACGGATGGCGCACTAATTCTCCATACACACCTGCATTATTGATTGTTGTTTTTAGACCGTATTATTAAATATATGTATCAAACGGTCAAGCATTGTGTTAAATCTTGTTATACATATTTTGATTTTTCCGAATATTCGGTCTGATTGACACAAGGGGAGTTAACAGCACGTTATTGCCAAGATTGTAGTACTAATGATTTTAGATAATTTTCATTTTATTCAAATATTTCTTTGTAATTCTGGTATTCGAAAAAAATACATACGCAAATATTTCACCAAAACCCAATCATGTTTAAGTTTATAGAATTACTAAATTCTAAAGATACTGTTAATTTAGCCTGTTTTATATAAAATGCTATATCGTTACACAACTTATGTTTATTTTATTCTCTTTAAAAGCCTTGTTTCTAATTTAAAATTACAATATCTATGTCACGTGATTAAATTGTATTTTGCATATATGTTCTGTTCTGTTTTGTTCTTAATATGTACTTATAGAATTTTATGTTGATAATTTCTGCACATACAGTATTTTGGTAACATGCTGTGGTTGTGTACTAAAATAGATTTTTTTAAAAAGACAAATGAATTAGTTGAGAATTAGAAAACAATCAGGGGAACTTTTCAAACGCGCCAACAAGCCGACATTGCTGACTAGCCTTTGTACGCAAAATCATAATTGGATCCAGGATCGTTTTGATGTTGGTGATTGGGGAGATCCTGATCGGCTCCCCACTCTCTTCCTTTCCAAATCCGCCAGTGAAACTATTATGTTAACTAAATGTAGACTTTTGTGCCATCTTTTATAAACTAAATGTAGTCTATTGTGACATTTTATAACTGAATGTAGTCTCTTGTGACATCTTTTATCACGTTGAACTAAATGTAGTCTCTTGTGACATTTTTTATCATCTAAATGTTGTCTCTTGTGACATCTATTATAAACTAAATGTAGTCTCTTGTGACATCTATTATAAACTAAATGTAGTCTCTTGTGACATCTTTTATAAACTAAATGTAGTCTCTTGTGACATCTTTTATAAACTAAAGATAGTCTCTTGTGACATCTTTTATCAACTAAATATAGTCTCTTGTGACATCTTTTATCAACTTAATGTTTTCATACATTTTGAATTTTATGTGTTTTACATGTCCAGTATCTATGTGTTTGTGTATGCCATGACTTCCAGCATGAATACTTACTGATTGTGCCGCACGCACTAGTGTCCTCCTTTAGTAAATAATCAAAGAAATAGATAAATCTCGCACCGGTTTGTCGCTGCAGACGACAACTGATGTCTCGGTTACGTCACAGCTACCATAGATTCAACTTATGTAATTATCGCAACGTAAATGGTTAGATAACATCGCCATTACGTGTTACGCGAATCGAACTTTGGCCTGTATGTTAAGTAAGTTTTTAATAAAAACAAAAATAAAAAGTCAATAACTGACACCATAGACGTATATAGTTTATTTTCCAATATCGAATAGGCACACATGCATGAGACATACAAACCAATATGGCAGACAGTGTTTAAGCAATGTTATATAACAGTTACAATATAAGTTTTATGATATAGGTGTAAGCCCACCATTGATTTTTGTTCTTTATTCTATAGTATATAATAAAAATTGGACGGCTTGACATTCATAGAGAGACCCAAATGAAAGAAGTGAAACTTACATTTTACTGTTTGTCTATCTCTGCACTACCAAAATATGATGAGGAAACTAGGGATCATGTGTCATATAAGAGATATTTTTCTGCTCAGTGTGTTCACTGTTGACAAAGTGACAAATAGATTTCCGGTATTCATACCCCAATTTCCAAACATCAATTTATTTTTCTAAATACACAATTCAAACATGACAATGCTTTCAAAATGTTCAAAATACATCAATCATCACATTCAAATGAAAAAAATAAGTGTTAAATTAAGGAAAATGCATTTTTAAAGAAGAAGAAACAGGGATTATTTATAACCGCCATTATGCGGAAGCATTTCCTTTTTCCAATGGCGGTACTAAGCCTATTGGCACCATGCCAAGGAATTAGAGATAAAATTCCGTGGTCGTATCAAATATAAAAATTATTTAGATTAAAGCAAAAATGAATGCACAGAGGGCGGTACACTATATTTTCGTATGCAAACAATTTATGAGACTTTGTGTTAAAGGTCATGTCATCAAAGACATTATACTTCATACTATAAATAGTGCCATTGCATGTGTAGCAGACATATATTGTAAAATTTCTGCATGTTATGTCTATTCGAAAATTGTTTATCATTTTATATGTATACCTTTTTTCAAATAAGAATTTATATACTGAAAGGACAAAGAAACGCTCGATAAATTTCAGAACCACATTATGAAACTATTGTAAGCTGTATTTTCACTTTTAGAATATGTATATATAATATAATATATGTAAATATCGCTTACACTAGTTTGATAATGTGACTCTGAAATTCACCTAGCGTTCCCGAAAGTTCATTCTTTCAATTATAAAATGCTATTCATCCTTTAGTTTATTACATAGTCTTCACTTCCGTTTGTCAGATGGTGTTTTATTGGAATCATGTGATTGTGACATTACATTTCTGTGTCTAGCTTTTTGATTTTCACGTAAAATGTTAATTAAGGTGGGGTGTTTTTTTATTTCTATAACATTAGAACAAAAAAACTCTAGCAACGCACATTTGACTTGTATACAATTGTATATTGTGATTGTTGCATAAACACCACGGATATGTGTAGTGTCCTTGAGCAAGACACTTAATCCGCGTAAATGATCAGTACAGCTTCTACCCAGGAAGACCCCGAGCGCTGTAAAAAATTGTTTAAAAAAATAAAATCAATTTTTTCGAAATTCGCCTACACTTTTGTTTCAATAATTGAATCGCTGCTAAAATATTTTGGAATGTTTTGACAGCGATGAACCTTAACATTATGGCAGTTCTTTTAACCTGAATGTCTATACTTATGTCAAAGGAATAGCATCAATCATATGTTTTCCTTTGTATAGACTTGCCCGCTAGACCTTACTCGTCTACCAGTGCTTGCATTGGAGCGAGGGTCTCTAAACATTCGTTTACAAATCAAACAAAGCATTACCGTTAATTTATTCTTTTTTACGACGATTTATTCAAATGTGCCGATAATGATTTATTACGTGAGCCGAGAGCTGACATGTGCAGCCACCATCACACAACTTCAGACTAAATTGTTTAACAATGAGAAGTGTATTGATGACGCGTCAAAGGCGTATATTTCTTAGCTTTAACCATTTCTTCTGCATATGGCCAGCTACGTTGAAAGAGTATCTTCTCGACATAATGAGGATCTTAACAACTCAACATTTCAATTTATTAGCTTATTACCATTTGTAGAAATTAATTTCCGAGTATAAATATCTGAAATGTCAACCGAGGTATATTAAAAATTGTAAACGAAAGTAAAATAGGATATTGCTGATAGTAAAGATAAAATGTAAATTAGCTGAGAAAAGAGAGCGGTGCCTTTTAGTTTATACTACTTTATTTTAGCTCAACTGCGATGAAAGCTCAGAGCTCATATGAACAGCTCTCGTGTCCGTTTCCTGGGTAGAACCAGTACTTAGTGTTGTCCACTTCTTGGGTAGAACCAGTACTGAGTGGTGTCCAGTTTCTGGGTAGAACCAGTACTGAGTGGTGTCCATTTCCTGAGTAGAACCAGTTCTGAGTGTTGTCCACTTCCTGGGTAGAACCAGTACTGAGTGGTGTCCACTTCCTGGGTAGAACCAGTACTGAGTGGTGTCTACTACCTGAGTAGAACCAGTAAGGAGTGTTGTCCACTTCCTGGGTAGAACCAGTACTGAGTGTTGTCCACTTTCTGGGTAGAACCAGTACTGAGTGTTGTCCACTTCTTGGGTAGAACCATAGAACCAGTACTGAGTGTTGTCCACTTCCTGGGTAGAACCATAGAACAAGTACTGAGTGTTGTCCACTTCCTGGGTAGAACCATAGAACCAGTACTGAGTGTTGTCCACTTCCTGGGTAGAACCATAAAACAAGTACTGAGTGTTGTCCACTTCCTGGGTAGAACCATAGAACCAGTACTGAGTGTTGTCCACTTCCTGGGTAGAACCAGTACTGAGTGTTGTCCACTTCCTGGGTAGAACCATAGAACCAGTACTGAGTGTTGTCCACTTCCTGGGTAGAACCAGTACTGAGTGTTGTCCACTTCCTGGGTAGAACCATAGAACCAGTACTGAGTGTTGTCAACTTCCTGGGTAGAACCAGTACTGAGTGTTGTTTTTTAGAGGCATAGGGTCGAGTTGGCGATCACACCCGCAACATCTGGCTTGAGCGGCCAACATTCTATCCATTAGACAACCGCTCCGCTTATTTCATTTCATTATGCCATTTCAATGCCGTTAAATAACAGTTCGTCGCCAGAGTGTGTTACATGATGCGAATAATCTTAATGCAATATATCTCTGTATAATAAAGATGGTTGATTGCATTATGTCGACAGTAAACTAACATCCAAGGATAACAGCTGGTCATTATGTAACCATCGAATATGTTTAATATATTAATAATAATAATAATAATGATAATAATTAATGATAATAATGATGACAATAATAATGAAAATTATAATAATGATAATAATAATATTAAGACTTTTACTAACGAGAGAACCCATTTGAATAAATTCAATATTCCATGAGGCTCTCAAATTATCAATATCTAATTCAATTAATGATCTCTCATAGTTCAGCCATTGTTTTCATCGATGTATCGCTGTGCAAATTTAGAAATTAATGACAATATGATTTTTAATCTGAAAATTGGCGTTAATCTGATTTATTGCTGAGAAACTTTAATTTCGCAGATTTGTGGTTATTTGTTACCAAGAAAATGCTAAATATCAAAAAATGTGTTCATTTCTTTATTTTTTTTATCGATATAATGGAAAACATTCAAACAATACCAGTTGGTTTTGGTTTCCTTATATATTCAAAAAAAAAATAGCACGATACCAGTAGTTTTATGACATGATAATTCCACGGAGCCATCTGTCTCGTCTATATATCACAAATCAAGGCTGTAAAGAAGTATAGCTATCAAATTGGCAGACATCAAATGAAGGTTAAAAAAACACACCATGATATTTGCCGATAAATAAATGTGATTCTTGCACACAAGCAACGCAAATATTGTATATGGGTCAAAGTTTATAAATTATCCTTAAAGGACTAAATGTTAGTGCCATTTATCAGGTGAGGTAGTGATACAAAAAAGAGTCGTAGCTGATAAATTTTAGACTATCAGTCACTAACATGGTATTTTATTTATCATGTCGTTATTTGCATGTTTTATTTATCTTTTATTCACAAAAGCAACAACTAATTTTAATGAAGCAAACAAACGAAATTAAAACAAATGTATCTTTAATGGAAGCTGCTTGATTCAGTTATGATTATTAATTTATATCTATTGACATTATTGACAGTTTATCAGCGGTGGAAAAAGTGTTTGAAATTGGGATTAACACAACGCTAAATGCACAACGTCATCAAATTGTGTTTTGCTGCAAGATAACTCTTGCCTGTCAATGAAGCAAAAATTTATCTTACCCCCGCTTTGTTATGTTGAATAGTACATCATGATATGATAAATATAACTTGTATTGTATTTGTAATGTGTCTCTCAAAAGGCTTTTAGGTTAATATCTACATGGTTATATTCGCTCGTAGATGTAACACTTTATCAGATGCGCGAACACGAGACATATCAATTTTATCATTACCAGGTGTCCCTTAAACTTTAGTGGAATAATTGATTAACCTTTTACTTCATATAGACGCCTTTGGACACCTCTAATATAGACGCCTTTGGACACCTCTAATATAGAAGGCTTTTAAATTATTGGGTGAATTATGTTTATATTTACTGACAGAGTAACGAGCAATCTGAACTATTCCTGCACTGTTTTCAAAGGCCTTCTGTGATTGGTGCGAGAAAACGCGTATCTATGGAGTAAAGGGTTAAATAACGTAAAGAATGCAATCAAATTAAAAACTCGATGCGATTGTTACTTTTTTTAATTTCTCATACTTTACTCTCAGTTACATAAATTTTATTATTATACTTTTAAGAACACAAACACGGCGATTGATGTCATCATATACTGAGGGGATTCAGAATGGATGTATATGCATGCGGGATAACCTTTCAAAGCAAAAAAGAAACACCTAAAATTGTAATATATATTATAAATTGATATTTTCTGGGTCGTATCTGTTGCAAAATACCGCTGTTTATCGTAAAAATGTATTTAAACTCGCTATTATCGCAGATATATGAATTAGACCTGAACCCTGGAATAACGTAAATTATTCAGTAGTTATATCCGTTAAACGTCCGATATTTTCCGGGCATCATCAATTTAATCCAGGTAAGCTGTTAAGTTTCAACTAAGTTTTATATCCCCGATCCTGATATATTCCTACATAGCATAGTGATTATATCTGAGAACTGTCACTAAGTCGAACCGAGTTCGAATCCCGTAACAGTAATTGTTTTGTTCATTTACCTAGCAACAAAATTTGTCCTATAGTGTTCCATAAAAGGTTTCTAAGAGCAAAATAATTTCGAACAAAATGGGCAAAACTTCTCCATATATCGACCATATATGAAATGGTTATGTAGGAGAAAGTATGTTGAAGTAAAACCACATGTGATGCTTAGAATAAGAATAGAAAAATTGATTTGCCATTGAAAGCAACCAACCTCAATAAAGCAATCAAACACTATACGGTTGTGATATGATTGAGTATTTGGTATGACTATTCGTAGGTGAAATAATCGTCGGGATGAGTATATTTTGTATTTTTCTCCAACCCCATCCCTCCAGCTAAACGTATGTCTTCCATCTCCCATCTACACACACATGAGAAAATCAGAAGATATTAACTGTGCCAACATTATCGAATTCTCTAAATAAGAACTTAACTTCTAATTTACCTATATAAATAAACACACACACAATTACATACCTCAATGTCTATATTTACTTATTTCTTAACATATTTAAATGCAGTGTATATGTCATATATATTATACTAACCAGTGTATGCTAATGCATGTTCATGTAATAATCTATATCACTGAACTATCTTTGAGATAATGCCATTAATAACAGCAATGTTTATTGCCAAACTTTTGAATTAAAAGGCAATCATAAACAATTAAGCCCTGCTTTCAAATACCAAATGCATCATTACCACCTCTCAGCATCCTTCGCAATCATATTACCGTAATAATCATACTTGCACCAACGTAACTGGTTTAACCTATTGAATTATGATAGAGGTGACGCACGGCCATCATCGATAAAACTGAAAACAGTGTGGTGAAATATAAACAAACAACTGTAACAAGACTGTTAGGACTACAGCATGGATGTGCGGGATACAGATACGACTCATTGGCACTGATTGATCATAAACGCCATATTGATCCATCTTGCCTTCCATAAATCACGTGTGTTTATGTTTTGTTTTGTTTTTATTTCAGCACCCAGTGCAATATATGCCATAACCGGCAGCAGGGCTCCACTTAGATGCAACAGGAAGTTTAGTGAGTGGGTATTCCGAAAACAGCGACAAGGTATATGAAACACACATACATGACAAATTAACAAGTTGTGCTGATCCGAAGTGTTATCAGTCGAGTAAGCTTTAAGCGTCACTCTAAGCTCAACGTGAAACAACGCAGGTGTTGTCTTTGGTGTAATAAATCATGTGTTGCTGGAAAGGAAAACCATTATAGAGTTACACCTGGGGATTATAAAATAGATGAAAATATTTTAAATTAATCGGATACAAGAGGATACCGTGAAAAAACATGAAAGAACAAACATAGTTGCAGGGTTAACGTCGCCAAGGAGTGAGTGGTCATTTATAAATGTATGACGTCAGACATGGACCCAACTACAGGATTCGCTTTAGCAGGAGTGTTCGGATCACTCTTTGTCATCACTTGCTTCATTTCAGCAATAAAGGCTGTCAGGTAAGAAAGTTAGTTAACTTTGAATGTTAGAATCTGTACTTCGGTGTCATTGTTAGTATGTGTATATTATCTTAAATATCTACAACTTTTTCATAGCAAGCCAGAAAGTCATACATAAAGTTACACTAGATCAAAATTATTTTCTTTGTTTTATCTTTGCGCCTCACTACAGCGTTGTGTCCACTTTTTGGCGAGGGTAGCATGGTACCATAATTCTTACGCTAAAAGTATTAAACTAAAATACTTTTAAAACGGTACTGCGATATTTTGCTGCACATTAGTAGAGCAAAAGCTGTTATAGCCTATACTGCAATAGGACAACACTGGTGTTAAAAATGTGACATTCATTCGATTTTGCAGATTGGTGTATTTTATAGCTTTAGGGACATTTGGAATTATGGATGGCACTGCAATGTCTTAAAGAAAGCTGGTCAACACACAAGTTGTTGTACATTTTAGCGATCTAATACATTCATACTACATATATATGATATGTGTTTTATTACGGTGGAAATACTAGACCTTGTGTTATGGCTTAAGTTAATTCAACAATGTAGTGAGACCTGAAGATTTTTAGTTTTAAACTTATTTAATTTACTTCGATTGTGAAACAAGTTCTTACAACTAAAACAAATTACGCTCGAAGTTTTCCTGGGTAGAACCAGTACTAAGCACATGCGGAAAAAAATGAGACCTGAAGTTATATAAACGTAAATTCATATGGAGTAGCATAGGAATCGACTAGTTTCACATTGAGCCTTCAAAACTACAACACTTGATATACCAAGTTTGGTGTGTATCGGCGTTTTTCAGTATGTTGTCCAAATAGTAATTTGCTATGCGTTCGCTTATGGTTAGCTTCCTCCGATAAATTATAGTAACAATTCATTTCAACTACCAAGTTTATCCATCTGAGTTAAAGAACTGGTCAATCAGTTAATGAACACGTCACACACTGTTATTCTTAAGTAACTGTATTACTACACTTTTGATCGTAATATTATTTAAACATGCAACATTACCAAATGATTTTTTCACATCGCCATGTAAGTGCAATGTTAGTGCACTTACCAACAACAAAAATATCAGAAAATCAAATTCTTATTTTATAGTAGGCCATCCAAACACAGGAAAAAATCTTTTGATAGCAAATTTGAGTAGAATTTGGTATCCATGCTTAATGTCTTCCTTGGTATGTATACAAACCTGTGAGGGTGGATGCCAGTCATGAAATCGCCTCACAATCTCAAAATTAGGTCAAAGGGCAACTGAGTGCAGTAATTGATATATAGAATAAAGAACACTGTCTTGTTAAAATATTTATTTATTTATTTATTGAACTGAAAACTATATAAATATGTCTGTTATAAGCGACTACTAGGTAAATGAATAAAATATGTTAAAAATTGTATTGTCAAATTGAGGTCAAAGGTCGAAAAGTCGGTAAAATTTATAATTTTGAATTTCTTGTGAAATGCAAGCTTCCAATACATAAGAACAGGCAAGTATTTTAAATCAAATGAAGTGAATACATAAACAAACCTTATGAGAAATTAAACATATTAAAATAGAAGGAAATAGCCATGAGGTAACAATAGAAGTCGGACAAAACTAATAGTGGTATAGAAATAGTTACTAATCTCTGATATTGCTCAACAAAGAAAGCTAATGATTAATTGTCATTTTAATAAACACTAGTATACTAGTTAATACGTTGTTATATAATAAGGATATTTGTTTGAATGCAGAAAGTAATTATTCGGATAGCATGCATTTCAAAAGCCTGAATCATAGTGTGACTCTCCATGATTATGTACCATAGCTGTGAAGAATTGGGAAAGTCATCAAGTGAAAATCACTTCATATTCAGAGACACTCAATAATTCAGTTTTTGTGGTAGAGTTCCTAAATCAAACAACCCTAGCAAGAGGCAGAGGTACCAAGGACAACTTGTGTTTCAGCACAGAACCAATCTCGACATTTCAGCTAGCAAAGATATGTTTAAACGTTTAAATGTTTAAAAGACTCTGAAGTAGTTTTCTGTCATCTTTAACAACCTGAGCTATCTGCATGTTTGAAACATCATATACCAACGCAAATATTTTTAGGTTTTTTTTCTTCAAAGGATCATACTCAGAAAATGTCAAAAGTATCCATTTGTTTGATCAAAACTTGATCAACACATCAGACTCATTAAGATCAGTTCCTAAAGGCAGACAATCATATCTGGTGTAGGTATGGTCTTCCTCTGCATCACTTAATTCTTATAGTGACTTCTCTAACACATCCGACTGAGTTGTCAAAGTGACACAGAATTTGTCTCTGACTTGGTCATTTTGTGTGAATCCTATTTTCCTATTGTTCCTTTTACAAATGTTTTCATCCATCTTGTTGCTTGGTCAGTGTTCATTGATTTTACTCTTTTTGACTTTATAAATCCTATCTTTAAATTCACCACACATACCGGGTGCTGTCTTTCGTGAGACTTCATATCATCTAAGTAAACAGGTCTTGACAGTCGCATACAAGTTATTTCTTTTTAGAACAGAGTTGCAGATCTGTTGTGATACAGTGTTGCTTTGACCAATATGTTTTGAAATTGCTTCAAATATATTGATATCTAAATAGGATTGTAGTATTGGAAGCATTACTACAGTTGTCTTTGGCAGAATATCTGGACTGCTTTATTCATTGTAAGCTCTCCAAGTCCGACATGTTTGCACATCATTGTGACTGTTTTGCTAAAAATCTATTGAAATATTCGGAATATATGCTGTTTAACATGTTTCATTATTGTTTGTGTACCAGCTACTTGCATTTATGTTGTCAGGTCCATGAACTGGATATAGCCTACCAGCATTACTTTATCTAAGTGGATAGTTTTCATAATATCAGCAAAAGCAAGTTTGTCCAATTCACAAGTTCTGGTATAAGTACCCACATAATATTCTCTGGAGTTTGATTGTATTTCCCAACCACCAGGGACCAACATCTTGAGATTGTGTATGCCGTTAGATACGCCAAATACTATATCTCCTGCGCTAGTATACAAACTTTAGAGTTCTCCGCATAGGTACTGACTTCAGCATTTCCATCTACAATAATTATCATACCACCAAATAGTATGCAAGATAGAGAAAGAACCTTCCAGGAATTACCTACATAATCAATGTCTATTCCTTCCTGAAGGGAATCATGCCCATCTCACCTCTTACTTGTTGAGCAGCACTCAACACTTTCCTGTAGAAGTACTTTCATATGGCTCTAGAATACTTTAATCATTATCAGATAAATCAGTAAATGACCCAAAATCAGACGCAGAGATGATGGTCTAATAAACTGTGCTTTTGGGTCAATAGCTTTTTTGACGTCTTCATAGAACGATCCTCATATTTGCTTGGAACAGACTGATTTAATACCCGCTTCCTTGTAAAACAGCTACTCCAGTCGTCACCAATAATCACCGGAGCTAAACCTTTTTCCAGTCCAAATCATAATTCTGTCATTACTGTATCATCTTCCATAGTATCCTCATACTTCACCTATTAAACTTAGACATTTTAGAACGTATTTCACTTCAGACGCAATAATGTCATTTACAGCCGTAATACACATTCTTGAAAAATATCACTCTTATACAGTGTAACTGTTTTACATCTTCCGGTCTACAATCAGTGGGTAATATTTTGCTCAAGTTGCTGAACGGACAGGAGCATCTTTCAACACTTCTTCGACACTACTAGTAGAAGTTCCAGGAGGTCCCATTTTTTCTTTGAGTTTATTAATTTTGTTTTTGGAAGTAAATGCACTATAACAAAGTTTACGTCATAAAATGTTTCAATCTCGCCAAGTGTCACGATCAAAACTGTCAATTCTGTCAAGAACTTCTATACTGGAGGTAACAAGTAATATTCTATGAATCTCGGATACTTTGTATGGAATCTTTATATATGGTGTGACAACTTTTACTAGTTTTACATACAGTTAAGGTAATTTGATTACATCATAACATAAACTCTCTTTCTTTTACGTTTACTTTTAATCTAAGGTATATATATTCGTAATTGTTATTTCTACTGAAATCGCATTTCAGTTGGAAAAGAATACATGATAAAAAGAAATATACATCAGTGTATTATCGTATTGTGTAGAACATACCGAAGTTCAAGCGTACACATAATCTAAAGTGTTAATTTTAGTAGTTATCTTCAAAGATATGTATAATATTAAAGGTTTATAACAAATTGCAGATTTGCAATAAACAACAACAACTGAAATTGTCTACATTTTAAATGCACTTATTGAACTTTCGACTCGTATAAAAACAAGCAGAAAGACAGGCATGCTTCAATATCCTTTAAATAGATGCTTCATTAGACTATTTACAACATGTCATTACAGAAAAAAAATAAATAAATCAACATAATTGTAACATAAGTGACAATAATTTATATACAATACCGTTTTGTTAATTTTGGCATCTGATTGACCTTAGACCTCAACTGTGACCTTAAAATGCAATTTCTTGAGTGGAATCCATCATCACACGTGCTATACATATTGGGGAATGATGTTATGATACTAAAACAATTCTACTAAAAATTGCCATCAAAAGTTAAAATAAGGGTCATTTTGCTTTTTGGATGGCCTACTTTTACCGTCTCAGAAAAATACAAGTTACAATATGAGAAACTGGTACAACTGCCCAGCACGTACTTACACATATAACTACGCTGTGAATTATAAGTAAAAAAAGTACATTTATTAAAATGAATTATATTCATTGACCTACGAATGTCATTATACAAAAGTTAACCATATACGATAAACCACCATTTGTCTTCGTTCTAAGTAATCAATACTTGATCCAACGTGTATACATGGTTGACATACATAGAAAGACAAAAATAAATATTTGTGGAGCTTCTCACATTTTATTGTCTGCACTGACAATAGGGGTCAGGTATGTTTCATCCGAGAGATTGTATATCATAAGTGCTGACAATAGTGTTAAGAAAGTTACCTTCCAAATAAATACGTTTATTCTATACCTGTACTTGTATAGAAAAGCAGCTGCCCTAGATGCTACCACGTGACCGTACAATATGTAAGAGATTATAGGATCTAATAAAGTTTATATTGTACAGTTCAAAATTCAAGATGGCGACTAACAAAAAGGAAATAAATTTAGTAGCAATGTTCCGCATGACGATGACGTTGAGAAAATCCGAATATCTGTCACTGTTACTTCATTCGTCTGCCGCTTTGAACTCACTGTTAATTTTTTTAAAAGGATATTTCTTTATTTTAATGATAAATTTCTTTCAGATTGAGGTATAGAAATATAATTAACAGTGTTGTGTACAATATGTACTCGTACGTATTGTGGTAAAAATCATATTCAATATGGTTTTCACCACAATAAAAACTCGTACAATAATATATCCCCATAGTGTATATAACACTGTGAAATAACCTTATATAGTACAAGCCTGACTAAGTTGTTTAAAGGTTTACGATTGAAACAAGATAATGCTTTAAAAATGGTCAAAACAGATCAATAGTGCCATATAAGCCAAAATAGTGCTACAGACAAATACAATATTTAATATAAGAAGAGTATATGCATGCTATGATTATATACATGTCAACACCATGCGACCATTCTGTAAACGCGCCTGCTGTTTGCAGTTGCTATGCTATGATTATATCACCGGTACAAAAAACAACAACAACATATTCCAACAAGTTGTAAGACAAATACAACATAAAAAATACCATAATCAGTAGTTAGCTTACAATTTGTATTTATCCTGGTACGATTATTAACCTGTAATAATAAAGAAAAAACACTCTTAAAATGAGACCAACCTTAAATAAACAAGAACCATGAATCAAACGTTTTATGTGTGTAAATAGAAACTGTAACAGTTTAAGTTAATAAACTATTATTCTTCTTCGTCGTGATCAAATGGATATTTCTAGCGATAATATGAGAAGAAGTTATTGGCTTAGCGAGTGTTGATATTTCATCACGGAAGGTAAACTGATCTATTAATCAAGCACGCAAATACGTTGAATATTAAGAACGGATATGTTTGTGTTTCTAGTTCTCTCGTTAGTCTAGATCAAGTTTTAACAGCAATGTACTTCAGCTGTCACTTCATGTTATTGATGAGGTACCTGAACGCATTTGTAGTTCAATGAACGAGATTGTTTCTGCTTTTCCTTTAATCAAAAATTACACTTTATGTGAGGTTTGGTTTATCAGTTCTGTTGCGGAGCAGAGCGCACTACACCAGCACGTGGTCTAAGGTGGCATCTCACGTCGCATCATAGATGTCTCGGGTTTGGGCCAGGTTCGCTTTATATGACAAAGTGTGAGAGATACTTGCAGAAGGTCATGTTACTGCTCAGGACCATGTAAATGCTTCTGAACTTTTCCTCGACAGATATAACTGGAGACCCTATATAGCCATGCAGTAGTGTGCTGAAATTTACACTAAACCTCGTTATAATAAATTTATAACATGGTGAAGACAAAGCTGAAGTATGTTTTAGGCATATTACATGCTGTCCCGTAGTTTTATGTTATAATGACAACAGCCTGGACAGAAAAAAGTAAGACGAGGAAATTACTGACTGCTACAATTATTACTACACCTATTTTAGTTTATCCCATTCTCTGCCATCTCTTGAATCAGGTGTGTTCGTCTCAAGTTAAAAGACAGGGGAATCCATGTTTGCCAAACAATTCGTTGCGTTCTAAAGCGTTGATAGTATTTCTGATCGTGTCTTTTTGTCTTGTTCCAGTTACCCTCTCCCCCCCCCCCCCCCCCCACACACACTCACACAAACAAACACACCCCGACACACACACATACTCACGCATGTACTCACGCATGTACTCACGCACGCACGCACGCACGCACGCACGCACGCACGTCTCTTATAAATAAGCATTGGACTCCACTTCATCCACGTTTGTACTTATTTGACATAAAAAACAATCTTTTCGCAAAATCAACAAACATGTGCAATAAAACGTGTCATTATAACATTACATATATAAATCTGAAACAATTGAAATATCTATCCATATAGATCATGTTCACAATAACACGTCAACAGATGTCATACTAGACACCTTTAATACAATAACGATATTTGAGAACGTACCATTTGTCATTGTATACCCTCCCGGTTCTCGAAAGAGTGATATGCATATTGAATATCCATATATCTATTGTTGAGAAACTGAATAATGGATCTGCCCTAGAGGAAGCAGTTTCGTAAGCATATTCTACATGCTGTTTACTTCTTTCATTTATATTCTAACTATTCTTATCGCCATACGTTTATTGTTTGTCCATCGTTCGTCCAACTTTTAGATTGTCTGCACTCCAGCACTTAAATTGTAATATCACGGACAAGTTCTTCACCTGACCAACTCGGATAAATATTGTCAAAGTTACGGTTCTTTATTTATAAAAAAAAAATGCTCTTATATAACTACCATAGTAGGCCCACTTACTACTTTAAAGGCCATACTATCTTGGTGAAATGCTTGAACAGGCCCAAATGGGATCATTAATGTTATGGCAACTTGTTAGTCAAATGTTGCTCTATTTGACCATGTGTGTACTCTAGCAAACACACGTTTCATTTCATTTCATCTTTATTTAACTTCCTTAGAAAGTATATTAACATACTGTCTCGGAAATGTTATTGAATCGGTTACGTCATATAATAAATACAGAGTTATGACCCTTGCATTAGCAATATATTTCACTCTCTTGTGAGTACTCACGTCATGTTCACCAATCATGTACCTTCATCTTCACCAATCTTACGCCTTAGTTCCATGGAAAATATATTCAAATCATTACCGATTGAAATACCGTGGTTCCGGACGTGGTTTCAGAGGGAGCCGAACTTTGGTTGTTGAGAATATACAAATATTGGAATAATAATGAGCATGTTTGAAAATCAACTTATAAAACTTTCGTTTGTTCTACGCGAAAATAAACGCATTATTAATCTCATTTTTGTAGCATACCGTCGTTCTGTCTGTTCTAAAGTAGCTTGGTACCTTGGCCAACTTAAGTTAGTTAGTTTTATTCAGTATACATGTCATACAGTATATAAACATATATATAATGTATTTACAAAATGCATGATATAAAAAAAACAACTAATTACGTTATCATGATTATTTATCTAAAGTAATTATTGATCTATTATTTTTATGAACACCACAAAATGTCACTTATAAGTTCAGTACATTACAAATTGAGTATCTTATTTTACTTAAAAACTTATTTTAAAAGTAAATAATAAGCTAAAAATGAAATAAAAGTGAAGCTTAAAGTGACATGAAATGCTTTGATAGCCCAGTAAAGTCGGAAGACTACTTTCCACTGGGGTCCAAATAAGGCGAATAAAAATTACACTTAGCCACTAGCAATAAAAATGTATTAAATAAATGAAATAATCATAATAACATAGTTCACAAGTATAATGAATTATTTTGATGTAATAAATTGATTATATATCATACAAGTACAGATGCAAAAACATTGCTTACGGTTACATTAATCAAGTAAAACTAATGTGTATTGTACTATAGTGTAGGTCACATGTATACACATTGCACAGATCCTACCAAAGCTGTAAAGATTATTTATACAAGTTAAGAAAATGGTTCTTACCTTCTATTTTGAACCTGTCAAACTTTATAATTGTTTGAATTTTTTCAGGAAGAACAATTACATTTGACTATACCATTGCAGTATAAAGTTGTCAAAGACACATTGTCGACTTCGAGCACATAAATATTAAATTTACTTTTCCGTGTCATCTGACCGCTTCATGGAGTTTTCCATCATATATGATGGACACTTGTCATAATATTTTATATAGATGATTCATTTGTAATTGTTTGACCCTGTTCTCCAATTTTAATATGCCAATTTTTTTTTAAAGTCACTACATTTAAGTGATGTTCTATGTGAGACACTTAAAATTAATCTGATAGTCTTGATCATCTGCGACGCTTGCTTTTTCTAAAAGATGACTCGTCTTGACACTTTGATGCTCGCCTTTCATATTAAATATATGAGTTGTGCAAAGACCGCTTTATGAACGACCCAAGAGCAGCATGGCCCTCTTGTTGTAAAAAAATGAGAATTAAACAAAATTATAAATATAATACTGCTTTAATACCCTAGAAATGGTCTCTATATAGCTTGTGTATAAATTTAGCAAACAGTGCACATATTTTCCACATGTGAATGTCAAATATCTGATGATGGACGGTCATATTTCCGAAAAGGCAATATGCATTGTATTCGTGTTCTAATTAGCGAATCAATATTGCCATGTATGTACAGATCGTGCTCGTTGTCGATTTGCTAGACAAACATGAAAACTCAAACCTGATGTTAATGAGTGTTACTAAATAACGTGGAGCGCGTGGTCAAGTGGTAGAGCATCGAACCCATGATAACAGGGATGTGGGTTCGATCCCCCCCCCCCCCACACACGGCTATGTGTGGTGTCCTTGGGCAAGACATTTTCCCGCGAATGCTTAGAACTGGTTCTACCCAGGAAGACCTCGAGCGTGATTTGTCTAAGTAAAAAAAAATAAGTTTAAACTAAACTACTAAATAACGAATGACAGGTATACAATCAGGAAGCTTGTTATACATACATGAATGTGAACGATTTAATTAATATGCTGAGATTTTGTTATTACATGTTGTTGGTTTCAGTTGGGATCTGAAAACGAGATAGGAAAGTCGTACATTATGTAGTTGAATGAAATATAATGAAAAGACAGACTGTAGAACGGACCCAGCTCTCCTGATTGGGTCCGTTAAATAGCAATGTTGGAAAAGTCTCATTTGAACACGTTGATTGGCCAGTTGCTTCAACTGAAAGTTTTAATGACGTCACAGTTTAGTAGGCGTTCAATAACTATGAATTGTGTGACAGGCATATTATTCCCTACCTTTTCATTAGGGTTATAAGACCTGATTCGGGAAATATCACGTTCCGTAATAGGCCTTCTGAGTTTGGTTTCATGACATTGGAACATTGTGTCAAGTATATCAATGAAACATAAGTAAACAAGCTACGAAGAAATGGGCTCTCGTAGTAACCCGATCCATTTATAATGCTGTGGGTCCAACTAGGATTCGATTGGCAAGAGCGAGAACGAGAATGTACATATAATCTATGTTTAAAACAAATGTGTAACCTCACATGGCAAAATTCCCCCTCCCACTACATTTTTTTCTACACCCCGTCATTTAAAATATTGATATATTGCCTAAATAGACAGAAAAAACTATTTTGATGTTTTTTTCAATAATGTCACATTATAGAAGAAATACTATATACATACTAACAATGAAAGGTTGAATGAGAGAGCAACTAAAATGATAATTATATATTACTATATATTACTTCATAATTGTTTGTTTTTTGTACGGTGTGAAGGAGGGTCCTCACCGACCTCCTTACACCTATGACGGGAGAATAAACGGACCATCAAATGGTGGTTCAAAAAAAAAAAAAAAAAAAAAAAAATGCGAGAACGCTCTTTTTATAATAATCTTTTTGACATCAATCTCGTTATCTATAGCACATTCCTACATTCCTAACACAAACTAAACCGTACTACGGTTTCTGGTTTATTTTGGCAGCAACAACAACAACAACAACACCCATGTGTAACAATAAATAATGATATAAATAATCAATTAACAAGAACGGATAACATTGAAGTCAACATCAACATATAAAATAAAAAAAAAGTGCAGATTTAGTAATCTCTTTGTTAATATTACTGTTACTTATATAAATTTTCATCATGAAATTGTGTAATTTGATTGTTAGTGTTACAAGTTGTTGCCGAACTTGCTTTAAAATCAAAGAGATATAATTATACCTCTTCAGAACTAAGTAATTTTGGTTGTTAAGAAGATGTCGTCTGTATTTAGTCACATTTGCAAATGTTGTCGGTATGTTCAAGATACAACGTCAAGACATCTTAAAATGTTTGGTAAGAAAATCATAAATCCAACGGTTTTTAACACGGCTGTTTTTTTTTTATTATTAAATGTTTGAACCGCAAACAATCAAATAAGAAAAAAAGTTTGTTTTATAAGTATGTTGTAAATATAAATTATATTAAAACTCTTATTATATTTTATTGTATTGTATCGTATCGTATCGTATCGTATCGTATCGTATCGCATCGCATCGCATCGCATCACATCACATCACAATATTGTATTGTATTGTATTGTGTTGTGTTGTGTTGTGTTGTGTTGTGTTGTGTTGTGTTGTGTTGTGTTGTGTTGTGTTGTGTTGTGTTGTGTTGTGTTGTGTTGTGTTGTGTTGTGTTGTGTTGTATTATATTATATTATTATATTATATTATATTATATTATATTACCCCAAACTATGTTAAGAATGCTAACTCACACGCAATCAAGAAATTCATATAGAGTTTGTGTGCATGTAAATGCATTCCGTGCACGTGTATGAACTTTAAGCGTACGTGTGTTCCTAACACTCGACATGGGTAAGTATCTATAAAGTAGCGATAATCATAGAAATGGTAATTAACAACACAGATTAAGTTCCTAAATATTCTGGTTTGGGGAGCAGCTATCAGAAACGGTAGATGTGATACGGAGAGCCAGTATTATATTACACACGTCAGTTGGCGGATTTAGCAAAGGGTATTGTTTCTGTACAAAATATGGTGCTTAGAAAGTATTTGTCCAACTAAATCAACATGCCATATAGGTCGGTGATTGGTTCATATATATATACAGAAAGTAGTATGTTTCTGTATCCATTAATATTGGACGTTTGTATATGTTTTTTTATCTGATAAAGGTTAATACGCTAAATGCAAATGTTTCAGGTTTTTTTTATTTCTGTTTGAATATGTGTAAATAGTTAAAAATATGGTTATTTTTTTAACGATAGATAATTTTTACAAAATTTCTCAGTTTTTTTTTAAAAAAAAAAATCTTAGTACAATCGCAAAAGTTTTTTATTCATTTTGCATTCTATTACTTTTGTATGAGGTATGCATGGTTTTAGGAGCTGTCTCAAGATCTTCTCGCCACTGTGGCCACGCTGTCTCAAGATCTTCTCGCCACTGTGGCCACGCTGTCTCAAGATCACTTACATCTAGCTGCTGTGGCCGCGCGGTCTCAAGATCACTTACATCTCGCCGCTGTTGTCGCACTGTCTCAAGATCACTTACATCTCGCCGCTGTGATCGTGCTGTCTCAAGATCACTTACATCTCGCCGCTGTGATCGTGCTGTCTCAAGATCACTTACATCTCGCCGCTGTGGTCGTGCTGTCTCAAGATCACTTACATCTCGCCGCTGTGGTCGTGCTGTCTCAAGATCACTTACGTCTCGCCGCTGTGGTCACACTGTCTCAAGATCTTCTCGCCACTGTGGCCACGCTGTCTCAAGATCACTTACATCTAGCTGCTGTGGCCGCGCGGTCTCAAGATCACTTACATCTCGCCGCTGTTGTCGCACTGTCTCAAGATCACTTACATCTCGCCGCTGTGATCGTGCTGTCTCAAGATCACTTACATCTCGCCGCTGTGATCGTGCTGTCTCAAGATCACTTACATCTCGCCGCTGTGGTCGTGCTGTCTCAAGATCACTTACATCTCGCCGCTGTGGCCGCACTGTCTCAAGATCACTTACATCTCGCCGCTGTGGTCGCACTGTCTCAAGATCACTTACATCTCGCCGCTGTGGTCGCGCTGTCTCAAGATCACTAACATCTCGCCGCTGTGGTCGCGCTGTCTCAAGATCACTTACATCTCGCCGCTGTGGTCGCGCTGTCTCAAGATCACTTACATCTCGCCGCTGTGGTCGCGCTGTCTCAAGATCACTTACATCTCGCCGCTGTGGTCGCGCTGTCTCAAGATCACTTACATCTCGCGTCTGTGGCCGCACTGTCTCAAGATCACTTACATCTAGCCGCTGTGGCCGCGCTGTCTCAAGATCACTTACTTCTCACCGCTGTGGTCGCGCTGTCTCAAGATCACTTACTTCTCACCGCTGTGGTCGCACTGTCTCAAGATCACTTACATCTCGCCGCTGTGATCGTGCTGTCTCAAGATCACTTACATCTCGCCGCTGTGATCGTGCTGTCTCAAGATCACTTACATCTCGCCGCTGTGGTCGTGCTGTCTCAAGATCACTTACATCTCGCCGCTGTGGTCGTGCTGTCTCAAGATCACTTACGTCTCGCCGCTGTGGTCACACTGTCTCAAGATCTTCTCGCCACTGTGGCCACGCTGTCTCAAGATCACTTACATCTAGCTGCTGTGGCCGCGCGGTCTCAAGATCACTTACATCTCGCCGCTGTTGTCGCACTGTCTCAAGATCACTTACATCTCGCCGCTGTGATCGTGCTGTCTCAAGATCACTTACATCTCGCCGCTGTGGTCGTGCTGTCTCAAGATCACTTACATCTCGCCGCTGTGGCCGCACTGTCTCAAGATCACTTACATCTCGCCGCTGTGGTCGCACTGTCTCAAGATCACTTACATCTCGCCGCTGTGGTCGCGCTGTCTCAAGATCACTAACATCTCGCCGCTGTGGTCGCGCTGTCTCAAGATCACTTACATCTCGCCGCTGTGGTCGCGCTGTCTCAAGATCACTTACATCTCGCCGCTGTGGTCGCGCTGTCTCAAGATCACTTACATCTCGCCGCTGTGGTCGCGCTGTCTCAAGATCACTTACATCTCGCGTCTGTGGCTGCGCTGTCTCAAGATCACTTACATCTAGCCGCTGTGGCCGCGCTGTCTCAAGATCATTTACTTCTCACCGCTGTGGTCGCGCTGTCTCAAGATCACTTACTTCTCACCGCTGTGGTCGCACTGTCTCAAGATCACTTACTTCTCACCGCTGTGATCGCACTGTCTCAAGATCACTAACTTCTCACCGCTGTGGTCGCACTGTCTCAAGATCACTTACATCTTGCCGCTGTGGCCGCGCTGTCTCAAGATCATTTACATCTTGCTGCTGTGGTCACACTGTCTCAAGATCACTTACTTCTCACCACTGTGATTGCACTGTCTCAAGATCACTTACATCTCGCCGCTGTGGTCGCACTGTCTCAAGATCACTTACTCCTCGCCGCTGTGGTCGCACTGTCTCAAGATCACTTACAACTCGCCTCTGTGGCCGCACTCTCTCAAGATCACTTACATCTCGCCGCTGTGGTCATGCTGTCTCAAGATCACTTACATCTCGCCACTTTGGCCGCGCTTTCTCAAGATCACTTACAACTCACCTCTGTGGCCGCACTGTTTTAAGATTACTTACTTCTCACCGCTGTGGTCGTGCTGTCTCAAGATCACTTACATTTCGCCGCTGTGGTCTTGCTGTCTCAAGATCATTTACATCTTGCCGCTGTGGTCGCACTGTCTCAAAATCACTTACTTCTCGCCGCTGTGGTTGTGCTGTCTCAAGATCACTTACATCTCATCACTGTGGTCGCACTGTCTCAAAATCACTTACTTCTCACCGCTGTGGTCGCACTGTCTCAAAATCACTAACTTCTCACCGCTGTGGTCGTGCTGTCTCAATATCACTTACATCTCGCCGCTGTGGTCGTGCTGTCTCAAGATCACTTACATCTCGCCGCTGTGGTCGTGCTGTCTCAAGATCACTTACTTCTCACCGCTGTGGTCGCACTGTCTCAAGATCACTTACATCTCGCCGCTGTGGTCGCGCTGTCTCAAGATCACTTACTTCTCACCGCTGTGGTCGCACTGTCTCAAGATCACTTACATCTCGCCGCTGTGGTCGTGCTGTCTCAAGATCACTTACTTCTCGCCGCTGTGGTCGTGCTGTCTCAAGATCACTTACTTCTCACCGCTGTGGTCGTGCTGTCTCAAGATCACTTACATCTCGCCGCTGTGGTCGTGCTGTCTCAAGATCACTTACTTCTCACCGCTGTGGTCGTGCTGTCTCAAGATCACTTACTTCTCACCGCTGTGATCGTGCTGTCTCAAGATCACTTACTTCTCGCCGCTGTGGTCGTGCTGTCTCAAGATCACTAACTTCTCACCGCTGCGTTTGAGCCCAGCTCAATACTAAAACTTCATGTAAGAAAGCTTGCCAGTTTCTTTACAATTTATTAATAACGCGTTCACCTGTCAATCCAGGAACCGTATGTTCGATCCCCGGCCGGCCACAGTTTCAACAATTATTGGGATATTCTGGTAATTTACCCACCCATTACATCTACTCCTGTATGCCTACTTTGGTTTGTTATGTTAAGTTGTACTGTTTCGATAAAATCGTATTGTTTATGTTAACCAATCTGATAATAAGATATTAGTGTAAATAGCTGGTATATGAATGCCAAGTTCGCCATCGATATTGTTCCTTGAATTGCACATATTGCGCATATTATTTATCTACGGAAACATCTTCACACAATCGTACATACTCGGCAAATTCCGCCATTTAATACTGCGGATCGTCTTCGACGTTTGCTTCCGATATTGTTTTGGTGGCAATAAAGCATTGACTGCCACTGCAATGCTGCATGCTAATATGTAACGATAGAGTAACGTTGCTTTGGCGATGCAGCGTAAGAAAATGTTGCATGTTAAACGAATGTTGCTTTTGCGATATAGCTATTGAGATGAATTGCGATTGAGCAATATTGAATGGTGATACAGCGATTGAGCAATGTTGCATGGAGATAAAGCGATTGAGCAATGTTGCTTGGCGACAAAGCCAATTAGCAATATTGCATGGCGATTCAGCGATTGAGCAATGTTGCATGGCGATGAGCTTTGAAAAGTATTATTTTGTCTGTGTAGTATAACGACAGAGCAAATGCTGCCCATGGAACCTATGTGTAGTCTATCCCAGTACCTGATATCTTTCGGTTCAGGTTTGTTTTACCCTAATGTAATAGTATGAAGTTTTTGACGATTGTTCCCGAGCTAGGGCAGTTTTTTTCAGTCTAAGCTGGCGTATTGGCGATGGCTAGGGCAGTTTCTTCAGTCTAAGCTCGCGTATGGCGATGGCTAGGGAAGATTCTTCAGTCTAAGCTCGCGTATTGGCGATGGCTATGGAAGATTCTTCAGTCTAAGCTCGCGTATTGGCGATGGCTAGGGCAGTTTCTTCAATCTAAGCTCGCGTATTGGCGATAGCTAGGGCAGTTTCTTCAGTCTAAGCTCGCGTATTGGCGATGGCGATGGCTAGGGCAGTTTCTTCAGTCTAAGCTCGCGTACTGACGATGGCGAAGGCAGTTTCTACAGTCTAAGCTCTTGTATAGGCGATGGCGAGGGCAGTTTCTACAGTCTAAGCTCGCGAAATGGCGATGGCTATGTAATATTAAACACTGTTGCCATGGCGATATGTTATTTACATTATCATCGATATCAGTGGCAACGATGGATTAGTTTGTTGGTTTGTTTAAATATCTAGCGTCATTTTTACGCCATAGAGGGCTAACACTGACGACCAGTTAAGCATTACCACTCTTTCTTGGGATCCTGGAAGATTAACCAGTACTCGACCACGCCCATCTCTGCAAGTAACTGATAACTTTCTCACTTGAATTAGTGGTGAGTGATGAATGATTATGAGACGCATTTTCGTTTATCATTTATCACTGAGACTGTAGCCGGGCAGGGATTCGATCTCGCGATCTTTGGATTGATAGTTGTGTAAATATGCTGAGGGCCTCATGGAAGATTGAATTTATTCAAATGAGTTCTCTCTTAATAAAATTCTTTATTATTATTATTATTATTATTATTATTATTATTATTATTATCATTATAGTCAGACGCGCTGACTAAGTTAATCAGACCCGTCGTGCAGCGACGGGGGGTACATTACAGTGGCGATGGATATCTTGAAATTTTGAATAGTGTTTCATGGTTATATAACAATACAGAGTATTATCAATAATATTGTAGACGTTATACAATGTTGCCTGGCAATGTTACAATAGGCTGCAGAAATGCTGGCATAGCGATGCAGCGATAGAGCAATGTTTAAATGGCGATGGTGAAATATCGAATGACGATTTATCTGTGGAGCAGCACTGCAGGACCGCAATGTATTTGCGATGGCGATGTGGCGATGTGGCGATGCCATAAGCTTGCAATAGCTATGGATTTATAGTGCGTTTGGATTTTTTTGCAATAATGAAGAAGAATTTGCTGAGCAATGCGGCTTGATAACTAATTGGTAATTAGGCAACGTTGGAATAATGAGTGATGGAATTATAGATACAATGTCATGGCGGTGGAAAGATCTAACAATTCATTAATCTAACTCTACGCTCTTTCGTGCAATTACGACATCGCGAAACACAACACCAAATATAACGTCATTTTAACGGCAGTTGGAAGTTAGTTTGATATTCGTGTTTCGTTTTTCGTTATTTAAGTATGTAACTGTTTAATAGTGGAGGCTGATAAGGTTAGTATTAAACTAACACTAACCCAAACCTTTATTACCTTTAATATCGGACAGCTACAGTACTTGAGTACCGAAAGGCGAAAAACGACAAAAAAACAAACTTTTATCGGATGTTTGTTTTTCTTAATTGCGTTTCGTGCTTTATAGCAACATTGTTTTACAATCAGTTGATAACATATACAGATTATATTTATATAATAACATACTTTGCGCCACCGTAAATCCCCAAGGGCTGTGGCATAACAATTACCAATTGTCTACAAAAAATAAGACCACCCATCAAATATATATAACGTCCGTTGCTTAGAACCACCGTATTTTGTTCATAATTGGCATTTATGTTCTAAAAAAACAAACGATCAACTTCAACAAATATATGAAAGCATGGGCGCATGTTTCAATGGTTAGGTCGCATGAGCGAACGAACCCTATATAAGGGCCACTTTAGAAATTGACTGTGGGTGCTGCCATATTGAAACGTCACGACCATGTGTTAAAAACATTTGCATTCACCATTAGGAGGTCGCCATATCTTTTTAAAATAGCGCCTTATTGGTGGATTTGGGTGTTACTAAAACCAGGCCATGTTTCGACTGACCGACCATTTTTCGACTGCAATTTAAAGGCAAATGCAGTGTGTGTAATAATGATTGTGGCGTTTTAATGCACTAATTCATAGTGCCTTATGGGATTGGGGTGATACTAAAAATCAGGTCAGGTTCCGGCTGAGTGGCCATTTTCCGGCTGCAATTAAAAGGCAATGGCGTCGTGTGTTAGAATGATAAATGCACTAATTTGAAATCATTATGCATTGTCATTTGTATATCAAATAAGAAAATATTGAAAAATAAAATAAATCATATTTAGGTCTTGATATTTATCCTTTATTATGACGATGTTTCGCCGGGGTTTTTTTTCTGTTTTTTTTTTCTGACAAATTCCTGCTGAGTTAATGTAAACCATTTTCAAATTACCGTGTTTTTAATGAACTGTTACAAAGATGATTATATGCTGAACCCATAACAATGAAAGCAATAACAAAATCAAGAAGCTACAATTGTTTATTTTGCTCGTCACAAATGACATATAATATATATTGTCTTTAAAAACAAAGCGGTTTAACCCTTTACTTCATATAGACGCATTTGGACACCTCTAATATTGAAAGCATTAATTCACCACATATCAGCAATGGGTGAATTATGTTTATATTAACTGACAGAGTGGAAAACAGTGCAGGAAGTGTTCATATTGCTCGTTACAAGCAATCTGAACTCTTCTTGCACTGTTTTCAAAAGCCTTCTTTGATTTGTGCGAGAAAACGCGTATCTATGGAGTAAAAGTTTAATCGGTGTGGATTTACGGTGTGGCGTTCAGCACGTTGTAAGAATCAGACATATCGCCAGACTTGCACAAGTTTCGAAAAATACATTTATCTTAACTTTTTTTAATTAATATATTCACAAATTAATTTAAATATATATATTTTCACAATAGTAAATTTTATAGAACATAACAGTAAATTATATATAAGGTAAGTTTCAAGACAGTTTTTCTAGATATTTTGTTATTGAATATGCAAATGGAAATGCCTATATGATTCATGATGATTTTTATTACTATAAAACACACCACATTTGCCTTCTCTCTGCAGCCGGAAGCTGGAACCTGATCGGGTTTTGGTACCACCCATGTATTTAGTATCCGATGCGCGTTTTTTTATTTTTCCTACATTCACTCAAATATAACATCTTACACCATTAAACAAGCATATTTCGTACTAACCCTTTCTTACACCTGCATTCACTCTAATTGCCATCTCCTTTATAAGACCTACATGTAACCATTGGATGCGTTTTAAAAGCACCCAACTTGTTCTGTAGTTGATTTTGTAACTGCATAATTGTAGCGGTAAATTAAGCGTTACCATGACAGCAATTATTTAGATATTTGATATCTGATAAAGGTAAAATCTTGCGATAAAACATCTAGAATTTCTTGATATAGATATTTGATATATTTTCAGACATGTTTTAATATTATTCTGCGGAAAAAGATCATTAAACTAAAGTGGTGATGTTGATTTTTTTTGCAATGTTATATTGGTTCATAATATCCAGTATTCGAGTGGGCGTTGTATGGAGCGGTGTTTATTTGAACAGACAGAAAGGTTACGCTATAAATGTTCCATTCTATCATTTGATAATACAGAGAGCGATTTGTGAAATAAGTAAAATGTGTTTTGTAATCGATATAAAAGTGCATTCTGTCTACGTCAACGATTTGACGAGACTATGGTTGTGTTAGACAGAAGTTTGAAAATGATATATAAACATACTTATCATATTCGCATTAAATCATGGGTGCGTTTCCCCAATGTCAAAGTGACACAAGTCAGGCAGATGAATCAGATGGTATTTATAAGTCCGAACAAAATTAGGGTACAGTCAATTTTGGTTAAAAATAAACTGACAAACATTGACAAAAACATTCGTCGTACGTCAATTTGTCTAATTTTTCCGAGATTTTTAAATTTTAAATCATGTTAGAAAATAAGATATTTTGGGCAAATTTTGAGAGTATGGCCAAACCATTTCTGCTCTGTGTCCACCACCCGCGTTCGGCTCCTATGCCGTCTATGCAACTATGATAATATTTTTAAGGGTTCATACAATTCGCTGAAATAGTTTTACTGTATAAAAGTGACCATCCAGATGTCAATTTATAAATAACGGATTTTACACATTCTTTGTCCATTTCTGTGCGAGAGGCCGACATGAACGGATGTTTATAGGTATATTAAATAGAAATATAGAAAGTAAGTGTGTATTAAGTTTTAAAAAAACCTATAAGTTGTTGAAAGACAAAAAACACTTTGAGAATCATTTTACAGATGCTTTAAAGAAGATTGCGAAGAATAGGAATTTATATAAGTAATATGATATTTAAAAGAAAATGAGGTGTGAGAAATACAATATCTGAATAAGAGACATGTTTAAGAACTAGAAGAAGAAAACAAAACGGTGACATTTGTTTGAATTATTGCAATGCATGCATGTTTGTGTTTATTAACAAATACGGGGTAACAGATAAAGTAAAATAAGATGTTCTTCTTGTTATTATCATTATTCATACACTCAGGGATTGAAAACACACCACTTACATACAGGTAATTTAAGTGCAGAAAATGTCATCCGATTTCAACGAAAGTTAATAATAGCAGTAGAAGAAGCAACACCGGTGGTCGTAGCAAAAGAAGAATCAGAGAAGAAGTAACAATAGCAATAATCGTAGTAGCGTCTAGACTAATTGAAAGTGTTAGCAATAGCAGTGCAAGTGGTCGTAGCAGTAGTAGACGCATTATTGGCAGCAGTAGAAGGAGCAGTAGTCGTTGAAGAGGAAGCACCAGTATCGGTTGCAGGAGGGAAAAAAGCAGAAACAGTGATAGTTTCTGTGCAGTAGAAGTAGCAGTTGCCGTTATAGTAGAAAAATCAGTAGTAGTAGCAAAGACCATATCAGTAAAATAATCAGTAGCAGTTGAAGAGATGGTTGCAGTAGAATATAACATTTTTAGTAGCATTGATAGTGGTAGCAGAAGTAGCAGTGGCCATAGCATAGAAGAAACAGTAGCAGCAATAGCAATAGCAGCAGTAACAGGAGCAGTAGCAGCAGTATCAGTATATGTAGCAGTAGAAGTAGGAAAATCAATAGGAGTAGCAGTAGAAGAAGCAGTAGCAGTGGTCATAGCTTGATGTGGTCGAGCAGTAGAATAATCAGTAACAGTATAAGAACAAGTACTATAATCAGCAGCTGTGGCAGTAGAAAAATCAGTAACAGTAGAAGAACATGTTCTAGTAGCAGCAGCTGTGGCAGCAGATAAAATCAATAACAGTAGAAGAACAAGTACTAGTAGCAGCAGCTGTGGCAGTAGAAAAATCAGTAACAGAAGAAGAACAAGTACTAGTAGCAGTAGCTGTGGCAGTAGACAAATCAATAACAGTAAAAGAAGCAGTATAATTAGCAGTAGTAATGACCGTGACAGTAGCAACATAAGAGATAACAGTTGTCGTAGCTGTAGCAGTAGCCGTATATAACGAAAGTAGTAGAAGAACATAGAGCAATAGCATTTGCAGTATCAATCATAGTAACTATACTAGAAATGAATAGGTTTAAAGAAGAAAGGAAAGCTTAACAGACGTATTAGAAACAGAAAATGCACCAATTCCCTTTATAACGTTTAGCAGTTCAAAGACCTTCCATGTTTAAGTTAATAAAAGTAACGAAATCTTCACATCTATTTCAATACATTAATAAATGCATTAAAACTGCTCTAAAAGACAGTATTAATATTTTAAACGGTAACGCTACATAAATATTGGTTCATCCTCTGTAAAAGAATATGATAAAACCAAACTAAATGATATACTTTTAAGGGTATCATCATTATTAATAGTTTATAATTACTATGTGTATGCATATCATGTCAAGTCAAGTCTATGTACACTTCAGAATAAAGATACTATTATGTTCTGCAGTCAAGTTCAATAACAAAATGTAGAATATAAGCAACAAAAACAATAAGTGTTGCTTCACTTATGTACAGTTCAGCGAATATGTACCAAAATACAAACTTGCTAGACTAAAACTGTTATGTCGACATATGTAAATAACAACATCATTAATCATTATATGAATTTATTAAGCCAATACATAAATAACATTAATCATCCTAATACTTTTCTTTATCATCATAACTGTCAAAAAATATTTATCACAATATTATAGATCGCTATATGAAGTGTGTATATCATAATCTGGTAATATAAGTCATTAAAACATGGCATTAATCACCAAAGAATTACTGATGACTATATGAAATATATAGGTCATTAATGGGTATTATGAATTTACATAACAATATCATTAATCTGCATAATGGTATCATTAATCAACATAACGGTATCATTATTCAACATAACGGTAGCATTAATCAACACAATATTATCATAACAATATCATTAACCGTCAAAACGATACTGTTAAACATTATTACGGCATTACTGTAACGATATTATTTATCATTAAACAACTTTTAATTATCATCACAATATCATTAATCATAATAACAATATTGTCATAACGATACCATTAATCATTATTACAGCATTATACAACGATATCATTAATCATTAAAACACATTTAAATTCTATCAGAATATCATTAATCACAATAACAGTATCACCATAACGATACCATTAATCATCATAATAATATCATTAATCATTATAACGGTATCATTAATCGTAATAACAATACCATTAATTACCATAGCAATAGCATTAACTATCACAAAGATACCACAATGAATATAGTATCATTAATGATTATTTCGGTACCATCAATCGTTATACAATACAATTAATTATCATTACAATATCATTATTCATCATAACGATAATGCATCATTATGAAGGTATAATTAATCGTTATAACAATAGCATAAATATATCACTAATCATTCTAATCATTCTAACAATGTGATTAACCGCCATTTAGTGTCATAACATCACCATTTATAACTATAACAACATCATTAATCATCATTAATTACCATAACAGTTCCATCCATAAATCATAACAGATTCAATAAAAATAGCCATAATTGATCGTATTTAACTGTGTAACATCATATTTTTTATGTATAACGGCAGTATCGGAAAAGCATTAATCAATGATGCTCGTAGTTATCACTAATTGGATTGCACATGTCTTTACACAGTTATCATTAATCATCATAACTAAACCATGAATTATCACTATAGCATCATTAATCGTAACATGAATAGGATTAGTCATTACACGAGTGTGGGCATTCATTATCATCACGTTACCATGTGACCGGCAGATGCTTGCATTGTCTTAATAATTCTATTAATCAAAATGATAAGTATTAAGATATTTAATGCAAGAGCAGTATCGATATCATTTATCATCACACGGTAGTCATTATTTGATTATAATGAAATTTTATATGAGTATCATTAATCATTAATAATCCTATCACACTTCGGTATTCATTGTGAGTATGCAATTACTAGTAGTAATAATTTGACTAGATTATAAAAAAAAAACCAGCATATCAATATCGTTAAAATATTATCACCATAACTACCATTATATTTTTATATATTTTATAACACTTTACACGAGGTTACTTTTCGTGAGACAGTAGAATTTGCAATTACTCAACTACACCCCTCGTGAAAACACCTCCTGCATTGCGTGTCAACCATACCATTTAGAGATAATGGACCAAGTTGACGAAATCCCAAAATCGACCCTGTAAAATGCATTTCTTGTAAATACTTTATTTTTAAGCAAAGCTTGGTGTATTTGTATAAAAT
The DNA here is from genome assembly GCA_029582155.1 of Panopea generosa. Classification (NCBI taxonomy): domain Eukaryota; kingdom Metazoa; phylum Mollusca; class Bivalvia; order Adapedonta; family Hiatellidae; genus Panopea; species Panopea generosa. The sequence continues at coordinate 27,404,080 of CM055897.1, read as the reverse complement.
GATGTACTTAATTCTTTTGAAATATGTATATTTTATTTTGATTTTATTGCTTTTTTTATTGACAGAATGACTCCAAAGACGGTGAAATTCTTTTTTAAAAAGCTCATTTTCCCCCAATTTGGTCCTATTTTTCGGCATTTAAATATATTTTTAATTATGAAGGCATTATTGTAACACAAATATATTTATTTTGATCATTTCTGATGGGCTCTGAGTAATATGCGTTAATATTGTCAGCTAGCAAGGGTGCCTTCACTGGTCAATACATGATATATTTACCGAAAATGGCTAAAAATGTACATAGGGAAATTGCATATTTTAACTGTAAATGTACACTTTGATGATAAACTTATTGTATTAAGCGAAAAACTTAAAATACGTTTTTCAATTATCTCTATTTTTCACTTTAAGTATACGTTTTTCAATTATCTCTATTTTTCACTTTTATACTAAAAGTGAAAAAAAGAGATAATTGAAAAACGTATTTTTCTCATCATAATGATGACTCAAGAACTATTCAAGGGGTTCGGTTCATATTTCACATAATGATAGAGGACATTGAGAAGAAGTGCACTGTCCAAAATCTAAAGCTCTACCATGCCCATTCCCCCCTTTATTATATTTTATTATCCTTGTCCAGGACATAACTCAAAAAGTGTTAAAGGGATTTAGTTAATATTTCACACAGGAGAGAGGAAGTGCCGTGTGCATAAAGCATAAACCTTTTATTCTATCTTCACATAGTTATTTCCTTTTGTTATTTTCCTTTGGTTGGAGCATACCTTGAAAAGTTTGAAACTGCATACAATGATGAAGAGAGCATTGACAGGAAGTGGACAGTACAAGAATTTGCTTCGGCGGAGGCATTGGCCATGCCCAACGTGGCTTGTTTTTACTTGATTCTCATTGTGAAATATTGTTATGTAGCTTTCATTAATGAGTTTGTGAGTTTGTGACAAGCATTTATCTTTTCATCATAATTTCTCATCACAATGTCGCGCCAATCATTAGCCTTAACTGTTATTAATTACAAGGTTTGTATGAATAATTTTCACTATCTATTTATCAATCGATTGTACACACGTACCATTAATCGTTAATAAAATGATTAATATCATTGTTTGAAAATTAATGACAACATTATATAATTTTAACTAAGATGAAATGCTGATATCCGTATACTCTGCGTCTTATTAATATTACCGTTATAAGGCATAGACCCACCATTGGAAAATGGAAGTGCTTCCGCATAATGGCGGGTACAAATAATCCTTGTTTCTTCTTCTTTAAAAATACATTATCCTTATTTTAATGCGCAATTTTTTATTTGAATGACATTATTGATGTATTTTGAACATTTTGAAAACATTGTCATGTTTGAATTGTGAATTAAGAAGAAATTGATGCTTGGAAATTGGGGTATGAATACATGATTTCGGAAATCTACTTTCACTTTGTCAACAAAGAACACACTGAACAGGAAAATATCTCTTATATGACACATGACCCCTACTTTTCTCGTCATATTTTGATAGTGCAGAGGTTGATAAACAGTAAAATGTAAGTTTTACTGCTTTCATTGGGTATCTCTATGAATGTCAAGCCTTCATTTTTTTTTATTATTTACTATAAAATAAAGAACAAAAACTCAATGGTGGGCTAAACACCTAGAAGACAGCAATTCGTGTAACAAATGGATCAGACGCAGCTTTGTTTCCATAATATGTACCTGTGCAAATATAAATATATTTTCTTCACTGATATATGTACTCGTATCAAATAAAAGTACGCGTGTACTTAAGTGATAAAAACGGATAATTTTGATATTTCATTGTAATTCAGCTGGTGTATCTCAATGCGTGTTTCTGGTTATTATCGTATACTATTTCCATAACCATTTCCTATTTATCTTATTTCGATTGTGAAACAAGTTATTTATCTTATACACAGTTTACTGGGTAGATCCAGTTCTAAGAAGTTACGGGAAAAGTGTGCTCAAGGAAACTCGTGACCAAACATAATCATGGGTGTGGATCAAACCCCCAACCCTCCGATCTTGGGTTCGATGCTGAACCACTGGACTATGCGCTCCCGCTAGATTAACAATAAACTAACTACATTATTTGCATCAAGTCATTACCAACTTTACACGCATTGATTATAACGTGCACTCCATCCCGTTGTATTAAAGCCAGAATTAGCAGCTTTAACGCACTATGCAGATTCAGATTCAGAATTTTATCTATCGGGTCCTGTTTGTTGTTGTTTTTTTGTTGTTGTTTCTTGTTGTGTTTTTTTTCCGTTTAACACACCCTTGTGTCTATCAACAAAACGAGCATTCAAAAATGCATGTTGTGGTAAAATATTTCCATTGAAATGTTTAGATTTAAGCCATATATGACAAACGCGTATTGTATAGTTCACCTTGTGCTGTTTTGCAAACACGTCCTTCAGTATTAACCATGTCACTTGCTAAATTTACATTTGATGGAAAATAATGAATGAAGCAATGATCAATACGTAACCTGGAAACATATGGCTGCTACAGCCAGCCATTAATTCACCATCAACAAGCATTGCGTAAACCGTATCTTAAATAATCAGAACCATCACGGCAGTACGCAACTGGCAATCTTTAATATACCATTAATTAATTGTTTCCGCTTCAAGCAAATAGATTTTCATACTTTCATATTTTTCTGTTATCTAAGTATGAATATAGGGTTGTTTTTTTTTAATTTTCTTGATTTATAACTTACTATATTATATATATGTTTTTAAATGGTGTTTAACGCCATTTTTAACTCATTTCAGGTCATTTAAGGCATATCCAATTTTATTGGTGGAGGAAGACCTCAGAATGAATCTGAGTAGAACCACCGTGCTTCCGCAAGTAACTTGAACACTTTCTCACATACAGTTTTTTAATCGAGCGGAACTCGACTTAAGCGGTGGAAGGTAAGTGATCTTAAGATGGCACCTTAGACCACTCGGCCACGGAGCGGAACTCGAACCTACGACCTTAGAAGTGGAAGATAAGTGATCTTGAGACGGCGCCTTGGACCACTCGGTCACGGAGGACTATCTTTTTAGAGAAAAAAACTTGAATTAGTTACTTCTCTCACTTGCGTCGGTATGTATTTTCAAACTTGGCAGAGAACGAGTTGATGATGCTGGCATGGACGTCCACTAATTAAAGATACATCCAGTTCTCGCCCTGTGATATGTAAGAGTCCTTTTGGAAGGACAATTGTTCTACTGAGATTCATTCTGAGTTCTTCCCTACCAATAAAACTGGATATGTCAGTTATAACCTGAAATGATTTAAAAAATGGCGTTAAACCACATTTACTTTTTTTTTACATGTAACTTTCCGGTGTTTATGTTTAACCATACTAATAAACATGACAAACGTAACAGATGGATGTTAGATGGATATTCGGGTTTAGCCGTTATGTATTTAATAAAAATCTGTAACACTCGATACCGGAGCTAATAAGGTTAGGGTTAGATTCAAGGTTAAATATCGAAAATCGAAACACGAACTGACTTCTAGTGGACATGACATTCATTTTGTTAGGGAGCCTTTGTTATGTTATGTTGTATTCCGGCATGTTTTTATTTTGTTACTGCTTCTATGTTTTATATCATTCAGAGACGCCACGCGGCACCAGCATTTACACTGTTTTTCAGAAAAACAGACAGCTAAACTAAAACAGGAAAATAGATGTCTTTATATTTACTTCTCAGGCAATTGGAGTTGCCCTTGGATACAGATGTAGTAGATAATAAGAAAGAGGATCCAGTACATATGTTATTATGCTCGGTGTTTTATGATGCTTTGTACTGAATTACGACATTTCGGTGTGTTTATATTTACTGTATAACAGTCGGGTTACTTTAGATTTATCCAGGGGTCGTGAGTTCGAATCCCCCGCCCGGCAACAGTCTCCGTGATGATTGATATACGACATTTTGTCTCATTATCATTCGTCTCTCACCTCTGATTCAAGTGGGAAAGTTACCGGTTACTTGCGGAGATGGGGTGTGCTCGAGAAGTCGCGTTATCAAACATATACTAAAACTGTTCTGAAGACTTGTTATACGTACTTTACTAACGACTGATGCCAAAGTAGGCTGAGTGATGGCTGGTTCTCCGTAATCTGACTCTAGATCACTTACCTCTCAACGCTGAGGTCCTGGGTGCCGTTCCACGAAACATCGTAAACTTATGATAAACATTTGCGAACGATGTTTCGTGATTCAGTACCCTTGTTTCGAACCCAGCTCGGCCAAAAAAAGACGTAATGCGAGAACGTTTGACAGTTATTTGTGGAAGAACGGTGGGTCTATTAAGATTCGTTTTGAGGTATAATTCCATCATAAATCTGGCAGGTATATATAACCTGAGATGTGTTGAAAGTGGAGTTAAGAGTTTGTTAAAAGGAATTTCTTTGTGCATTTATTGATACCAGAACAGAAGAGAACAGAACAGTACATAAATGTATTTGAGGTATACAAAGTATATCGCCATATAACACGTATCTATTCAAATACTATTTAATCACGTGACATAGATATTGCAAATTTAACGTAAAAACATATAAAAACTGTTAAACATATACATTAATCTCCAAGTATTACTATCTGAAATCGTTTATTAAAAACATTATTTACAGGTGTTGCCGGTTTTGTTGGTAAAACTAGCAGTGTGTCGTTAGTTTGGAAAATAGATTTTTGTGTAAAAACATCTTTAAAGATACAAACTGATATTTCTTGGTTTTACCATATCGATGGAAACGTATGAAATTAAAACAAAATTTGCATATTATGACTTCAAATGTGCGACATATGACGACTTTTGCTGAAAGATTTATCAAAGTTATGCCCCTTTCGTCAATAGTTATGACATTAAATGCCCGGGTAATAGTCTACCCAAGTACCTGACATATCCCCATACATGTTGGGGTAATAGTCTACTCAAGTCCCTGACATACCCAAACATGTCGGGGTAATAGTCTACCCAAGTACCTGGCATACTCAATACATGCCGAGGTAATAGTCTACCCATGTACCTGGCATACCCCAAACATGCCGGGGTAATAGTCTACCCAAGTACGTGACATACCCCAATACATGCATGGGTAATAGTCTACCCAAGTACATGACATATCCCCATACATGCTGGGGTAATAGTCTACCCAAGTACCTGACATATCCCCATACATGCCGGGGTAACAGTCTATTCAAGTACCTGACATATCACCATACATGCATGGGTAATAGTCTGTCCAAGTACCTGATATATCCCCATACATGCCGGGGTAATAGTACCAAGTACCTGACATATCCCCATACATACTGGGGTAATAGTCGACCTAAGTACCTGACATATCCCCATACATGCCGGGGTAATAGTCTACCTAAGTACCTGACATATCCCCATACATACCCAAGGTAATAGTCCCAAACACCTGACATATCCCCATACATGCTGGGGTAATAGTCCTAAGTACCTGACATATCCCCATACATGCCATGGTAATAGTCCCAAGAACCTGACATATCCCCATTCATGCCGGGGTAATAGTCTACCTAAGTACCTAACATATCCCTATACATGCCGGGGTAATAGTCTACCAAAGTACCTGACATATCCCCATATATGACAGGGTAATAGTCTACTCAAGTACCTGACATATCCCCATACATGCATGGGTAATAGTCTACCCAAGTACCTGACATATCCCTATACATGCTGGGGTAATAGTCTACCCAAGTACCTGACATATCCCCATACATGCCGGGGTAATAGTCTACCCAAGTACCTGACATATCCCCATACATGCCGGGGTTATAGTTTACTCAAGTACCTGACATATCCCAATACATGCATGGGTAATTGTCTGTCGAAGTACCTGATATATCCCCATACATGCCAGGGTTATAGTCCCAAGTACCTGACATATCCCCATACATGCTGGGGTAATAGTCTACCTAAGTACCTGACATATCCCCATACATACCCCAGGTAATAGTCTACCTAAGTACCTGACATATCCCCATACATACCCCAGGTAATAGTCCCAAACACCTGACATATCCCAATACATGCTGGGGTAATAGTCCCAAGTACCTGACATATCCCCATACATGCCGGGGTAATAGTCCTAAGAACCTGACATATCCCCATTCATGCCGGGGTAATAGTCTACCTAAGTACCTAACATATCCCTATACATGCCGGGGTAATAGTCTACCCAAGTACCTGATATATCCCCATACATGCTGGGGTAATAGTCTACCCAAGTACCTGATATATCCCCATACATGCCGGGGTAATAGTCTCAAGTACCTGACATATCCCCATACATGCTGGGGTAATAGTCTACCCAAGTACCTGACATATCCTCTTACATGCCGGGGTAATAGTCTTCCCAAGTACCTGACATATCCCAATTCAGGTCTGTTATACCTTCATGAAAGGGCGGAGGTCCATACCTGTACCACAGAACTCGTGTGCCTTTACCAAACTGTGACTCATCATCCACTGATGTAACTGACCAATCAGCGGGCTCGTATATCACCACCTGGCGGAGAAAGATAGGACTGTTTCTTCAGTTCAAGGCGGGATTATCAAGTCAATTTCATATTTCCAGCATATAGATATATATTTATAATTTTAGAAATTGTTTTAAATGAAAATTCATAAGATTGCCGTATTTCCCCTATAAATCCTTTTTAAAACAAAAATATAACTTGTCCCTGTTTATAAATAAATTACGTATGATAGTTTATATTTTCTTTGTCATATATTTTTGTAAATCGTGTTACACTTCCGATACACTTCAAACCATTAACATTGACAGCTAAAATACAATTTATAAATCAGAAATAAGAAGTTCGGAAAGCCTGTGTTTAAAATAAAATGCCATTGCACTTTATTCAAATTAATAAAAGTACTGTAACCGATTCGTGGTTTTCTACAGCTAGTGAAAAGAATCTGATGCTTGGCAACTTGATCAATAGACATATCGTCACCAATTATTTTTTCCATACTTCAAAAGATAATCAAGTTTTCCCGTAAAACTCGGTGGCGATATTGTATTATTATTCAAGTCAATTTCACGCGATGTTTGACGGTGAAGGACATTTCAATCAATACGTTACCTAGACAATGGTCCGTTATTATTCAGCTATTACATTAATTGCATAAAAATGTACGTGAAATGATCTGAAAACATATTTTTAACAGCAGACGACATTATGCAAATATTTCTCCGCAATGATAAAGGACACATATTCAGTAATAGCTATGTTTTGCAAAGGGATAATATCGCCATCATGGACGCATACACCGATGTACATGCTTTATTTGACACAAAGTAAACAAAAAAGTATGCATTTTTACATAGATTGCAGAAAGTGTAAACGACAAATTAAAATAATTGGAAAGTTTCAAAGATGGTTGTTTCAATTGCAACAAAGAATATGAGAACGTCAGTCAAAAGCAAATGTACGCAAAAATCTGAATATCTAACCGGCTCAGATGTTGATTTACTTTTGCGTTCCTGGAGCGATAACACTGGCTGTGGGTTACACTGGCTGTGGATTACACTGGCTGTGGATTACACTGGCTGTGGATTACACTGGTTGTGGAAGTAAATCAATATCTACTGACGGTCATGACATTCAATGTAAAGTAGAATGTTCTATTTCAGAAAGTGTGAGCGAGGTTATTTCATCATCAATTCTACAGAGATAGCTGATAATTATGATCCTGAATTATATTTGCCAGTGACTATATATAAAGTTTTGTATTAACGCATCGTCGCCCATTTCCCTTCCATATCTGCCATTTTACCGGTGCGAGATATTTCTGCCATACTATTAGAGTCGAGATAACACGCGCTAATAAAAATGCACGAGTTGAAATGACGTCACGATATTCGAAGAAGAAAGCCAATCAACGAATGTATTCAGAGAACAATTATAAAAAAACGTATAGTTTGGCTTGAGGCGCATGCTTAAATCAAAGGTTTTTCTTTGCGTTTTGTTAATAAAATTTCAGTGGCATGAAGTATATAAATTAGATACCAGACGATCAATCTTTTAGTAGTCAATAGAAACTGATTTTATACAGATAAAACAACAAACAATTAAATATTTTGCAATAACTTCTGATAGGCGTAAACTGCTGCAATAAAACTTTCTGCACTTCTTATTATTTTCAACATTAAAGATTATATATCAGGAAAAAAGCTAGAAATGTCTTAAAGATAAAATAATTATTAAATTGATAAAAAGCATCTTATTATCATTAGTAAATAAAATCCGAATGGTTTGGTATGTCAAATCCATCAAAACTGGTCAAAATCGATATTTGAATTTGCGTGGTAAACTTGAAACGAAATTCCTATTCTAATAATAGACAGCGGGCTTGTGATTATGTCTAGGTCTGTATAAAAAAAGTTAAACTACATCTGAAATCAAACATATAATTGCTTTCATTTTTCTTTTGTAGAGACAGAAAACGAATTAAAGCCAGAATTGCTGAAAGAGAAAAACAAAAAACAGAACAAGGAACAAGAAACGGTCAAACAAAAGCGAGCATTGAAGAAAACACGTCGTCGTCCATTACTATTGATTATAAAGACGACAAAACCAAGCAGACTATAAATGGTAAAATTACATCGGACGCATGTTTACCTTTGTCAGTGAGTCGTCTGGAAACGCCAGTGCAAAATTCATACATAAACGGTGTAGACAATCTTACATATGCTCACAGCCAAACAGATATCAAAAGCGTAAAGCATGAACAAACGTCGCAGCCGAAATCAAAACAAACAACTGCTGATCTTTTCCCGCCACAACCGCACATGACTTCAAAACGAACGCGTTCTCATGACCCGATGGAAGGACCTGAAAGAAATAACTTACACCATCTTTCACACGAGTGCCTAGCAGTGCAAAAGCTATTAAGGAGACATTCTTACGAAATGGCGATTTGTGAACATTCTTGGCTACCGATGATGGACGCACCGTCATTTGCGTCATCGGAATCCATCGCAAATACGTATAATTACGGTTGCGGGCCGTCTGTAAAATTGTCAACTGTGGGATTTGAAAACAAGGCTTTTGATCGAGAAGATTATAAGAAAACATAACACACACCTAAAACTAACAATGTAGGTTCACTTACTACTGTCAGTGTTATGATCAAAATAAGGAAATTAGCCAGAGAACTTTTCAAAGTGTCCTTTGTCGCTACAAAGACGGGCGCTGAAAAGTGCCCAGAGAGCAACACGAAGTCAAATGGTAAACTTATTGCACAAACCACATTTGTATGAACCGTATAAAACATGGTTTCGCTTAGCTAAAGGTTTTGGAAATAATGTTTTTAGAATATAAATGATGAAGAAATAACAGCAGATTGAAATACATTATGGTGGTTGCAACTAATATTAGTTGGCATATTAAAACGCAAACAAACATAACGTGTCTGCTTTTAAAAGACAATCTACTAGATTCATGTCGGCTGTGTATTGATGCCAAAACCGGATGTATGCAGAATGTGTGACATAGCAACTGGTACAAAACTGGTTCTATGGCACTGGGGGCACGTTTATTTTTACAACGATTTTAAGAGTAGTATTTTATTCATGATAGAAAATGGTTACATTGTTATAAATAATTCCAGTTTTGCACGTATAAACTGTAGATAGATCTTATATCAATTGTCAGTTATCTGTTTTACAAACCTTGTCATATATACACATCAAGGTTTTTAACCCGGCATTGTTGTTAAAAAGTGACACGTGGCAATTTGATCAATTTTAAGTTAACACTACGTAATAGTTAGTGTTCATTTAGTAAAAAAATAACAATAAATAATCCCAAAAGGAGCGCTAAATGGCTTAGTGTTGAACGTCATTTGACCAAGGGCGGAGACTGTGCAATGCTATTCACGATTGCGCAGTGATGATGAATTTCTTAATAATTAAGAACGAACTTAATTTAATAAGTAAATTATTTTGTAGACTGTTTAAAACATAATATAACACTTGTATCATAAAAGCTTGCGCAAAACAATACAATACTAGTTAGTTTTCAATGGGTAAGTTTGCAATTCATAAGGAATGATTAAGCAACAAAATATATAAAAGTTATTTATAATTGATTTTCTTATTACAAAAGCTTCAGAAATAAGTTCTGTTTTAATACTTGACTGAAGAAGTGGTATGAATTTAAACGTACTCGGATTTTTAGTATAATAGCTATGAATATATTGATTTCTTATATCAGTGTAAGCTGGGCATTTTAAGATAAAATATCTACAACATGATGTAAAGCATCGTCGGATACCCGCGGGTGTCAATTCCGATACTCCCCATACATCACCCGTGGGAAATTACGCTAGATCTGCGTCGTTTATTTGAACAGAACAAAACAAAATACAGCTGACGTTAACGTCTTATCAAAACGGCGTATGCATGACACTAGCGTTGCAATTGGATAACGTTCCCTTCGCTAATTCGTGAAGGAACCAATCATATTGCTGCGTTGTGGCTTAATAGAAACGGCGCAAACCTAATGTAATATCCTATGGATGGTAAATGGAGAGTATCGGAATGGATTACACGCGGGTATGAAAAGATGAGCTTAAACTATTCCAACATCTTATTTCGCAAAAGTTCACGCTATATATACTTAAAAATCCTCTGTTTTTAGGTGATAGCTACACCTGACTTTGTCTTTTTACGGATCTTTGTATTAATGTTTGATACTCTGGCGAGATATCACAAATTTTATTAAAACTGTACAGAATGTCTTAAATATTTAATATCAGATAGCAACATTTTGAGATTTATGGTTATGTTATTTAATGCATGTACATCTAAAGACTGTGGTGCATCGAGAAACCTCGCTATAAATGTCTTAAAATCAATATCGCTTTTAAAATGAAATAATAAAAAGCATTAAATTACCATTAATAACTAAAATACGAAGTATATCGAATTACACTAACATGACAAAAAATAATACTTGAAAAGTGAAATCGCGGAATTCCATTCTAAAAGTATATATCACACGTGTGTTATCAAGTGTAAGTCTATATATCGATCCTGATATCTCCCGAATCAGGTATATTAACCGCTAATGAAAAAGCAGGGAATTCTATGCCTGTCCTATAATTTATAGCTATTAAACGTTTACTAAAGTGTGACGTCTTTCAAGCTTTCCCTGAAGCAACTGACCAGTGAGCGTGCTCAAATGTGGATTTCTCAACATTGCTATTTAACGGGTCGGTTTGACGGGGAAGCCGAGTCCATTCTTAGTTTATCCCAGAACCTGATATCTCCCGTAACCACCAATGAAAAAAGCAGGAAATTCTATGCCTGTCCCACAATTCAAAGCAATTAAACGCTTACTAAATTATGACGTCATTCAAACTTTCCTTGAAGCAACTGACCAATCAGTGTGCTCGTAACATTGCTATTTAAATGACCCAATCAGGAGAAGTTTTTCTAAGATGAACCGAATTCAACAAAATGTAACCGACACGGCGGATCATATCGCAATCAAATTGAAATCACGTAACTTATTTGATACGCACTTAAATATATTGCAATTTTGAGCGGGAAAAGCCAACATTAGGAAATCCCTTTTCAATATATTATTTTATCATGTTTTGATATATTTGGGCAATAAGGTCTAAGTGATGATATGTTAGCATGACATACTGGGTGATGTTTTGCTTATCCCAATTTAAAAAAACAACACGACATACTGTCTTTAGAGACATGAAGTTTATTCGGATGAATATAATTATCGGAGAAAAAGTAATCTGTAGAACGAACCCAGCTTTCCGATTGAGTCCGTTCGGCAGCAATTGCTACGAGCACGCTGATTAGTCAGTTACTTCAGGGAAAGTTTGAATGACGTCATAATTTAGTAAGCGTTCAATTACTATGAATTGTGGGACAGGCATAGAATTCCCTGCTTTTTCCACTGGTGGTTAATAGGTCTAATTCGGGAGATATCAGTTTCTGGGATAGACTAGAGAAAAGGTCAATATTGCCATGTGTCCATTTAACGTACCCGACTTAATTACCAAAACAAACACCAAAAAATCGCTAGTACATACTTAAGTATTACTTTAATGTTCAAGTAAAAAAATGCCAAAATATTTTTTTTTAAAAATAGATAAAAAAAAAACGATCTTAAAACACGCTGAAGATGACGTCACGGTATGTAGGGCGTATGGATTGAGATGTATATTTTTTTATAAATAATAAATTATTTTGATAGTTAATTGATAATAAATGTCATTTTAAACGCAGGATTACAACGAATGTTTTAAAGAATACTTTTTATTGCACAATCAGCACTGTAAATTGGTAAATTTATATATGCAAAACTATATATGTGACACAGCTACGCCAGGTGCACATCGTGTTTTAGCTTTACTCGTCATTTATAATACAAATTCTGTCCTTCAGTGACAATTGTCAATATATGGAATTTTTATCTATCAAAATAAAAACTGTGTTTCCATTGGTTAATATCATCAAACAAACATGCACGCTTTGGTTTGACCTATCTCGTCTGGAAAACTGAAAAGCAGACAAATAGTTCAGGAGCCAAGGGGCAACAGTAAATTTGCTGGGAAACTTGTTGATCTAAATCGATTACCGCTCTGTTCTCTTTGGCTTAATTGTACAGTACCCGTCTAACATATACAATTAGAATACAAAATAGTTAATGTTTATGTAAGATATGTTAAATACAATATTGAATTGAAAAGAACCAATTTTCTTTGAGAATTATTCGGGCGGTAGTTCTCAGTAATTTTATGCAATTGTTGCAATATTCAAGAAGGAAGTTTTCTACATTTCAATTCTATATACAAAGTTTATAAACTCCTCAAAGAGCCAAAACCTCTGTACGAACATTGCTCTTGTGATAAATACCATCCCATCATTTAGGGGCCACATGGAATAAGCGCACCAGTATAGAAAGCATTTTGTTGAGAGATTTGTTCAAGAAATTATAGAAGAATATCTATCTTTTCCATTTCTAATTCCTTGGTTTGTCTAATGAATCGCGAGCTTGTGTTCCCCCGGAAGGTGTGAAAGTAAGCTAAATTCAAAAGTTGATTCCGTTGCAGTGAACCTTTCTTGGGAGTTGAACAATGCAAAGTTGTTGTATTTACGTATAAATAAAGGAGTATATTGTTAGTTGTAAACTTATTTTTATTTTACATTGGTTTTGTAACAAGTTATTACGAAACAAGGAATTTGAGACAAATGGTACCAAGTCAACTGTAACATGCAAATACATATACATGTATACTTAATAATGATGACCATTACATCTTCATTTCTAATTCCTTGTACTGGCCTGATTAGCCCAGTCGTTAGCGCGTCTGACTATAACTCCAGGGGTCGTGAGTTCGAATCACCGCCCGGCCACAATCTCTGTGATGATTGATATATGACATTGCGTCTCATTATCATTCATCTCTCATCGCTGATTCAAGTGGGAAAGTTATCAGTTACTTGCGGAGATGAAGTGTGCTCGAGTACTGGTTAACCTTCCAGGATCCCAGAAAACATTGGTTAGGTTAACTGATCGTCGGTTAGCCCTCAATGGCATACAAATTATGCTAAATATTCAATAAATCAATCCTTGTACGAAATCACGCTCGAAATATTCCTGGTAAAAAAACAGTTCAAATCAGGCATAATTATGCAAGGTGCTATTGGTAAGTTACATTTTTAAAAATAGTCTAATATGAAAATGTTCCCAATGTTGAAAGTGTCAAGTAATACTGTAATACTGTAGCAGCAGCTATTAAGTAGGTGAAGGTCAGTGATGTAAACTTTTTAACATAATGGTGATTTATTTATAGAATCAATACCTATTACTGAAAAACAAATTAGATTTAATAAAACAATTCAAACCAGTGACTTATCCATATTATAATATCCTGTTAAGTCCCTGTTCAAACTCAAGCAAAACAAAAATCTTTCACCGAAGGTTTCAGCGACTAAATTATGGAATCTCAGGTAACCTAACTGTTAACATTGTATACAAAAGTGTTTATGATACGTTAAGTCGCTATAACCTAACTAATTTGTTAAGAAATAGATTAAACCCTAAGCGAAACATAAAACTTGAACAGGACAATGTCAACACAAATGCCAGGATTATAACCAATAACTATTGTTTTTTGCAAAAAAAAAAACAACAAAAAACAACAACAAAAAAAAAACAATATAAAAATGACAAATTGGGTTTAACGTCATTTTCAACACACTACATGTCATATTTGGCAAACAGTTCTCCTGTGGAGGAAGACCCCAGCTATATCAACATGAATTTGAGTAGAATCCTCTTCCTTCCACAAGTAACTAGTCAAACCTGTCTTAAGCAGCCATTCAAGAGAAACATGAATTTGAGTAGAATCATCTTCCTTCCACAAGAAACTACAGTCAAACCTGTCTTAAGCAGCCATTCAAGAGAAACATGAATTTGAGTAGAATCATCTTCCTTCCACAAGAAATTAGTCAAACCTGTCTTAAGCAGCCATTCAAGAGAAACAACATGAATTTGAGTAGAATCCTCTTCCTTCCAAAAGTAACTAGTCAAACCTGTCTTAAGCAGCCATTCAAGAGAAACAACATGAATTTGAGTAGAATCCTCTTCCTTCCACAAGTAACTAGTCAAACCTGTCTTAAGCAGCCATTCAAGAGAAACAACATGAATTTGAGTAGAATCATCTTCCTTCCACAAGTAACTTCAGTCAAACTTGTCTTAAGCAGCCATTCAAGGGAAACAGCAATGGTGGCCTTTTAAGACAGTTTGTTGTTTAATACAGGTTAATTTACTCTGAAAGCATAGAAATGGGAAATAAAAAACATGGTTGCTTAATACAGGTGACTGCTTAATAGTGGTGACCGCTGACAAAGGTTTTTACTGATACAAACTTTCTAATATAAATCTTTTGAACTGAACTGTACTTGAACTCATGGCCTCATAAGAAGACGTCTTGGATTACTTATCCCATGACAGCCCTGAATATTTCAGAAGAATAATGCAGAGGTAATAAACTTTGCATCATCCCCATATCTAGGACACCTTATTAGTAAACACATTTTACACATTGTCAAAGAAAATCGCATGAGGTAATCTGGATGAAATATGTGCTGTAATCAAAGTTAAGTGCATTTTTTAGTTTTACCACATAATCAAGACTGAACCTGTGAGTTTACCAATATTGTTGCCTTGCAACCACAATTTTTGTCAAACTCTCCTTATTGCACTCTATCCATATGCAAAATTTTACAAACTTAGTTTTGCTTCTTTTTGTAAACTTTCTGGATGAAGGGACAGATGGTAAACCAATAGTCCGCTCCGGTGAAAGTTGTAAGGTACTAATAAACTGTGAATAAAAAAATGACACTAAACCATGCTATAGCTTGGAAGAATATACATTGTATGCCTCGAAAACAAGCAAGTAAAACATGTATATGAGTGGGAAGAGGAAAGGAATTCAGTTCAATTTATTGATTGATTGATTGAATATTTAGCACCATTTTTATGCCATTGAGGGCTAACAGACGATCATTTAATGTAACCACTGTTTCCTGAAAGGTTAACCAGTACTTGAGCACACCCGCAAGTAATTGATAACTTTCCCACTTGAATCAGTGGTGAGAACAAAATGATAATGAGACACACTATCATATATCAATCACCACAGAGACTGTTGCCAGGCGGAGATTTGAACTCACGACCCCTGGATTGATAGTCAGACGCGTAACTGACTGAGCTAATCGGGCCTGGTGTTAAATTTATTAAAACATAGATTATACATACAAACAGTACTCATACAATAAAAATACAACAACTGAGGCAGAAATAATATCGAAAGTATGTTTAAAGTATTATTGTTTCATAAGCACAGTTTCAGAGATTATCAATTTTTGTTTTAAATGGTATTCAACACCATTTTTAAAGGGAGTATATCAGGAAAAAAAGGCTACATATGTATCAAAAAAATAAATTAATTTTAAAATGGATAAAAGGCATCTGATTATCATGAATAAAGACAATCTCATGGTTTGGTATGTCCAACCCACCAAAACATGACAAAATCTATGTTAAAATTAGAGTGGTAAACTTAAAACGAAATCCTCAATCTATAAATAGAAAGCACTTAAATACTGTTCGACGACCACCTGCGTCATCATTCGGACTTTTTCAAGATGAAACATTGTTTATTGGGTAAACCTGTAAAACAGATAAAATTAAAATCAAATGAAATCGCGTGACCCATTTAACATATCACAAATACGTTGCAATTTTAAGTGGGAAATCGTATTTTAATCTAACCTAGGCGCATAGCCCAAGTTAGGAAATCCCTTTTTAATATATAATTTTGGCATGTTTAAATAGATAATTCTTATGACAATATGGGGTCAGTGAGTATATATAGCCACGATAATTATATTGGGGAAAAAAATGTTTATAGCCAATTTCAAAATTTTGAAAAATCCTGATAAATTCCCTTTAACACAAAATAGGTTATATATGGCATATCTAGTTTTATTGGTGAAGCAAGATCTCAGAATGAAGCGGAGTAAAACCCCCTCCTCTTGCAAATAATTGGCAATCTTTCTCTCCTGAAGATTTTGGACTGAGGGAGGCTTGAACCAACAACCTCAGCAGCAAGTGATTGCAAGATGACAGTGCCCCAGACAACGGAGGACCACTTCAAAGATTAATGACAATATCTAGAACTGCACCATCAAAGGAACATGTGACAAAGTTTAATCATTAAAACCGACCCTGAACTTTTAGAAAAGTTGTTTTTTTACATTTCTCTATATAACTCAATGCAATTAATATATGACTGAAAAATAGTTTAAAGCAAATGTTATTTCAAATTTTGTTGGATCTTATTCTACTTTTGTGTCCATGTCACTCAATGCAAACTTCACGGCCGTCTTGAATATTTTGAGATAAAACCAACACATCAGATGATTGACTGATTGCATATTTCGCATCATTTTATAGGGCTTTTATAACCTAACCACTGTTTCCTGGGATCCTGAAAAGTTAACCAGTACTCGAGCACACCCCATCTCGGCAAGTAACTGATAGCTTTCCCACTTGAATCAGCGGTGAGAGACACAATATCATATATAAATCATCACGGAGACTTGCCGTGAAGAGATTCGAACTCATACCCCTGGACTGATAGTCAGACACGTTAACATCTGAAGTACAAAATGATTTCTAAATCACAATTGCCTTCCAAAGTCATCTATATTCTACAGTACGCTTAAGTGTTATTTCCCCCAACACATCAACACATCAGAGTACATGAACATAACATCATTTTATGGATATTCTAAATTAAGTAACCATAACAACAATCTTGCTTCAATCAGTTTTAATCAGAATAAGACAAACTATAAATGAAAATGCCAACATATCAAGAACACAGATTTAAGGAACAAAACATGCTTACAAAACAAAAGAAAGTAATAAAATAAACACAATAAAGAGGACCGTAACAGCTTTGTCGCTCCTCTGAAACCAAAATTGTTGATTTCTAAAAGTGGTACTTCCTTGTGTCAGAGTCGGAGCTGCTGTTACTATCAGTAACACACTAAAGCTAGTTTCAGTTTGGTGTTACTATTACTATATGCATCTCCTAATATATAATTTATATTTCTCTTGTGGCTATAAAGTATGTTGTAGATGAAAATCCTGAAGATGATAACAACTGAGTCAAAGGAAAATATCCAGGACATCTACCGAGCCCCTATTAAATGAAATGACTTTTTCTTACTGATATGATTTTCTATTTCTGGTTACAGCAGTTATGTTTGACCTATAATAAAAACATTCAAAGCCACAAAAATTAAAGTAACATTATTTGAAGGCAGTATATCAGGAATCTAACAAAAGTTGTCACAAGACAACAAAGCTCGCCTCTGGGTGTCTAAGTCCAAAAAGGGCCATAACTGTGCCAAAATGCAATCCAGAGTTATGGTTCTTGTCTATGTGTGTTCCATTGATGATGGTGAACACACAAGCGAAGTTTCATTCACATCCAATGAGTGGTTGCATAGATATCTTAAACTTTAATGCAAAAGTTTAACCTGGTTGTCTACAGACGACGACGCCAGGGTCATGGCAATAGTTCTCCTTTGAATTCGTCCCGGCGAGCTAAAAAAGATTGATTTTTTTTTTTAAAACGGTTACAAAGCATCGCAATATAATTAATAAATCAGATACAAATGATTTGGTTTTTGAAATCTGCCAAAACAAGACAAAACAATAAATTAACTGAAGTGGAGGAATTTAATCGAAATCCACATTCTAAAAATAGATACTCAGATACAGTCAGTATTGAATAAGTTTACTCCCAACTCTTTTTTTATAACAGTAAGTAATCCCCTTGAATCATTGGAAGCAACTGTGGGAATAAATAATATTTTCAACATATTATAATCAATGTTGATATGGTTTCAAGCAGCATGGGTTGAGAACCTTTCAAATATAATTTATATTCATCGATTGAGGAGAGCTGCATCCAATGATAGATAGTAACTTAAAATTTCAAACTTGAGCTGACAACTATCACTCCGCCAGCTGGCCGTGTGTCATTGTTTGTCCAAGTAAATACAATGTAATGCTTACTTAAACTTTGTTAGTTTGTCTAACGAAAAATTGTTATCCTGTCTAAGGAAAATGGCTGCCTATCAACCAATATCGATCCATGATTGGAGTATCAACTTATCTGATTGACAGCCCACATCAGATCATTGCCAAGAAAGACTGTGACCACTTCCAGTGAGTTAAGGGAATTAAGGCTTTAAACAAATGTTGGATGAAAAAAGACAACTGGATGAAGAAATATTCAGGTAACCTTTAAGATGGCGGTACATGGAAGTACAGGTATATTATACTTAATAGTTCACTTTAAATGAGCAAACAAAATGCAAGATAAAAATATTCAGAATATTATATCATTTACAGAACTTAACCTTAAAAGGGATGAATTACAGCTATTTACATAGGGTTCAGGTGATACCTTTGATCACATTCTAAACTTTACATTGTCTACCAACAGTATCTGTTTATTAAAACATTATTAATACAATCAGAAAAGTTAATGTCTAAGATATGTTAATGTAATAAAATTAAAAACAAAAAAACAAACATAATTATTTTACAAGACTTTAAGACAACTTTAATGGCAATGTTAACTTCTGCAGCTGCAGAACGAAAAACATTCCCAGTGTAGAAATCTACCTATATATACAATCAAACAAATAAACCTATGGTTAACATCCACTTAAACAGTTTTATAGTATAATTATGTAGAAACCAGCACACTCACTGAAAGTTGGATAACAAAAACTATACTGAATGGAACAGCAACCCACCACCTAAAATTGTATGTACCCGACATTTTATGTATTTAAAGTATTAAAGCAATTTCCATGAAATGTGGACTTGAAAAAGAACGATATTTAGGCTATGTAAACATACCGGTACTTAATTGTCTGTTAATGTCATATACAAACTTTAATAGCGCGATTCCATATTTTGGCGAGATATTGGAAATACTAAAGTGGCAGGTTAGCTGTTCTATTCAGTATATATAATACATGGCAGCCAATTGAAAGTATTTATCTAAACACTATTCAACTATTCTTGAAAATTATTTGTTTAAAAAATAAAATTTGTATCTTGATTAATAAGATTTTAAAAGAAAAAATCTGAGAAAAAAATTATTTTAATCAAAATTTATAAAATAATGGATTATTTATCAAAAAATAAAATGAATACCTCCACTAAAATATTTCTTTATTGTTCAAGAAACATGAGAGCATTTTACCCCTGAATGAAGATCACACAAAAATTACTGCTCTCAAGTTAAAGCAAAACGGGACAGCTGGCATTTAATACCATCCGGTTAAAAGGACACATGTCACTTATAAGCCTCAAATGTTAAAGGGCCACCCGACATTTATAACTATAAAAGATAAGATAAAGGACACAAAATACAGTTATAATTACCCAGTATCAAGTTTAAAAGATACATGACCAGAATGATCCCCAAGTTAAAGGGGAACATAGCATCTGATACCTCTCAAGTTAAAGGGACATATAGCAATTACAAACTTCAAAGTTAAAGGGAGAAATGACATTTATTACTCTCAAGTTTGCCACAAAAACTGCAAATTAACACAAAGTTTCTGTTAATCAGGTGTCCAATTAAAGAGAACATTTTGAGAATGTCTCATTATATTTTTGTTTTGTGTAGCTAAAAATAAATACTTCAATTTATAATAAATGGAATAAAAATGAAGCCAGACCTGGCTTGCTCTGGTAACGCATCTTGACTGTCAATCCAGGGGTCATGAGTTTGAATTTCTGCCTGGCCATGATTCTCCCACCTGTTGCACATTGGGAAGTAATTACCAACTTGCAGAGATAATGTGTATATTGTATTGATTAACCTCCTAGCTGATCCCAGAAACGATGATTAGGTACAATGACCACTGTTAAATTACTGGAATACTGATGGAAAAATACACAAAACCCGATACAAATGAACACACAAAAATGGTTTCATAAAACTTTGGGTTAACTTTCCAAATACTTTTTAATTAAGACATTTATCTAAAATGACTCTTGACATTTCTTTGACATTGTTCATTTTTATATGTGGTTTATATAACCAAACAGATTACAGTTGGGAAACACTTTATGTGTCTGCCAGAAGTCAGCTACCAACTTACCACAAGTTATTTCCTAAAATAACAATGTAATAAATAAGCTGAGAATCAGTCAATGATTGAGACTGGTTGTCTGCATGTATTCTTCAACAGAAACCCTTGCTGAACAAATCTCTTGGAAACCAGTCACTAACTAGCATCATCAAAACAATAAATAACCCTTGCAACATAAATATTGTAATGAAGAACAAGTAAAAACAACTCTGTTCTATATCGAATGTTTAGTTTTCATTGTAATCCAACAACCAAGAAGCAGTTTCCATAATCACAGTCAGCACAAAATCTATTTCGAGTCATTTTAACAAGTTATCATAGCAGATCATTTTGTCTAGACATGGGTTAAACAATGTTTCCCTGGATCTATATTTTCGAATACTTCACGTAATGAGCTCTCCTATTCACTGACGACACAAATAATGTCATATAAATGATGCGACAGACCAATTCTGTAATCAAGGTCATCGCAGTACACTCATCAAAGATGTTTCTCTGCAATAAAGAGATTTTGACATAAAGGTTCCATTCTGTTACTGGACCATTCTGTTGCTGGACCATTCTGTTAATACTGGACCATTCTGTTAATACTGGACCTCTCTGTTACTGGATCATTCTGTTACAGAAGCATTCTGTTTCTGGACGATTATGCCACTGAGTAGATCGTTCTGCAACTTATCGATGTTGTCAACCAAAGAAAGGTCCCAGACACATCAACGACACATCAAAAACAGAATGGCTTATAGATGAGTTTCAACCCTTGTAAGCACATGACAGTCTCTAGCTCAGACGTCCTTGTAAGTACCTGAAGAGAAATAACAATCTTTTTTACAACAGTAATATATACTTTTAATCTTCAGGTAATGTAGAGATGAGATTATAGAGTATTATACATATATAAGGGAAGATGAAGGTCATAGGTTATGTATGGAACATGATAGATTATTATATAGATGGAAGATTAAGATTGTAGGTAATGTATGAATGGGATACGCGCCTTAGTAAATACAGGTAATATGTGGATGGAAGATTGATTGATTGATTGAATATTTAGCGTCATTTTTATGCCATCGAGGGCTAACAGACGATCAGTTAACCTAACCACTGTTTCCTGGGATTAACCAGTACTCGAGCACATCCCATCTCTGCAAGTAACTGATAACTTTCCCACTTGAATCAGTGGTGAGAGACGAATGATAATGAGACACAATGTCGTATGTCAATCATCACGGAGACTGTTGCCGGGCGGGGGATTCGAACTCACGACCCCTGGATTGATAGTCAGACGCGTAACCGACTGAGCTAATCGGGCCCGGCTGTGGATGGAAGAAGATTACAGGTAACGATGGAGAGAAGAAGATAATAGGTAATATCTGAACGGTAGAAGATTAAGGGTAATGTATGACTGAAAAAGATAAAATGATATACCGGTATATGGAGGGAAGAAGATTATAGGTAATGTACAGATGGAAGATTATAGGTAATATATGGATGAAAAAGATAAAAGGTAATAGTGGATGAAATAAGATTATAGGTAATATATGAATAAAAGATAAAAATACAGTTAATAATTATTATGTGGATGGAAGGAGATTAGTTAATTCAAAATGACAATTTATAACTACAAAAGTAAATGAATACAATATTTTTACCATGCTGGTACTGATAATGTAATATTTATTCTATACAATGGATATTGTGAATTGCTGAAAGTCATATTTCTATAATGTATACTAGTTACCCAATTGATGCATTTGTTGAAGTTGTGTATCCGTGAGTAACGAAATAGGAATCAGATATATACTAGTATTCAAATTGAATTTAATGGGCCTTTACTTCTAAGGACACCTTTGAACACCTCTAATATAGAAGGCTTTTGAAAACAATGTAGAACCAGTTCTGATTGCTCGTAACGAGCAATCAGAACAGGTTCTGCACTGTTTTCCTCTCTATCAGAATAAATAGGTAAATTGTATCTATTCATGGAAATTGACTATGTGTGGCTTTTGAGTTTGGAAGAGTCCAGTTAAAATGCACATGGAGTAAAGAGTTAATAAGAAACAGTTTCATATAATGAACCTGCAACAGAATAACATAACATGGCAAAGTTTCATGAGAGATGAATGACTGCTTCACTGTAGTGTAATGTGTGACAATGGCAACACTCACTCTCCCGTTACCGATGACAACTGATTGGTGAAGAGGACAGATAGACCTCACAGCTGTAAAACATTGAGATATAAAACAGTGGATACTGGCATGGATACTGGCATATTTACAGGAGACCTGGAGGGAACCAGATGCACCCATAAGGTTATTAAAACATTGAGAATCCCCTAGAGAGGCCATTATCTACTATAATACAGCAATGAAATTGTATTGAAGCAGGTTTTATCTCACCAAACTGCCAGCAGGTATCATAACACAGTATCCAGACAGGAACAATATCATTATCCACATATTCAAGTGTCATTCTTTATTCCAGAGTAAAACTACAACCACAATATATTCAGACTATTGTTCATTAAAATGTGTGTGTCTGAATATTAACCATCATTTTATGCCACTTTAAGGGGTCATAAACAGCCACTCTTTTTCTCATCAATGAACCAACTTTTTCTGGGATCCTCAAAGGTTAACCAGTACCCAAGCACACCCATCTTGCCAAAGTTTCTCATAACTTTCCCACTTGAGTCAGTGGTGAGAGACGAATGACAATGAGATGCAATGTCGTATATCAATCATCACAGAGACTGTGTTCGAGTGGAGATTTGAACTTATGATCCCTGGATTGACAGTCAATGCATTTTGCTAAAGGAGCGGCATGTATTTGGGACAGAGAAAAGAAAATTTCAATTTTTTTATGAGTTGTGTTCAAAATGCCATTAAACATTTGGATTAAAAATCAACTTTCGTATTCCTGTTACAAACAAGTGCCTATGTACTGAATCAATTCCTAGTTAAATCGTTTTGTTTTAATGTGGTTTAATGCCATTTTGAACACAACAAAGGTTATATCATGATCTCAATTTTTACTGATGAAGGATTGTTAATATTGGTTTTGTCACTTTTTTAACACTATTTTAATTATAGAACAGTTGTCAGTCACATTCTTGGAATCCCTAGATGGTAACCAGTACTTGACACACCTTATCTCTACAAGTCATTGACTACTTCCCCACATTATTCATTTATGGAATATTCATGACTGTAAAACATAGTCTATGGCCAATCATCAAATCATCAAAGAGACTGTGATTGGCCGGCATTCTAACTTAAATCCCTTAGATTGACAGGTTTACAGAAACTGGAAATACTGATATCAGTGTAAGATGCAAATAACATGAAAACAATTGGTAAAGGCATGGTGACTCCACAATTATATAAAAAGGAAACTATGGAGACAATCACAAACAATATTGTGAGCTATTACAGTTGTTAGAACATTAACAATATATTCCGAAAATCACAAAACAAAGTACATCAATTCCAGACAGACCGACACATAATTATTATAAAATAACAGATTTCTAGCATAAAAAAGCAGAGCAGTGGATAGGGTGTTGGCTGCTCATGGCAACGGTTGCCGGTTTCATACTGGATTCAATTAAATGTCATCTTAAAAATGTACAACCACCTGGCTTCTTTTTCACAAACTGTATTGATACTTAACTGAAATCTTAGAAAAGCAGTAAGATGATCTGATGATCATGATCTTAGACTGATTCCAGTAAAAATTCATGCTGTTACTTTGATAATGTTTACATTATTATATATATATATATATATAAAAAATTTAATCAAAGAGACTTTCAAAGGATTGCTTAAAAAATCTAAAAAAATGATATACATGTAGTTATCATTTTTCATGTACAATCAATTTGCTTGCAATGCTTAAAATGTTTTTATTTTGCTTTGCTATTGTACTTTGTAAATAATATGTAAATATATATTTAGAGGGCCCCAAGGAAGATTAGTTCTGAACTAATTGGGATACCCTCTTTCATTCATTCATTCATTCAATCACTCATTCAATCATAATAAATAACCAAAGATGCATTAAGTTTTAAAGAATTTAAGTCAAATGTTGGTGAAACAGAATCATGTACTGTTCCTTGTAGAGAAATTCACATGATTTCAAAACCACGCAAAAAAGAATACATCTAATATAAAAGTATTAAAAAAGCAGTTTACAAAACATGAAAACAAAAAAATATACCTGATAAAAGTTCAAAGCTTAATATGTCAATACTCAAACAAAAAAAACGAAAACAAAAAACACAAGAGGGCCAAAATGGCCCTATATCGCTCACCTGACTGACCTTGAGTCACCCAACTTAAGTAGATTATATAATACATGTACACTCAAAATTCCAGAAAAACAAAATGGACGAGTAGTAAGAATTTGGATTTGTTTTGAAGAGGTAACAGATGCGTAGAAGAGTTCAAACTTGGTAGAGGTTCACCCATGGTAAATGTCAGTGAAATTACATTGAAATCAGGTCAGTAGGTTCTGAAGGCTTTTGAAATTTTTACTACAGCTGTCTTTATAGTAAACTAGCACCTCACTGTGGCGGTCATGTTTTTTTAACAAATCACAACAGCTTGAGCAAACTTGGTAAAGGGTCACAAAGGAAAATCTCTGCGAAATTGTTTTAAAATCGATCTGGTGGTTTCTGACAAGAAGATTTTTTAAGTTTTTACTAAAGCTTATATAGTAAACTAACCCCACTCCCTGGTAGCCATGTTTTTTTATGAATCACTACGGTTTGAACAAACTTGGTTAAGGATCCTCCAAGGAACATTTCTGTGAAATTATTTTAAAATCGAGCCAGTAGTTTCCGACAAGAAGATTTTTTAAGTTTTTACTAATTAAACTTGCCCTGCCCCCTGGTGGCCATGTTTTTTGACAAATCAAGATGGCTTGAACAAACTTGGTAGAGGGTCACCCAAGGAACATTTCTGTGATATTATTTTAAAATCGAGCCAGTAGTTTCTGACAAGAAGATTTTTTAAGTTTTTACTAATTAAACTTGCCCCGCCCCCTGACAGCCATGTTTTTTGGACGAGTCAAGATGGCTTGAACAAACTTGGTAGAGGGTCACCCAAGGAACATTTGTATGAAATTATTTAAAAATCGAGCCAGTAGTTTCTGAGAAGAAGATTTTATAAATTTTTACTAATTAAACTTCCCCCGACCCCTGGCGGCCATGTTTTTTGACGAAGGAACATTTCTGTGAAGTTATATCAAAATTGGCCCAGTAGTTTCAGAGGAGAAGTTGTTAGAAGCTAAAAGTTAACAATGGATAACAGACGACGGACACCAGGTGATCACAAAAGCTCACCTGTGAGTCTTCGGCTCAGGGGAGCTAAAAAAGAAGAAAAAAAAACTTGAGTTGTTGAAGATTCCCAGCACCAGTTACTGGTGTCACATATATCTGAATGTTCTCTCCTCTGGGGACAGCTGCCAGGATCCAGAAACCTCCCCTCTGTCATTGATGTCGAATTAATTAAGTGTCATTACAACTACTGGGACTGTAATGATATAGTGACAGACAACAGTTGTCTGCTGCAGCCCTGGAACATGTCTCCCAGGAATCTTTTCTCCCATTATGTGCTAGTTTATTGGACTATTGCTAACTCTACATCCAATCAATGAAGCAGGATAAAAATATGTCCCACAAAAAATATATTTAGCATCACTTTTAAGATGTCTGGTTTACAGGCAGTGGGAATATGATACTTGTTTATATACATATAAATATTTTTTAAAGAATTCAGTATTGTTTTGGTGTATTAATTTATTATGTCTCTCATATATATATATACAGTCAAACCTGTGTAAGAGGTCACCTCTATTAAGCAGCCACTTGTTTTAAGCAGCCACATTTTCTATTTCCCATTTGTATGATTTCAGAGTAAATTAACCTGTAATAAGCAACAACCTGTCTTAAAAGTCCACTATTACTCCTTCCATTGACTGGCTGCTTAAGACAGGTTTGACTGTACTTATATACAAAAAATAACTAAACAGGCCCTATCAGAACACAGGGTGTTTAATTTTTTAAAGCTTGTCTCAAAACAATTACCGTACTAGCAGATGACAGAGAACGGGTGGATAATATGAAGCCTGTTTCAAAAAATTCAATGCATAATATGACTATTGGTTATTGGGATAAGAACATGCTAAAACACTTTAACCAAATTTTTTTAGTATGAAAGAGACCTGATTCAAACAAAAGAGGCCCATTGGCCTTAACGGTCACCTGGTTATCCTTGATGACATAAAGCTATATGAATCTATTTTGTCAATAAAGCATAAGCATTAACCGTAATTTTTCAGCAACAACAAATCACACCAAAAACCATTATAAGGAGTCTATTCAGTCATTAGAAATGACATTTTTTGTCATTTTCTCTATATTGATTTGGTAAAGTAGTCCCCAACCCTAGGGCCGAACCGTGAGTCCCAGAGACATGCAATTCACAATTCTTTATAAAGGACAAATATACGTCCATAATCATGCTCACCATTTGTTCCCAGTGCTTCCTAAAGTAAGAAGAAGATTTTCAAGCAAAGTTTATCTTAAATTTTACTGTTTTGGCCCTATCCCCAAGGCCCCAAGGCCCCACGTGGGTAGGGACCATGCAATTCACAATTTTGATTCATCCTTAGGTATCAAAGCTGCATACAACATTTTATTATAATTGAGCTTATGGTTTTTGAGAAGTCAATAATGTCAATTGTTTTATACGTACGGACGATGCACAAAAGGCGATCTCAAAAGGACAATAACGGCACTTGTTCTAGAGTTTTTGTTAATAATGAACACACTTATTCACTTTCAATTAAATCACTACACATCTAGAATTTTGTTAAATATGAGCTTTCTTAGAAAAACCCTTTAATCAAAATATTATAAGCACAATTGTAAAAGGGGCATAATTTTGAATAAAAAAGAGTTATCCCCCTTGTACGATTAATGATAAATGAGACTGTAGTTTCATTGATGTATGACAAGTAGTTTAAATAACAAGATGTAAGCTTGCTGCAAAACTTTAACCAAATGCAATGTTAATAATTTCTTAAATATTCAGTAAATATTCAGTTTCTGATTAGTTTTAAGTTCGATTGTGAAACAAGTTATTACAACTTATACAAATCCTGCCTGAAGTCTTCTTGGGTAAGACCAGTACTTACCATATATGCGAAAAAAAGTGTCTTGTTCAAGGACATGACACATAGCCATAGCAGATGATCGAACCCACTACCCTCTGATCATTGGTCCGATGCTGTACCACTGGACCATGTCATGATGTGTTTCACAGTTTTAGATAGTAATACTTGGATATGAATATTTTCATATATATTTAGTGTATGTGTTAAGATAGATTTGACATTGAACACGAGTAAAATTTAATTTTCTTACTACAGTAGAGTCTGTCTTAAGCAGTCATTTGAGAGAAATAGCAAAAGTGGCCTTTTAATACAGGTTGTTGCTTAATACAGGTTACTTTACTCTGAAACTACAGCAACTTGAACGCAAATATGGCTGCTAAGACAAATGACTGCTCAATAGAGGTGACGGCTTACACAGGTTTGACTGTTGTGAGTATGAGAAGAACTGGGTCTAAACACTGTACATGAAAAATTTGTGAAATAATTGCAGAAGCACTGTGGTTCTACTCAGATCCATTCTACGGTTTTCCTCCACCAATTAAACTGGATATCAGGCCATATAATTATATAACTTATAATGTGTTGAAATGGCATTAAATACCAATCCAGTTGTATTACTGGTAGTATGCATCATTTTCTAATGTAAAGCAATAAAAAGACACAAGAGTATTGCAAACAATTTTGCAACAAACTTTTTTGCTATAGCAACCACAACTTTTGTCCAACTGAAAAAAAAAAATGACCTGCATTATCTCAGTATTGCCCTCTATCTAAATCCGAAGTTCCACAAACCTAGCTTGAATACATTTTGAGTAATATTTCCTAATGGACAGAGGGTGAAACTGGTAGGGGACTATTAATAATTATACACCACCATGAAGAAGGCAAGATGTGATCCTGTATAATTTTTTATATTAATCATCATTATCTGATGCAATTTAATAACTGGAAATATTTTTAGCATACAGTTACATGCAAATTATACTTATTTATTTGGCCTTGACTGCAAAGTTGGCTCAAAGAATTTTATGAATCACTCTCACGTTTCCCGAGTAGAAGGTGCACTGGGTGTTGTGTTTTTTAGAGGCCACTTGGTCGAGCCTTTGATTATACCTTAAACCTCCGGCATGAAAAAGGTTAGCCTCATTTATGATTATCAAAATTTGGTTTAAATCAACAACTGAAAACTACAAATAATGTTCAGGAAACAAAACCTGACAGTCTGATGGAATCACCTATTCAGAAAAACAATTGAAGAACTTTAGTTTACTTTCAATCCAAAGGCTCCCTGATTTACAGAGAATTTATTGTTATAGGAGCCTGATAACAGATCTAGTCCAGAATGACTGTAGATTGGGTCCAGAATGACTAGGTCGAGAATGACTAGATTGGTCCAGAATGACTGGGTCCAGAATGACTGTAGATTGGTCCAGAATGACTGGGTCCAGAATGACTGTAGATTGGGTCCAGAATGACTGGGTTCAGAATGACTGTAGATTGGTCCAGAATGACTGGGTCCAGAATGACTGTAGATTGGTCCAGAATGACTGGGTCCAGAATGACTGTAGATTGCCCAGACTGACTGTAGATTGGGTCCAGAATGACTGTAGATTGTCCAGACTGACTGTAGATTGGGGCCAGAATGGCTGGGTTTAGAATGACTGTAGATTGGTCCAGAATGACTCGGTCCAGAATGACTGTAGATTGGTCCAGAATGACTGGGTTCATCATGACTGGGTCCAGAATGACTGTAGATTGGGTCCAGAATGACTGTAGATTGGTCCAGAATGACTGTAGATTGGGTCCAGAATGACTGTAGACTGGGTCCAGAATGACTGTAGATTGGGTCCAGAATGACTGTAGATTGGTCCAGAATGACTGGGTCCAGAATGACTGTAGATTGGTCCAGAATGACTGGGTCCAGAATGACTGTAGATTGGTTCTTCCCCATAATCAGATGCAGACAACTTTTACAGTAAAATGTTTCGACAAGGTCAGCTTTGACAATACAATTTATTTTCTGAACCATTAATTTTCAAAAGGCAGAATGATGACCCATCTTTGTACCTACTTGGAAGAACCTAGCCAGGTCAGTTTCCGGATCAGTTCATAAAGACAAACAGAAGTATGGTTAATTGCTCCAGAAACTATGACTCAGCCACATTCGTGTTTTCCGGCTTTACTATCAGACAGAATTGTCTGAGGAAACAGTGGTCTGTAATTAAAGTCAAATCTGGGTAACATGATATGATTGTTTTCCTTCTTAATGTTCAAGCAGAGTCACTGAAAACAACTCTCATTCTAATATCTGTATGTCAGTGTTTATCTAGATAAAACCTTTCTTTTTATTTTTTAATAGAGATTAACACCATTTTCTAAGACGTGACCAGTTATATATATAGCATATCCAGTTTTATTAGTGGAAGAAGACCTCGAAATATCTGAGTACCGGTAGAACCATCATTCTCTAAAAGCAACTGTCAAACATTCTCACAATTTTTTTTTTTGGACAAAGACCACTGACGTCCAACCTAATAAAGTACACTGTAACACTTTTTATTATACACATATAAGTACTTTGGCACATTTAGCACAAAACTGGTTAAAATCAGACATCAAAGCAAATAATTAAATAAGGACAAAAGGTTTTTTAAGCTGGTCTATATCTGGTACAAGCAAAAAGCACAAACATTGAAATCCCAATTTACAGTAATAGACTATTCCAAGTACAGCATGATGTTTGGCACACCATAAACAATAATGCACGTGGTCACAGCTTACAGCACTACCACAGGGACATGCATCAAAGATTAATTAATTAAAGATCATTGTTTCGTGTTTGCAATAGACACCACATGTCAATTTGTTCATTAGATAGGGTCCCTGCGGTATGGAAGGCTTCAACTTCAAACACTCAAGTTGAAATATGGACAGTAATTAGACTACAAGATTCCCCTGAAGTACTCCTTCGCTTTATGAAATAAATAACAATGTCACATACATGTATGACTTGTTTCTATAGTACAGGTAGGCACATACATGTATGATTTCTTTTTATTTACAATGTATGACTTGTTTCTATAGTACAGGTAGGCACATACATGTATGATTTCTTTTTATTTACAATGTATGGCTTGTTTCTATAGTACAAGTAGGCACATACATGTATGATTCCTTTTTATTTACAATGTATGACTTGTTTCTATAGTACAGGTAGGCACATACATGTATGATTTCTTTTTATTTGCAATGTATTACTTGTTTCTATAGCACAGGTAGGCACATATATGTATGATTTTTTTTTATTTACAATGTATGACTTGTTTCTTTTTATTTACAATGTATGACTTGTTTCTGTAGTACAGGTAGGCACATACGTGTATGATTTCTTTTTATTTACAATGTATGGCTTGTTTCTATAGTACAGGTAAGCACATACATGTATGATTTCTTTTTATTTACAATGTATTACTTGTTTCTATAGCACAGGTAGGCACATACATGTATGATTTCTTTTTATTTACAATGCATGACTTGTTTCTATAGTACAGGTAGGCACATACATGTATGATTTCTTTTTATTTACAATGTATGGCTTGTTTCTATAGTACAGGTAGGCACATACATGTATGATTTCTTTTTATTTACAATGTATGACTTGTTTCTATAGTACAGGTATGCACATACATGTATGATTTCTTTTTATTTACAATGTATTACTTTTTTCTATAGCACAGGTAGGCACATATATATATGATTTCTTTTTATTTACAATGTATGACTTGTTTCTATAGTACAGGTAGGCACATACATGTATGATTTCTTTTTATTTACAATGTATTACTTGTTTCTATAGCACATGTAGGCACATATATGTATGATTTCTTTTTATTTACAATGAATGACTTACTTCTATAGTACAGGTAGGCACATACATGAATGATTTCTTTTTATTTACAATGTATGGCTTGTTTCTATAGTACTGGTAGGCACATACATGTATGATTTCTTTTTATTTACAATGTATGTCTTGTTTCTATAGTACTGGTAGGCACATACATGTATGATTTCTTTTTATTTACAATGTTTGGCTTGTTTCTATAGAACAGGTATGCACATACATGTATGATTTCTTTTCATTTACAATGTATTGCTTGTTTCTATAGCACTGGTAGGCACATACATGTATGATTTCTTTTTATTTACAATGTATGACTTGTCACTATAGTACAGGTAGGCACATACATGTATGATTTCTTTTTATTTACAATGTATGACTTGTTTCTATAGAACTGGTAGGCACATACATGTATGATTTCTTTTTATTTCCAATGTATGACTTGTTTCTATAGTACTGGTAGGCACATACATGAATGATTTCTTTTTATTTACAATGTATGAACTGTTTCTATAGTACTGGTAGGCACATACATGCATGATTTCTTTTTATTTACAATGTACGGTGTGCTTCTATAGTACTGGTAGGCACATACATGTATGATTTCTTCTTATTCACAATGTATGACTTGTTTCTATAGTACAGGTAGGCTCATACATGTATGGCTTCTTTTTAATTCCAATGTATGACTTGTTGCTATAGTACTGGTAGGCACATACATGTATAGTACTGGTAGGCGCATACATGTATGACTTGTTTCTATAGTACTGGTAGGTACATACATGTATGACTTGTTTCTATTGTACTTGTAGGCACATACATGTATGGCTTGTTTCTATAGTACAGGTAGGCACATATACATATGGTTTGTTTCTATAGTATTGGTAGGCACATACATGTATGGCTTGTTTCTATAGTACTGGTAGTCACATACATGTATGGCTTGTTTCTATAGTACTGGTAGGCACATACATGTATGACTTGTTTCTAAAATACTGGCAGGCACATATATGTATGGTTTGTTTCTATAGTACTGGTAGGCACATACATTTATGACTTGTTTCTATTGTACTGGTAGGCACATACATGTATGGCTTGTTTCTATAGTACTGGTAGGCACATACATGTATGGCTTGTTTCTATAGTACTGGTAGGCACATACATGTGTGACTAGTTTCTATTGTACTGGTAGGCACATACATGTATGACTTGTTTCTATTATGTATGACTTGTTTTTATAGTACTGGTAGGCACAAACATGTATGACTTGTTTCTATTGGTAGGCACATACATGTATGACTTGTTTCTATAGTACTGGTAGGCACATATATGTATGGCTTGTTTCTATAGTACTGGTAGGCACATACATGTATGATTTGTTTTTATAGTACTGGTAGGCACATACATGTATGACTTGTTTCTATAATACTGGTAGGCACATACATGTATGGCTTGTTTCTATAGTACTGGTAGCCACTTACATTATGGCTTGTTTCTATAGTACTGGTAGGCACAAACATGTATGACTTGTTTCTATTGTACTGGTAGGCACATCCATGTATGGCTTGTTTCTATAGTACTGGTAGGCACATACATGTATGGCTAGTTTCTATAATACTGGTAGGCACAAACATGTATGACTTGTTTCTATAGTACTGGTAGGCACATACATGTATGACTTGTTTCTATGGTACTGGTAGGCACATTTATGTATGACTTGTTTCTTTAGTACTGGTAGGCACAAACATGTATTGCTTGTGTTTATAATACTGGTAGGCACGTACATGTTTGGCTTGTTTCTGTAGTACTGGTAGGTACATACATGTATGACTTGTTTCTATAATACTGGCAGACACATACATGTATGACCTGTTTCTACTGTACTGTAGGCACATCCATGTATGGCTTGTTTCTATAGTACTGGTAGGCACATACATGTATGGCTAGTTTCTATAATACTGGTAGGCACAAACATGTATGGCTTGTTTCTATAATACTGGTAGGCACAAACATGTATGGCTTGTTTCTATAATACTGGTAGGCACATACATGTATGGCTTGTTTCTATAGTACTGGTAGCCACATACATTATGGCTTGTTTCTATAGTACTGGTAGGCACATACATGTATGACTTGTTTCTATTGTACTGGTAGGCACATCCATGTATGGCTTGTTTCTATAGTACTGGTAGGCACAAACATGTATGGCTTGTGTCTATAATACTGGTAGGCACATACATGTATGGCTTGTTTCAATAGTACTGGTAGGCACATACATGTATGACTTGTTTTATTTACAATGCTTGACTTGTTTCTATAATACTGGTAGGCACATACATGTATGGCTTATTTCTATAGTACTGGTAGGTACATACATGTATGACTTGTTTCTATAGCACTGGTAGTCACATATATGTATGGTTAGTTTTATTTACAATGTTTGACTTGTTTCTATAGTACTGGTAGGCACATACATGTATGGCTTGTTTTATTTACAATGTTTGACTTGTTTCTATAATACTGGTAGGCACATACATGTATGACTTGTTTCTATAGTACTGGTAGGCAAATACATGTATGGCTTGTTTCTATAGTACTGGTAGGCACATACATGTATGACTTGTTTCTATAGTACTGGTAGGCACATACATGTATGGTTTGTTTCTATAGTACTGGTAGGCACATACATGTATGACTTGTTTCTACAATACTGGTAGGCACATACATGTATGACTTGTTTCTATAGTACTGGTAGGCACATACATGTATGACTTGTTTTATTTACAATGTTTGACTTGTTTCTATAATACTGGTAGGCACATACATGTATGGCTTGTTTCTATAGTACTTGTAGGCACATACATGTATGACTTGTTTCTATAGAACTGGTAGGCACATACATGCATGGCTAGTTTTATTTACAATGTTTGACTTTTTTTCTATAGTACTGATAGGCACATACATCTATGGCTTGTTTCTATAGTACTGGTAGGCATATATATGTATGACTTGTTTCTATAGTACTGGTAGGCACATACATTATGGCTTGTTTCTATAGTACTGGTAGGCACATACATGTATGGCTTGTTTCTATAGTACTTGTAGGCACATACATGTATGGCTTGTTTCTATAGTACTGGTAGGCATATACATGTATGATTTGTTTCTATAGTACTGGTAGGCACATACATGTATGACTTGTTTCTATAATACTTGTAGGTACATACATGTATGACTTGATTCTATAGTACTGGTAGGCACATACATGTATGACTTGTTTCTATAATACTTGTAGGTACATACATGTATGACTTGATTCTATAGTACTGGTAGGCACATACATGTAAGACTTGTTTTATTTACAATGTTTGTCTTGTTGCTATAGTACTGGTAGGCACATACATTATGGCTTGTTTCTATAATACTGGTAGGCACAAACATGTACAACTTGTTTCTATAGTACTTGTAGGCACATATGTGTATGGCTTGTTTCTATAGTACTGGTAGGTACATACATGTATGACTTGTTTCTATAGTACTGGTAGGCACATACATGTATGACTTTTTTATTTACAATGTTTGACTTGTTGCTATAATACTGGTAGGCACATACATGTATGACTTGTTTCTATAGTACTAGTAAGCACATACATGTATGACTTGTTTCTATAGTACTGGTAGGCACATACATGTATAACTTGTTTGTATAGTACTGGTAGGCAATCACATGTATGGCTTTTTTCTATAATACTGGTAGGCACATACATGTATGGCTTGTATCTAAAGTACTGGTAGGCACATACATGTATGGCTTGTTTCTATAATACTGGTAGGCACATATATGTTTGGCTTGTTTCTATAGTACTGGTAGGCACATACATGTATGGCTTGTTTCTATAATACTGGTAGGCACATACATGTATGACTTGTTTCTATAGTACTGGTAGGCACTTACATTATGGCTTGTTTCTACAGTACTGGTAGGCACATACATGTTTGGCTTGTTTCTATAATACTGATAGGCACATACATGTATGACTTGTTTTATTTACAATGTTTGACTTGTTTCTATAATACTGGTAGGCACATACATGTATGACCTGTTTCTATAGTACTGGTAGGCACATACATGTATGGCTTGTTTCTATAATACTGGTAGGCACATACATGTATGGTTTGTTTCTATAGTACTGGTAGGCACATACATGTATGGCTTGTTTCTATAATACTGGTTGGCACATACATGTATGGCTAGTTTTATTTACAATGTTTGACTTGTTTCTAAAGTACTGGTAGGCACATACATGTAAGACTTGTTTCTATAGTACTGGTAGGCACATACACGTATGACTTGTTTCTATAGTACTGGTAGGCACATTCATGTATGACTTGTTTCTATAGTACTTGTAGGCACATACATGTATGGCTAGTTTTATTTACAATGTTTGACTTGTTTCTATAGTACTGGTAGGCACATACATGCATGGCTTGTTTTATTTACTATGTTTGACTTGTTTAAACAGAATAAGATCATGTTTGTTGATGACAACCACTATACTGGCAGAGACCTCAGATGCATACATGCATGTCCATGTGCAAGTGCTTAATATATTTAATTAAGACACAGCATCAAATACGAATATACAATTTAGTTTTCTTTCACACCAGACGACGAGGTTTTTGATGATTGTAGTGTTACAGGCATACAAATTATGACACTTCCACTAGACGTAGTAGATCTAGAATAACAATCTTAATATGTCTATTTCTCGTTAAAAACTAAATTTCTCATTTTTCAGTAATTAAAAATCATATGAACTGTCTAAACCTCTTAAGTCATGACCACAGCTGTGTTCAAAACACAGTTATTTAAAGGCGTAATATCAGCATTGGAAACAGGAAATGCTTCCGTGGGTATTTGCATAATGGCCGTTATAAATAATCCTTGTTTCTTCTTCTTTAAAAATGCTCTTATTTTGAAAGTTTATTTTTTACTTCATCAAAAGTGTACACACTGAACAGAAAACAAATCTCTTATATGACACATGACCCCTACTTTTCTCATCATAATTTGGTAGTGCAGAGGTTGACAAACAGTAAAAATGTAAGTTTCACTTCTTTCATTTGGGTCTCTCTATGAATGACAAGCCTTCCAACTTTTTTTATTTACTATAGAATAAAGAACAAGAGGCCCAAGAGGGCCTGAGGACGCTCTACTGACTCATAGTGGCATAGCACTTTTTGAAATTCTACTATGCAATAGAAACATTGGGGCGGGGTCATATTTAACCCTAGGGACACCCTTTGAACAAATCTAACAAAACTATAGTTGGTCATCATTACTACATAAACATTTAGAAAATCTGTTTTGAAAAGAGAATTTTCTCTTTTCCCACAGTATCCCTATGTAAAAATCTAAGTCCCCTTACAGGGCCCCTATATATTTTAGCCCCAAATTCTTATCTGCAATCAAACCTCTACACTTAGGGATAATTTATATCAAATATGTACAAATATGACATACCGGTTCTTAAGAAAACAATTTTATGCAATAGAAACACCCATTTTTTAGTTTCAGTTAAATTGGCCTAGTGGTTTCAGAGAAAGTGCTGCTAACAAACGACAGACGCCAGACGACAGACAACGCGCCATCACATAAGCACTTCTGGCCTTTGGCCAGTAGAGCTAAAAAAAAGGAGAATTTTCTGTTTTCCCATAGTATCCTTATGTAAAATTAAGTCCCCTTACAGGGCCCCTATATATTTTAACCTCTAAATTCTTATCTGCAATCAAACCCCTTCACTTAGGGATAATTTACATCAAATATGTACAAATCTGACATACCGGTTCTTAAGAAAACAATTTTACTAATTCACAATTTGTACCCTTTTTGGGCCCCTCCTGACCCCTTAAGACATAGGGACCCAGTCATTTTAATAATCTTAACCTCCTTTACCTAACAATGCTTTAGTGAAGATATAGGCAAAATTATTTCCATTTAAAAAAAAAATTAAAAAAAATATTATATTGACATGTGTCCCCTTATTGAACTCTTGGGGCAGAGTCATTTTTTACCCTAGGGACACAATTTGAACAATTCTAACAAAATTATAGTTGGTCATCATTACTACATAAACATTTTGAAAGTCTGTTGGGCCATTCACGAGAAGAAGATTTTTTAAGTTTTGGACTATTTTTAGTAATGGCGGCCATCTTGAATTTCAGATCGAAAAAAAAAATCTTCTGTATAGTCTCCTATGCAATAGAAACACCCGTGTGAAGTTTCAGTCTAATTGGCCTAGTGGTTTAAGAACAGATAAAAGAAAAAGAGAATTTTCTGTTTTCCCATAGTATCCCCTTGTAAAATTCTAAATCCCCTTAATTGCAATGAAACACCTACACATAGGGATAATCTATGCAAAATATGAACAAATCTGACATACCGGTTCTTATGAAAACCAATTTAGTAATTCCGAATTTTTACCCTTTTGGGGCCCCTCCTGACCCCTTAAGACAGTGGAACCCAGTCATTTTTACAAAACTGAACCTCCTTCACTAAACAATGCTTCTGTGAAGATATACGCAAAATCATTTCCATTTTAGAAAAAAAATAAAATAAAATATTATAATGACATGTGTCCCCTAATTGAACCCTCAGGGTGGGGTCATATTTAACCCTAGGGACACCATTTGAACAAATCTAACAAAACTATAGTTGGTCATCATTACTACATAAACATTTTGAAAATCTGTTGGGCCGTTCATGAGAAGAAGATTTTTCAAGTTTTGGACAATTTTTATAACGGCGGCCATCTTGAATTTCAAATCGAAAAAAAAAATCTTCTGTATAGTCTCCTATGCAAAAGAAACACCCATGTGAAGTTTCAGTTTAATTGGCCTAGTGGTTTCAGAGAAAGTGCTGCTAACAGACGACAGACGTCAGACGACAGACGACGGACGACAAACAACACGCCATCGCATAAGCACTTCTGGCCTTTGGCCAGTAGAGCTAATGAATTCCTCTGTACTACAAGTGTTTTTGGTTGTATAAAATATGGTGTATGTGTATGTTTTGTGATGAATTGTAACAGCTTGAACAATCTTGATAGAAGGTCAACCAAGGAATATTTCTGTGAAATTATTTTGTAATCAGGCTAGTAATTTCCTACAAGAAAATAATAAAAAAAATTTACTGTAGCAATACAGAGAAAACCAGCCAGGACTCTTGGCAGCCATGTGTTTTAATGAATCGTAAATACTTGAACAATCTAGAGGGCTACCAAAAGGAACATTTCTGCCAAATTATTACAAAATCTGATCAGTGGTTTCAGACGAGAAGACTTTTGAAGTTTTTACTATAGCCATATTGGGAAAACCATCTCTTCCTACTGGCGAAAATGTTTTTTCATGAATCATGATGGCTTGAAAAAATTTGATGGAAGGTCAACCAAGGTAAATTAACTTTTCTATGAAATAACTTCAAAATTGGGCCAGTAGCTTCTGACAAGAAGATTTTTTAAGTTTTTCCTTTCAATTGCCAAGGCAGAGTTCCGAATTGATCAAGTCTGTTTTAACAATTTTGGTAGAAGATCATCCAAGGATCATTCCTGTGTTGTTTGTTTTAAATTGGATGAGCGTATACATAGAAAATGTTGTTGAAGCAATGGTTTACGGACAGTTAGACGAAGAGTGATCACAATAGTTCACCTTGAGCCTTCAGCACCTTGAGCGTTTGGCTCAGGTGAGCTAAAAAGTATCAAAACTGAAATCATTGGCAAATTCATTGATTGAATGAATATTTAACATCATTTTATGCCATCGAGGACTCACAGATGATCAGTTAGCCAAACCACTGTTACCTGGGCTCCTGAAAGGTTAACCAGTACTCGAGCACACCCCATCTCCGCAAGTAATTGATAACTTTCCACTTGAAACAGCAGTGAGAGACAATTGATAATGAGACACAATGTTGTATACCAATCATCACGGTAACTGTTGCCGGGCATGAAGTCCAACTCATGACCCCTGGATTGATAGTCAGATGCATTACCGACTGAGTTAATCGGGTCCAGCTCACTGGCAAAGGCATAGGTAGGGCAACTATAGGTTACATAGATTTATATACATGTATGGTGAACTTAGTATGTGAATCATTCTCTTACCCAACCCGGGCCACGAAACCTGCTTATACACACTATCATTATATTTTCAGATACAAAACAAAACGATATAAGAACAAATTGAAATCAATATTTGTTCATCCAAAATCGTCTCCTTCTTTTTAAACACATCATCAAATTCAAGCTCAAACAGGATTTGTGCAAATGATAATCAATAATTATTGTTTGTTAATTATTTTTTTTTTACTCACCTAAGAAGTATTTGCATCAAGCATAATAGTTTGGTGAGACTAACAAATCAGTCAACATAACCAGCTGATCATCTGTGAACATGAGCTTGTGGTCGTGCCAGTTGTCATGGTGCGTGCGGCGGAAGTTTGACAAGGTTTTCTTAACAGTCATCTGAAACAAACATAACAGAGGTTAGAAATACATAGATGTTAATTAGATAAGGAGATTTGTGAGAGATTTGGGATTTAGTCTTTCTTGACTATTAGGCCGAGATGAGGATATTTCTATACAAAGTTTTACTGTTTATTGAAACTGAGGTTTGAAACCTTTTATTATCTTAACATCTCATGACGGACACTTTTTCTTTCATATCACCAAAGACGGTATTTACCCTTTTTTTGAGAATAACGGCACGTCATCCAAATACATGTGTTTTATGAGAATATGCTTCAAATGTCCAGTAAAATAATGTTTCTCAATGACATTCAGTCACTGTTTTTTTTTTAAACCTTTCCCTTTATATGAAAATTAAATTCCTTTAAATGGAAAAGCTCAAGACTCAACACAGATCTGTCGTTGAATAAAATCTTTGCAAAAATCAACAAAAACGACAATTTTTTTTTATTTCTTGTAGTATTCTTATGTTTTGATAGAATATTTGGGCTCATTATATTCATGCCATTGTCGGCTAACAAATGATTCAGCAGTGACAGATGAATGACAACGAGACCGATGTCATACATCAATCACCACTGACACTGTGCCATGGCAGGGTTTCAAACTCCAGACCCCTGGTTTGATAGAACTAATCGGTCCCAGCAGTATTAGTATGTAAAAGTCCACGCCTCAATACAAGACCAAAATACAATAAAGTCTTTCGATTTGAACAAATTTGAAACAGATAATCTTTTCCAAGTAAAAATACATTACAATGAATGGTTCTTATCGCAATTTTTATCATTTTAGGACACAGTTGACATAATGGACCTAATCTCATTTGATATGATTAGACACGATATAGGTCATATCTCAAGTTGAATCAAATCTTTTGCTTATAATTGATAAGAAAATGAGTATCAATGTAACAAGAGCTGTCAGAGGGACAGTGTGCTCGACTATTTGAATATTTGTCACAGAAGTACAAATTTGATTGAGACTGATGACAAATCCAAGCAAATAAGAGTTACCTAACATACACAATTGACAAAATTGAGTAAGTCTTATGACTGCAATATCTTGTATGAAGTTTCAATCAAATACATGCAGTGACTGCTGAGTTATATAATTTCTAAGTAAAAGAAGAGTTGTCAGAAGACAACAAAGCTCGCCTCTGGGTGTCTAAGTCCAAAAAGGACCATAACTGTGCCAAAAAGCAATCCAGAGTTAGGGTTCTTGTCTCTGTGTGTTCCATTGATGATAATGAACACACATGCAAAGTTTCATTCACATCCAATGAGTGGTTGCATAGATATCTTAAATGCCAAAGTTTAACCTGGGTGTCTACAGACAACGCGGGGGTCATGGCAATAGCTCTCCGGCGAGCTAACAAAGACCCTAATTTGCAAAAAAATCTGGTAAGAGTTTTCCAACTTGATTAATGTAGTTGATTTCATGACTACATAGCCATATGTCAAGTTTCAATCAAATACATTGAGGGGTTGGTATAACATGGACTTGACAGTACTTGCATGTAAAACTTTAACTAAAATTCTAAGCCAAAGAAGAGTAATAATTTGCATTATATTCATGCAAGAGTTATATAACTTAGTTATTGTAGTAAGGTTGGTGACTGGGAAAGCCTGTGTAAAGTTTCAAGCCAACACATGCAATGGTTACTGAGATATGGACTTAATGGTACTTGCACGCAAAACTTTAACCAGTCAAACAAGGGCAATAATTTGCATTATATTCATGCAAGAGTTAGCCTACTAAGTTACTGTAGTAGGGCTGATGACTGGGAAGGCTTATGAAAAGTTTCAATCAAATACATTGAGTGGTTGGTGAGATAAAGACTTGATGGTACTTGCACGCAAAACTTTAACCAGAATTTTTAAGTCAAACAAGGGCAATAATTGCATTATATTCATGCAAGAGTATTTAACTTAGTTATTGTAGTTAGTAGAGTTGATGACTAGGAAGGCTTGTGTAAAGTTTCAAGGCACTACAGGCAATGGTTACTGAGACAGGGATCTGCATGCAAAACTTAAGCCAAGTTGTGACACTGACATTATGGTGAGTAGAATAGCTCTTTATTCTCCGAATAGTCGAGCCAAAAATCAATACAACCATACCTACTTAGAGCCAAATAACAAAAAAATGCAAACTCTGAACAGAATGGCAGGAACTTGTAAGCTGATTTGTTTTATCATTTAAAACAATTTTCAATGCTTGATAGGTTATATATTATGACATATCCAGTTTAATTGATGGTGGTGAACCTCAGAATGGACCAGAATAGAACCACCAATCTTCAGTGAGTAACTGGCAAACTTTCCCACACAAGTTATTTTTTGAACAAGCACGACCCTTTCACACAACCCCACTGCCGCAGTGAGAGGTAAGCTGTCCTTAGATAACCACGGAGAACTCTCACCGCTGACCTCGGTCTATATCGTTTGCAACAGTATCAAAAAAAGGAAACAAACTGCAAATCAAAAAACAAACCATGAAAATTACCAAGGCGATGCAATCTATCAACCCTCAACCATAATTTTCAACTACAATTTTCAATATATGAGAACATACACGAAGACACGCTACCAAACTTTCAAGGTAATGAATCTGTTACAGGCAATGTCAGACAAGAGCTGAATGTCAAAGTACTGCATAACCTGTCAATAAAGTCTCACACTGCGGTGTAATCCAATAAGTCAAGTGCAAGTATTAACCTAAATTGAAACAAATTTTATCAAAATTAAATTTTAATGATGCCATTCCTTGAATATCTCAGTGTTATCTCTTTTCTCTGGGGGATGGATAGCAATAACCCCAAAATGCATTAAAACAACAATTCAATATGAAAATAGCACTTAATTGGGATTTGAATCTAGTAGCACCAAGAGATGGTCACATTGGGAGGTTCTATTGCTGATTTTCAGTGTTGAAACAGTCATTAAACAACAGTATGTTATTGTGCTTTACGAAGTTTTCAAGAATTTTACAATCAGGTCAAGGCAATATTTTACTTAAGGGCTATTCCAGGAAAAATATCAGGGGGGATGGGTCGGAACTGAATACTATTTTTGATAGATGTGCGTATATATTTGAATAACAATTATCTTGGAGGTGAGGGCGGCTATTTTTGTCAAAATTTTATCAGCAGAAAGACTGATTAATAAGAAATGTCACTGGCAAGTGTTGCATAACTCCCAAATGGTCTGTGAAAATAATGGTATATTTAAAATAGGTAGCGATTTTAAATGTGTTCATGACTATCAAGAGTAATGGACAGACATTTCAGACTAGACATGCAGTTTCATAGTGGGTTTTTTTTCCATTAAAGTGTGACCTTGACCTTTGTGTAACCCTGTGTCAAGATGTTGGGTGGGTATCTTGAACTAAAAACGGGATCTTCTGTAAGACGACTGTGTCTTCACTGGATTAAGCTGTGAAACAGCCTAGCTTGAAACTATGTTAAACACTTTTGTTCAAACTATATAATATATAAATTTTCCTCAGGCTTCTTGCCTTATGATTAGTTAACTTCAAACAAAAGGAATAATAAAATGACTTAATATTTAGAAATCATACAGACAAATGATCATACCAATTAACTATATACAGTATAATGTTTCAAACCTTGTAGAGTTGAACCAACTGTTGTTCAACACTATTTTAATAATGAGACCAGCTGTTCAGACGTGTCTGGACAGCATACGTTTGTGACTTGCTTCAAACTCAAACCAAAACTGTTTGTCTGGAACACTGTTCATCAAGCATAAAAGTACACCTATATGTTTGAAGACTGTTTCAAACCTTAATCTTCAAACTAAACGAAAACGCATGAAACAAATACAAGTTTCAGCACGTAAATAAAGTTATTGTTTGAAAATAGTTTCAAACTAATAACAAAACTGTATGCTTGGAACGATGCTCAGTTCCAGCATAAAAATACACTTATAAGTTTGGAGACTGTTCCAAACCTAAGCCTTCGAACTAAGATAAAAATCTAGTTCCAGCACAAAACTAACCTGCTATGTTTGAGAACGGTTTCAAACTACAGCATCAGACTTCACTAT
The DNA here is from genome assembly GCA_029582155.1 of Panopea generosa. Classification (NCBI taxonomy): domain Eukaryota; kingdom Metazoa; phylum Mollusca; class Bivalvia; order Adapedonta; family Hiatellidae; genus Panopea; species Panopea generosa. The sequence goes on along the minus strand of CM055897.1, from coordinate 27,359,591 downwards.
TGTGCATGAAACAATCCCCAGTTCCAGCACAATTAATATTCCTATGAGTTTCAAACAAAAGCCTTCCCAAAGCCTATCGCTAGAGAAAATCTTTGTTGCAGTGTACTCTCCCCCTCAGTGCAATTAAGCTCTTCTGAGGTTTCAAGTACACATTGACACTAAAAATCTCAAGCAGACTTCTTGCAACTTGCCTGGAAAGAAACTAGCTAAATATGGTATTGCTTTATTACCAAGCAGTAAACCGTCCTTCTTTTAACCAGTAAAACTCTTGACTCTTATATTTAGATAAACACCTACTTTAAAATGGTTCATGATATTTAAATAATATATTTCAATCATTGATTATAATTGTATCGTTCATCTTTTTATGATGAATTATCTTATTTAACTTATATCTGGTTTAATATTATATTATTATAGCAAAAAAAAATAGAGTTTATTACTCGTTCTTAAAATAATTGCTATATACAGACATTTATGCTATAAAACAACAACATTATTTTGACACCCTGACCTTGACATCTGATGAAAAGGTCTGGGTATTTCTACAGGTAAATGCCTGTGAAATCCATCCATGTATGATAAAGTTACAGACCAGACTTGAAATCTTGTCTTTTGAGGTACAGGCTTGGGTCTTGTCGTCATGTCATCTTGAACAAGTAAGCAAAGTTAAAGACAAAGTTGTAGACCAGATGTCAAATATCAAACAAACTGAAAGTGTGACCTGACCTTTAATTTTGGGTGTGCATAAATAACAACAAAACATGATTTTACTATATCTCACATAAAACAAGAAAATATCAGTGGAACCGATGGATGCTCCCAAAGTGAGTGTTTGACTCTGTACCAGCTACTTGATTTAAAAATACCAAACTGCATAGCAGGAACAAATGTGACTCTGCACTTCACAGAACTCATTCGCAAATCATTGAACTGGAACAAAATGACAATATGCACAGATCCTAGCTAGTATTACAGAATTAAAACCAGAGGTTGTAGCCAAATAGCGTCATGACCACAATATGCACATCTCCACTGATAATGATGCATCCTAGCAAGTTTCATAAAATTCCAACCACAGGTTGTAAAGAAAAAAAAATGGAGAAGAATTTGGTCACAGACTGAATCAAAGGGCCATAACTCCATTGAAAATCATCAAACCGGAACACAAACATAACAAGTTTCATTAAATACCAACATGAGGTTATAGAGAAATAGCGTGGACAATAATTTGGCTACAGACTCAATTAAAGGGCCATAACTCCATGAAAAATCATTGAATCGGAACACAGACAATATGCGCATCTGCACTTGGTAATGATGCATCCTAGCAAGTTTCATAAAATTCCAACATGGGGTTGTAGAGAAATAGAGTGGACAATAATTTGGTCACAGTCAGAATCAAAGGGCCATAACTCCGTGAAAAATCATCAAACCTGAACACAAAGACAATATGCGCATCTGCACTTGGTAATGATGCATCGTAGCAAGTTTCATAAAATTCCAACATGGGGTTGTAGAAAAATAGCGTGGACAATAATTTGGTCACATACTCAATCAAAGGGCCATAACTCTGTGAAAAAACATCGAACTGGTACACATAGACAATATGCGTATCTGCACTTGGTAATGATGCATCCTAGCATGTTTCATAAAATTCTAACATGGGGTTGTAGAGAAATAGTGCGGACAATAATTTGGTCAAAGACTCAATCAAAGGGCCATAACTCCGTGAAAAATCACCAAACCGGAACACATAGACAATATGCGCATCTGCACTTGGTAATGATGCATCCTAGCAAGTTTAATAAAATTCCAACATGGGATTGTAGAGAAATAGCATGGACAAGAATTTGGTCACAAATAGAATCAAAGGGATATAACTCCGTGAAAAATCATCGAACACTATGCGCATCTGCACTTGGTAATGATGCATCCTAGCAAGTTTCATAAAATTCCAACCAGAGGTTGTAGAGAAATAGCCCGGACAAGAATTTGGTCACAAAAACAGAATCAAAGGGCCATAACTCCATGAAAAATCATCAAACCTGAACACAAAGACAATATGCGCATCTGCACTTGGTAATGATGCATCCTAGCAAGTTTCACAAAATTCCAACCCCCTTTGGGGGAGCATAATAAAGTCACTGTTTCTAGTATCTACAAAAGGATTTGGGTCTAAAGATGAGCTTCACAATGTTTATTCTGGAGGTGAGGGTGGTAAGGCAATTAGAATTCTGGTGGTGGTGCCCTAAAAAATAATTGCAGTTGCTAAGCACCATCATAGGAAGATTCAAGTACCACTTTTATAAAGGTTTACCAACATTGTTTTTTCAAATATTGGATTTTATTACCTGGGGTGAGTTAAAGCTGAAAAAAAGAGTATTTATTGAATCACTGAACACCATCTTTTAGAACCAATCTTGATTAATCTATAACACCTCTATAACATTTTAATCTGGAAACAGTTCCCTTGCTAATGAAAAAAAACAGAGGCTCCTAAAAAAACAGAAACTGAGAAATTGGTGTTTGCTATGAAACACCTTTTTTTTTAAGCAAGAATTATTTTTTTAAATTTGCTCATAATTTTCTGTTGCACTTTAAAACCATTCTTATGGATCATTATAAGCTTATAGTTTTAGAGACAAGATCTCAATATACTGATTATTTACAGATTTTTGTTTTTGCTAGACCTGGTCAGCTTAGTCAGTAGCATGTCTGACTATAAATCCAGGGGTTGAGAGTTCAAATCCACGCCTGGCAACAGTCTCCATTGGCTCTCAACGTCAAATGTTTCTCACTGCTGATTCAAGTGAGAAAGTTATCAGTTACTTGCCGAGATTGGTGTGCTCAAAATCTGTTAATCCTTCTGGGAACCCAGAAAAAAGTGGTTAGGTTAACCGATAAAAATTACGCTAAACACTAAAACACACACACACCATGTTATATGTTAGTAAAAAATGTTACAACACCATAAAAGTCACTCAGATGATTAATTATCTACACTCTGAAGCACACACAACATAGTTCACTCACTCAATAACCTGTTATCTAGTAATTGTTTAAAACCACACTGTACATGTTTCAAACAATTCAACAGAATTAACCATGCAGTTGGTGGGGCGGTCAAGCTGATTGTTGATTTTAGCCGAGATATCTTGCTAATATATACTATGACCAAATAAGGTGAAGATTCAATAAAATTATTGAGAGAGGAAACATCATTAATTTTCAAATTTTGAACAAAGCAAAGACCATAATTTCCAGTAAACGAGAGTATAGGGCTATTTATTAATACGGACTTTATATAGACATTTTCAAAATAAACATTCTGACTACTTAATATGAGAGAAAAACTCACATTTTTTTAACAATCAAAGGACTACAACTCTGAAGTGATTAGGTGAGTAGGCTGTTTAATGAACAGGACACACACCTGATAAACATTCTGACCAAGTCTGGTAAATATTGAATTCAAAGAGAGGAAACAACATACATTTTTCAAACATGGAACATGGAACAATGCATGGATCGTAGCTCTAGAGTGATGGGTCTATCTGGTTGGTTAGATAACTCAACCCAGACATTTTTCTGATAAACATTGCAACCAAGTATGGTAAAGGTAGTTTAATAATTTTACAAATTTTTAAGATAAAGGCCCATAACTCTTGAGTTCCTAGGACTAATGGGCTAATTAAACATGACCTAAACATTATTCCTATAAACCTCCTCAGTGAGAAAAACCTTACTATTCAGACAGACAGACAGAAATGCAATCACTATGCACCACAAATCCTTCAGCTTGCTGGCATAAAAACATATTATGTTTTATGGACATTGTCTTAGCTTAATGTAACGAAGTCATAATAATTACCTGTATTGGCTGCGGATCATTAACATGATTACTAAGGACCATCAGAATATCTGGCATAAACTTTGGCACATCATATGGGTATGCTTGAACATAGGCACTCAGGCCCAGCACCCCGGCATGACGCTGTATAACCTTCTCCATGGGAACACACTCAGATCTCACACGCTTCTTGATTTTTGTATAGCTTAGTCTCTCAAAGTGGTCCTAGAAATAGACAGAATAGTAAAATGTCATGAATCAGTTATTCATGTGAAAGTGAGCATCGTTTTCATATTCAGTTTTTAATAGGATGTAATGCAATTTTTAACATAAAACAGGTTATGAATGTCATCAAATGTTGTTGGAAGAATAAAACTGTGTAAACCCAACATCCTTCTGCAAGTAACTGGTAAACTTTCTAACACAAATCTTTTGGACCGAAGACTATTAAAAATTGAATCCCTAAAATGTATTATTGTGACCCAACAACCTAAGAGTGTGTAATAAATCATAGCTTTAGAGCAAATAATTAATAAGTTACTATGCATTAATGGACATCCAGCTGAGAGATGAAATTATATTTGTCTTACCAACATATCTTTATCCATGTCCAGAAAGCCACATTGTAAAAGTCCACCGAGAGTTATAGCTGCCATCTCACGGACCTGAAAAAATCAGTCAAACAGGCTTAGTATACATTGACATGCAGACAGGCACTGAAAAATTCCGTACAGGAATGCAAAAGAACCACATCATAATCAGGGCTTCGAAAATCACCGGTTTTTTTGGACCGATTTCTACTGTTCAAAACCAGTTTTCTTTTCAAAATTTAATAAAATATTGGTCCAGATATTTTCTATCGTTCGTATAAAATCATAAAATGCCCCTTTTCATGCTTAAATAAGCTGTGAAATATGCCTTGTGGCAATATCATCTGATTGTTTTGTCATCCACTGTGTAAAAGGAGGTCAATTTTTACTAAACCATTATCAATAGTTGGGAAGTTTTTTGGAAGAGTCTTTCGCTACCTAACATGCCTTCGATGTGTGATCAGCGACCTAAAACAGTTTTGTTTGCGTCAGTTATATACCGTAAATCTGTTTGCACGTTTTTTTTTCAAGCGGTCAAAGCTGGGACTTTAGGACCGAATATTGTTTGCGTCATTAGAATATTTGATGAAAAAGTATTACTTGTTTGTTTGAGATTTTTTAACAATAATTTGAATTATAATATTAATGACATTAATTAAGGAAAGGGATCAAACCAGTGGACTGATTTTGTTTTGATGTCTGACTAGAATTGTTTGCGTACGTCATAACATTTGGAAAATGGTTATCCACAAAGTACAGATCTGTGCATCATCAACGTAACTTGAACTAAATAATTAATATAAAATTTCCAAACCAGTTATATATCTTTGGCTTATCCATTAATTTAATATATTTCCTCCATATTACTAACTTTGCAATCCAACAACTTGCTTCAATTTTCAAAAAGAAACAACATTAACATGTCACTTTCAAGGACTTGAAATCATGTACGTTTCACCCTTACAATATCCCTTTGATGTTAGCCGATGTACAGTGATGTCAGTCATCAAAGAGACGACAGCAAACGTGTTGTTTCATCCAATATATGCAATGGAAATGTGCAGTTTGTTTGTGTTCACTTAAAATAAGATTTCGTCAATAAGTATTTATATTCCATTTTAAATATCTTCCAATAGATGCAAAAGTTTTTTTTAATCAATAGATAATCGTATAGTAGGAGACAGAGTTGAAAGTGGTAGTACGCAAATTTACATATATTCATATATAGTTTAGTGAGAATAATACTGCTATTAGCTAGTCTGTTTAAATGTCACATTCAATAAAAAGAACTTCTGACAATGTTCAAAGCATTGAATGTAGCATTGACTCAAGACAAACCGAGGCTATATCCGGTATTCACGTTACTTCCGGTTTACATCCTGAATTTATTTTTTTTGCGTGAAATTGATTGAAACTGGTTCATTTAAATGAGAATACATGATGTCGGTAATAAAAATGTACATATTCAGAAAAGTCTAGTTAAATTAAACACAGATAGCATGAAAAATAAACAAACTGATAAAATTGCACGATGGGTGGGGTATTGGGGTATATATACATGCATTGGCATAATGTACAGTAGTTTTAAAAGGAAAAAGTGTGATTCTTACAGCAGCGATTCTTACGGCAATAAAAACCCTGGACCAATTTCCCTTTTAAAATTTTAGAAGCCCTGATCATTATGCAACATCATAATGGAAAATGACCACATGAGAATGAAAAGGAAACACATCATTATGTAAAATGACCATATCAGAATATACAACAATACATCATAATGTTATTAGACAGGAAATTGTAATTTTATTGGGAAGTTTGAGAACTGGAGCTGAAGGAGAACAAGATGGCCTTCGACAGGTTTTTCATCAGTAAGCACCCACTAACAGGGGTATTTTTAGCATAAGTCACCATTTTAAATCATGAATGATCACAAAAGTTGTATACTGTTCATCCCTGTTGCAGACATCTTGATAACTTGTGAAGACAAAACAAACAAATTTGAGAAAGAGTGATCCCAAGTAACATCAACATTAAATATGGGGTTTCAGAGAAGATATCCGTTTACATTTTTGCAATTTTATGTTAACACAAAACATGCATACCTCTAGTTTATCATCACAGATAAGGTGCATCACAGTCTCTTTGATTGATTCCTGATGTTTGGTGTCACGCAGGGTGAAGAAATTACAGAATACCATCACCTGTATGTAACCCAGGACCGCTGTACGCGAGTGCCACGACTGTAAACCAGTTGTCTAGATAATAAAACAATTAGATTGGTAAGATTAAGAATACATGTATATGGTATTTGGAAAGTGAGAGAAAGATTGGGGAAATCATTTTCATATATTTAATACATGCAGTATGTATGATCATTTGTAGACTACCAACTAGTGCCAGGACTTAAAGCTTAAGGCAGCCACAGCAATACTTGGCGTTATAAACACAGCACTTGTGAATCTGTGACTTGGAGTAAGGTTTAAGATCGGCTGAAGTCCGACAAACTTTGTCTATAAAAAATCTGAACTACCAAATATACAACATAACACAAACAACTTACATGTTTGATGGCTGCCAAGGTTACAGGTATGATATCTGGTTGTATGAGAGCCTGTGATATACATGCCAGAGCAAGATTGCAGTCAGACTTCAACTCCTCATCTTTAGATTCACTCTCTAATGTACACAACTGGAAGAAAGTGAAAGCAAATAATTATATACAGTTGTATATACATGAAACGGTGATTTCTCCGGAGTATTCAAACTCTATAATTATCATGTGAACTAGTCAGCTTTAATGTTGAAATGTTAAAATTGAATTTTAATCATATTCTCACATTGTATCTGCAATCAATCTGAACACATAACCACATACAGACATTAATCTCCAAATATTGCTACCTGAGACTTAAAGGGTATTTATCAGGATTTTTCAAAATTTTATAATTGGCTAAAAAGATTTGTTTTCTATACATCATGCCTAAATATACTCACTGACCACTATTCCCTAAAGGATATATTTTTAAACATGCCAAAATAATATATTAACAAGAAATGTCACTGTTAAGTGTCACATGCCCCCCAAATGGTCTGTGAAAATAAAAATATATGATATGTTATGTTGATCATTTGTAGCAAGTATCAACAAAATCCATCAATGCATGACAAAGTTACAGGCCGGAAACCAAATCTCACACAAACTCAAAGTGTTGTCAAACAAACTCAAATTGTGACCTTGGCCTTTGAGGTATGGGTGTGGGTCTTACTCGCAACAAGTCGTTATGTTATGTTGATCATTTGTAGCAAGTATCAACAAAATCCATCTATGCATGAGAAAGTTACAGGCCTGAAAACGAAATCTCACACAAACTCAAAGTGTTGTCAAACAAACTCAAATTGTGACTTTGACCTTTGAGGTACGGGTGTGGGTCTTACTCGCAGCACGTCGTTATACTATGTTGATCATTTGTAGCAAGTATCAACAAAATCCATCTATGCATTACAATTTACAGGCTGGAAACGAAATACCGGACGGACGTTCTCACAAATGGGTATTTAAGTGGCTTATTTGCGTCAATCGTATTACTTGTGTGGCTAAATTTTAGCCACATAAGAGAAAAAAAGCCACCTAAGAGCTGTTTTTTAAGTGTCTAGAACAGCCACTTAATGTTTTTTCAACAGCTTTTCAACTGTCCATAAAAATTACTAACCCTTAAACCCTAGACACTTAAATACCCATTTGTCCGCCCGGATAGACGGACGGACGCTGCCATTACTATATGCCACCCAAACATTTTTTGGGGGGGCATAAAAAGAGATTTTCTAACTTGGGTTACATGCCTTGGTTAGACTTAGCTTGATTTCCGGCTTAAAATTGCATCATATCTTGTGACATATTAAATGAGTCATCTGTTTTCAATTTGTGGCCACCCTTAATAAATTGCTTGTTTGTCACTTCGGACTCATACCATTTAGGGGTGGGTAGGTAGGTAGGTAAATTCTTTTTTTTTTAAAATCATCAGGAATTTCATTTCTGACCGAACAACATTTACATGTAAAATTGTATAAACTTCAATGCACATTAACATTTCTAACAACAAAACAGGACAACAAAACTGACACATTTGAGTTTGTATTATCTTTCTTTAAATTGAAGACAAAAAGTGTTATTTTTACACATTAACTTACTATAGGCAGTAAAGAGAAGATATCAGGAGGAGATGTGTTGAATGTTCTACTGACGCAGTTGGCTACACACTTCATCACTGAAATATAATTATAATTGGTTTTTGTAATACACATGTAGATACTTCTTATCAGTGCAATTTCTACTGGTAAATTATTTACCAAAACCATTTAATGGTTTACCAGATGAATAACTTAGTACATTGATCTTGCAAGTTGGTTAACATCCATTCAGGACAGGACTCGCTATTATCTCCCTTGAATACACCGGACCTACAGATGAAAGATGTTAAAGTAAACTTAAGATCCCCTTTTCTTCTTTTTTTTCAGGGCTTTATATTGCAGTGGTTTATTTATTCCTGCCATGTGTAAAATGGTCTGACAGTATTTTAGAAATCGCCACAGAAAATTTTATGCTGATACCAGATTTCTAGCCAATTAATTATGTGTCATTTTAGACACGATGGATCAAACCCCACCGTGGGTGTATTACCTATTGTTATTTCTCTGAAAAACAATTGAATTTTTGCAGATCTTGAACCAATAAAGAATTTGAGTCCAGACACATGCTGCAGATTTTGTTTTGTCACCGTGATGTGGACATTAATGTTACAATGAAGCCCTATGGGAAAAGTAATAGTGGTGCGAGAAAAAGAAAAGAATGAACATATATCTGTCTTCAATTGCCTCTATGCATGATTAGCTATGTTGCTGTATTTTGAGTTTAAATTGGCTCCAACGCCATTTTCAACATAATGACAGGTTACATATCAGTTTGAGGACTACCTCAGAATGAATCTGACTAAAACCACCTTCTTTCTGCAAGTAACGGCAAACTTTGCATATTAAACTTTGGGCTTAAATAAGACCCAAACCAACTTCCTCAGCAATGAGAAGTGGTTTAGTTTAGTTTAAACTTATTTATTTCACTTCGATTGTGAAACAAGTTTTTATAGCTTAGACAAATCATGCTTGATTTCTTCCTTGGTTGAGCCAGTACTAAGCATATGTGGAAAAGGTGTCTTGCTCAAGGACACCACACATAGCTGTGGCAGGGGATCGAACCCACGACCCTCCGATCATGGGTTCAGTGCTCTACCACTGGACCATGCGCTCCACAATAAAAAAAACACTCAGTCACAGAGGACCCTATAGCTGTACTTCATATGATCCATAACTTTAGTAAGTTTAGTTTAAACTTATTTATTTTACTTTGATTGTGAAACAAGTTCTTACAACTTAGACAAATCACGCTCGAAGTCTTCCTGGTAGAACCAGTACAAAGCATGTGCAGAAAAAGTGCCTTGCTCAAGGACACCACACATAGCCGTGGCGGAGGATCGAACCCACGACCCTCTGATCATGGTTTCAGTGCTCTACAACTAGACCAATCCCTCTACTTTAATAAATTTAGTAAATGTATAACAATGACAAACACAGGAGTGATTAATGTACGCATATAAACTGTTACCTGTTTTACACAGCTTATTGAGCGAGTTCCTTTCTTCGTCTTCTTCTGTATGATTGTCAATCTCCATTGTCTGGACACCTGTTGCTATCGGCTCTGATGGACTTGATCTCCCTGAACCTGGAACATTGAAGATTTAAATGTGAGTAGATGAATGTAATTATAACACATTTTAATAATATTCATTATTTCACTTAAATTCTGCAATACCCATCTGTATATGTGTAGCTTACCAGTAACAACCACCTGATTCATAGTTACTTGTGTTTCCATAAAATATAAAGCATTTTCTTACTTCAAACTATTTCATTTTAATAAATGGAACATTTTTCATTTGAAGTAAAAAGATGTTTCCAGCAATAAATATACCTTGTTTTCAATGTTATCTAAATCCTACAATATATCTAAAACGACCTCTGCAGAAAGTACTATAGCCAGAAACATTTGACCCCATTCAAAATAAATACTAGGAGGTATCACATCAACAAAGACAGAATTTGACCCACACTGGTAGGTTACAATTTTAAGATATGGACACATATATGAATTAAGACTAGATACAACATCTGTGTAGTTTCATCTGAATACTGTATTTTCCTTAACTCTTTACTTCATATAGATGCCTTTGGACGCCTCTAATATTGATGTCTTTGGACACCTTATATAGAAGGCTTTTGAATTATAGGGTGAATTATGTTTATATAAACTGACAGAGTGGAAAACAGTGCAGGAAGTGTTCAGATTGCTTGTTACGAGCAATCTGAACTCTTCCTGCACTGTTTTCAAAGGCCTTCTTGATTGGTGCAGGAAAACGCGTATCTATGGAGTAAAAAGTTAACTGTAAAGTTAAAACCCTACACATGGGTGAAGTATCATATACTATAAATTATAGACTGTGACCTTTAACAACAGCTCCTGACCTTCATTTTGACCTTAACAACAGTTCCCATTGACCATTAACAACAGATCTCGACCTTCATTTTGACTTTAAACAACAGTTATTGACCTTCATTTTGATTGATTGATTGAATATTTAGCATCATTATTATGCCACTGAGGGCTAACAGGCAATCAGTTAATCTAATCACTGTTTTCTGGGATCCTGAAATGTTATCAGTACTTGAGCACACCCCATCTCCACAAGTAACTGATAATTTCCCCACTTGAATCAGCGGTGAGAGACGAATGATAATTAGACACAATGTCATATATAAATAATCATGGAGACTGTTGCCAGGCGGGGATTCAAACTCATGACCCCTGGATGGTCAGATGCATAACCAACTGAGCTAATCAGACCCAGCACTCTTCATTTTGAAGATATGGACTTTGGGATTAGTCCCTGTGCATTGCCTAATCATGGATAAATCTGTGTGAAATTTCATCCATAGATCAATCTAAGTGAAAAACCTTACAGCGCAAACCTATTGAAATGAATACAAATATGACAAATCACCTACCACCATTTCCTCCATTTTGGTGTTGGGCCTCCTCGATTATGATATCCTTCAATCTCTCCAGCTGTGGCAGTATACTCTCTATAAATTTTGCTCTACTGGGGGCCTTCGTCTGGGAACCAGCAAACATTTCAAAGTCCAACATAAACACATTGGATAACAAACTGTCAGGAGAAAAGTTATTCAAAATAAAAACATTTGCCAAAATTGAGAAATGGTAAACTATATGTGGGATGTATGTTTAAATGGGACAGCCCTTAATGATCTTTTGAAAAATCATAATTCTTTAAAAGATGTCAAATGTACCTTATAAAGGCAATAATATTCTTTACTAAATTAACAGATGTCACAGATGTTTCCATTTAAATTGATACAATCAGTTTGTATTTATTAAAATGAATACATATGAAGTTGCACATGCAACAAATCTGGACCAACCTGCCAATTCTATCACGGACATTTTTGTAGGGGTGTGAGAGATGGGGCTGCAGGTACTTGACAAGTCTCTGCTGAAGGTCTGCTACTCTCCATTCCTGCTGGAGTAGAGCACTCTGGATCATACACAGACGACTGAAACAAACAAGCAAACAAACATTAATAAAGGTGCATTTAATCAATTGTTCACAGTTTATACATTTAATATGTCAAACTAATGGCTAAGTATTTTAAAACAAGTATGAACCTAGCTTCAAAATTTATACACCAATGGCTAAGTATTATAAAATGATAACGAAGCTGACTTCAAACTTTATACATCTCAATACCAATGGCTAAATGAGTATGAAGCTGCAAAACAACACTTTTCTTTAAAATTTAGTTTCAATCATTTGTGCTACCAAAAATCCTATAAAATTTCAATGATGATATGATGTAATCTTTTTGTAAGTAGAGCTTCCCAATAAAGTATGTTGAAATTTTCCTTGAATAACTACGTAAAAATTTAAACATAAATTTTAAGTGAATTTCGTATTAAACTTCACATAAATTTATTTTCACTTTACATGTAATTTCAAACACACTTGAATTTAATAAATTTTATTTGAATTTCATAGATAACTTCGTTTGAATTCACAATACTAAAATTTTAAACATGAAATTCATATCAATTTTTTAAAAAAAATCTGCGGCTATAATGAATTCCAAGACAAAATGACCTACCAGTAAATTATACCCCACAGCCCGCTTGGACTTGTACGTGTACATATTTGCCACCTTGACTAGATTTTCACCTATTACTGTTAACTGATAAGTTGCATGATTCTTTTAGGCAAATGATTGTTTTTAAAGGTAATTTTCAACTACAACATACATTAAGGTAAACATTGAAAGAAAAAAATAAGTTATTGCCCAAATAATGTAAAATACTGTTGTGTTCTTTAAATGTAAATTCGATCTTCACATTTAGTTGTTAATGTCAAATCTGAAATCATATTTCTGCCAACTATTTCAAATATTCCTCCATGAGCAGTGCTCCTGATAAAAATTGATTGAATAGGGTGAAACTGTCAAAATGTATTAAATGCAAAGCATTATAACACTGATGCTGTCTGTCTCTTAATCAAATGTCGCTGCATGCAACTACTCTTAAATGAAATGAAAAGGGTGGGGGTGGGGGAGGGGGTGGAGGAATTAACATTGCACTTTGATTGAGGTAATTACAAGCATTTTCCTTTGAAAGCTGACTCTTTTAAGTCCTTGCTTCGACATTTTGTTAAAATGATAGATCTTGATTAGTATGCAGGTATAATATGCAAACTCTGTGAACAGGCTTAATAAACTGATACCCTGTCTACTTTCACTCTGCTACAGATGGCTTACGTAGTGGGGTACGAACCATAATAAAAAAGAAACCAGTTTATCTGATTGATAAACAGGAAATCGGGAATAGCTGTTTCGAAATGAACATATTTACCATGTTTTGAGAGAAATTATAATCATTTGTGTAACTAATATACTTAATAACAAAATTATTTACATTTTCTATGATTCTATAAGAGTGAAATACGAAAATACACAGCTCCTCTTGAGCACTGCCCCATGAGGGAATACAATTCCTATATACATGCAACTAAACTGCCCCTTCAACAGATCTGAGCAGGGGTATAATAAACAAACATGTAAAAACTGCCATACAATATTGTAACCATTTGGTAAGGAGTAATCTAAAGTTCTTACCCAGCATCTCCGAATGATCCTCCTTCATCACTGAGGGGGTTGACCATCACAGCCTCAAAGAACCAGTACATCTTACGAGGGTCGCGGCTCTCCTACATTGTATACAATTTATACAAATTTGAATGTTTTGCCAATAACTTATAAATGTAAAACCATGTCAGAACTAAAAACTATCATACTACATGATGTAATTTTATTGTGTGTTTTTTTTCCAGGTAGTGTAATACCATTGCCATGCTGAAGTCCCGTGCCACAGACACATTGTATAATACACCACCCATTCACAATATAATAACACAAGGGGGACCAGTTAAATGTATTTTCTATATGACAAGCTCCTGGCATTAAAGCTAAAAGTACCACTTTTAAAAAAGTTGGTATACCCCAGCATGTAATCAAACCCACCATCTTCTTTCAAAGTATTTTCTAAATTCTAAATCCTAAGAATTGAAACTACATATATACAAATTTAAAGCAGCAATAAAAGCAAAATATATTCGGGGTCCACCATGGCCGAGCGGTCCAAGGTACTTCTCTAGACCATTTACCTCTTATGCTAACATAGAGAGATTGAGATCAACTTGGTCAATAAAATTTGGGAGAAAAGGTTCAAATTACTTGCGGAAATATGATGGATTTACTTCGATTCATTCCGAGGTCTTCCTCTACTAATAAACTAGATATGCTATATATAACCTGCTTTTAACGAAATGTACAAACACTGGTAATTACAGTTTTAAGAGTAAGGAAACCATTAACATTTACACCAATCAAAGTAATTATATACTTACTGAGACATTTGTGAAGAAGTTCGACCAGTCGTTTAAAGTGGATACCGATAAATTGTTTAATGCATTCTTAATTAATGGAACTGCCCATTCCCAGAGTTCACGGGTCTGAAATAAAGTAATCACAAACATATATAATAGGGAATTGGGAACAAAGGTGCAAACACTTTTTTCAATGGACTAATTATTGGTTATTTTATTAAAAAGTGTCATCCGTGGCATTACACAATAAATGTATACATGTAAATACAAGTTAATAGGGCCCCACATAACAACTCTTTGTTTGCTGTTAGCCGACCAAGCATTTCAGAACTCGGTATGAAGGTTTTTGACAGCAATAGTAAAATGTTTTAATGTTTATCTGATCCAGTAATTGAATATAATATTTCCAAGAATCAGCTGCCATCATTCCTAACACACAGCAAAATTTAAAACGTTCACTTAATTCTATTTCTGAAAATTATGCATCCACAAGCATAATATGTTAAAGAATATTATATGTATACTTCCAAAGTGTCGTGTCCAGCTCTAAATAAATGTAAACATGTTTTTTTTTAAAAAATTAACTAATATACACCTACAGTATATTTCTAGCGAAAATTCAGTATAGTATTTATAAACAATGTACCTGTGTGTAGAGCCAATGTTTAGAGCCCCTCAGTATCCCAGCCAGTATCTCCATGGCACATCTCTGACTGGAGTCATGTTTATCATGACTTGTGTCACTAATCAGACGTTCTATATGGGGCTTAAACAGGGTCAATATACAGCTGCCATAATTACGAAAGAGACCCTGAAATAGATAAGACAGATATCTTCTCAAATTCTATAATCATGTAAATACATATACATGTATATGACAGTGTGTTTTATTGTACAGCACATGGGGTAGAAGTAGAGCAACAGATACAGAATCTGAAGGTCAAAGGTTAATTTACTATCACAGTCATGTGATTAGGACCAAGATACTTAATTGTGTAATGGTTTTACCCCGGAAGACTTCAAGCAGGATTTGTCGAAGTTGTAAGAAGTAATCACTTAATTCATGATCGATACAAAATAAATAAGTATAAACTTATCATAACTTTATAATCTTGATGCGCTTTATTCGTGTCATAACAAAGTCTTTACTTGCAATATATCTACATGTATAGAGATAAATATAGATGATCCTTTAAATATTGGTTTTTCATTCTACATGTATGTACATGTATTTCAACTATGGTATGGTACTGACTTTAAGCTTACATTTAGGTGTATAAAACATATTCTTGCATACCAAACAAGGACTTCCGCATATTTTTACCAGGTACAAAATTTTCATCCTACACCTCCTCCATGCACTCACCTGACCCTGCTGTGACGTTAGAACATTTTATGACATGATGTATTAAAACATATGACGTAATATATCTAATTTGATGCCTTAAAAGTCATTGTGGTAAAAATATAATAATAATATCAATTAAATGTGTTTGGTATGCAGAAAAATAATCTAACATGGTGTTTTCGATTAAAAAAGAAAATTCCGTCCCTAAGAATAACAATTTTGCTGGAACTTGGCAGAGCCAAAACAGTTGGGATAGAATTTTCTATCTAAACCTCTAACCCTTGTAAGATTCTTATATCACACTACATTGTTTAAACAGATTATTTTCCAAACACTTATCTAAAAAGTTTGTTTTCCAAAAAATTTTCAGTGAGCACAGTTTTTAGTTTATAATAGTTTATTTTAGCTCAATTGTGACAGAAGTTCAGAGTTTATATGAATCACTCTCAAGTCTGCTTCCTGGGTACAACCAGAATTATGTGTTGGTCTTTAAGAGGCACCAGATCAAACTTGGGATCAAACCAACAACCTCTGGCATGAGCGGTCAACACTATATCCACTAAACTGCCATCTGGCTTTTTAAAACACAGTTTTTGAAAATTATTAAATACATGTACATGGTGTCAAAACTAGCAGAACGGCACTATTTTTATTGAAACTGGTAATTTCTTAAATAAGCAGTTTTATATAGTAATACATTTTTTTACAGTGTTCACACTTATAAAGATTGATTCAACATTATTGTATTCCTTTAAGCAATTCATGTAACGCCTACAGAGTAACAAAGTATTCATTGTTAAGCATAACTATGAAAACAAGAACAGAGTTA
Source organism: Panopea generosa (assembly GCA_029582155.1). NCBI lineage: Eukaryota > Metazoa > Mollusca > Bivalvia > Adapedonta > Hiatellidae > Panopea > Panopea generosa. The sequence goes on along the minus strand of CM055897.1, from coordinate 27,342,916 downwards.
TGTTTCTTGTACAATGCATTTCCTCTCATTATATTCTACCATTGTATGAAGCTTGATGAAATTCCATCCGGTACTTTTCAATTTATGCTCCAGACAAGAAAAAATATCAAAGGGCAATAACTCTGTAATTAGCAAGAATAGAGTTATGTTTCTTGTACACTGCACTTCCTCTCATTATATTCTACCATTGTATGACGTTTGATGAAATTCCATCCAGTACTTTTCAAGTGATGCTCCGGACAAGGAAAATTGCAACGGACAGACCGACCGACAGACCGACCACAGGGTGACTCCAATATACCCCCTCAAACTTCGTTTGTCGGGGGTATAAAAAATCAGAATGACCATACCTTAAACAACGTCATCTTCTTGTTGCTGAACTTGTCCTTGTTTTTATTTTCCTCTAATGCTAAAAAGTTGACAAACTTGGAGACATAGTCCTCATTGACCAATGAATCATAGATAACACGCTCTCCTTGAGTCAGCTCTTCTCCATTTCTGTTCAACTTTGGTTGTTCTGTATGTGGAGCATATGTGTCAATAGTCCTGAAATTGTAATGACCATTTGATCATAGAGTGGCAATATTTAAACATGTAAGATGCAAAGGTTTAGAATGTCCAACAATACATGCTATCAATCACACCTATAAGGGACAGGGGTGGTTTAACACAATTTTCAACACATTTCAGTTATATATGGCATATCCAGTTTTATTGGTGGAGGAAGAGCTCAGAATGAATCTGATTAGAACCACCGTCCTTCCCAAAGTAACTGGCAAACTTTCTCACAAAGATTTTTGAGTGAGCGGAATTTGAACCTTTAGCTCATCCATACAGAGAAAAGACACTTGCACTTATAAATGGAACACCATATACATTTTTTTTATAAAACTATAACAATAATTTTATTAAAGTGTAAGAAACAAGGGACCAAACAGAGCAAATATCAGTCTAATATTTGTTCTGGTCCAATCTGATAATTTACAATTGGTCCAATCTTTTAAAAAATACAGTGTAGTACAACATTTCATATTCATAAACAGTTTTATCAACAAGTTTGGTTAGGTTTGGATATAATAGCTTTTTTTTTAATCTTGAATAGATAAACCTCAAAACCGACTCCAAGCTGCATTTTCATGTAAAGAATCTATACACAAAAGTTACCATGGCATAAACCCTTCTGACCTTTGGTCAGTGGAGGTAACAATACAAAAACTTATACTCACTTTGGCCAAGTGTAATATCCCCAGTGTGTCTTCTCAACCACAACCAAATTTTCCCATTTTTCCTGTGTATCAGGTAAATTGTCACTATTATATACAAGCCAGGAGTTGTCTACCCTATCGCCAGGTTTCAACTCAGAACTTGGTGCAACACCACTTATCTGTGCACTTGGATCTATCTGAATTTTCTTGTGACATCTCTTTTGTTGTTTCTGGATGGCTGACAATGACTGGAGAGCAAGCTGAATGGAATATATGTGCAAGTAGTTACTGGAAAACCTTGTCAAATCTGAGCCTATATCTTTGTCAGTTACGGTTTGGTCATGTCAATTAATTATGGTTTGATCTCGTCAGTTATGGTTTAATGGCATCAGTTATTGTTGAACATACATGTAGCTATGACCTGATCACATCAATTAGTCTGATAATGGTTTGATCGTGATAATTATTATTTGACCATATCAGTTAATAATGGTTTGATCATGTCAATAATGGTTTATCAAGTCAATAATGGTATGATCATGTCAATAATGGTTTATCATGCCAATCATGGTTTATCATGTCAATCATGGTTTGATCAGATTGGTTTGAATATAATTCAAATAATACCAAATTAATTGAAAAGTACTATTAAAAGCATTATAGATGATGTTTTTGATAATTCAAAGACATGCTACCAACATTCAGTATAACCAATAACTTACACCAAATTATATGAAAAGTTTTACAGGGTTCATACAGATAAGGACTGATAAAATTCAAGTACTTTTCAAACGCTTTTCAAGGTCAAAATTTCAATTTCAAGCACTAAAATAAATGAACTTGCCATACATACTTACTGTACCTTAGGAGTTCCTGCACAGCTATCCGAGGGGCTAGTAACAGTATTGGGATAGTTACAATATTGTGTAACTAGCCCAGCTGTCTATCCCAATAAAGACAACGTAAACATATGAACAGCAACATAAGGCCATAATAAATTAATTGCTAGATTATCATCTCCGCCTGCCCCCTCATTTGCATGCGGCGCCGACTGTTTTTATTTTCATAAAAAAATTTTTAAAAAAATAAATAAAAATTAGAAAATTATTAGAAAAACATCAAAATTTTAAAAATAAAAAATAAAATACTCCCGCTCTACCCGTTTTCAAGAATTTTTTTTTTTTACAAGTTCAGTTAGTTTTACACGACCAAGTACTCCCTCAGCCCTTAATGTTTCAGATCAACCTTTGCATCCCATTGTTTACCAATTTCTTTGTACTACACAAGTTTATCTTGTGCTCAATTGCGAATTGTCGGCATGGACGTTCCATTTTTATTTTGTTTCTCGCTATTATCCTGCGACTTCAGGGCTGAATACACATTTTTTCTGAGGCATTGTTATCTGTTTATTACTACCATGTGCTTTTGGATACAGTGGGTTTCCCCAGATGACGTCACTAGTTCAGAACACAAGCAGCTGCTAAATTGCATTTGAACCTGTTCTCTGTATTTTGGGGTTGTCAAACGAGTGCTATCGGATATTATCCATATCAATTGACAATGTATTATAGTATTTTAGTTTATAACATTTACATCAAACAACACTGAGATAAGTGTGATGGAATGGACGTTTACCTTTCTCAAAATCAGTGAATCGTGAATACACAACTGTACAACAAGTTCTATGGCACAATCGGGCGTCTGTGTATCATGTCGCACCAATAACGATAACAACTCCATACCTATTTGGCAAAACTTCCATGTCCTGAAAATAAAAATCACATACATGTATGTACATATGTGTATACGATGTAACGGTATTCCTTTACCAGTTTCCCATCATAAAATACACATACAAGAGCTAATTTCCTTTTATGTAAAAATATATAAATATTTATGCATTTACACACATTATATTGAGCACTGGTGACCTAACACCTAATAAATTAGTCATCTTCTTATCAAAGCAATCCCCATGTATAGTTAAATGACAAAATATGTTCAAGTTCAGTCTTTATTTTCCTTTCAAACCAGCATGCCACAATTTTCCTTTGAGGAAGCCATTATACATGTATCCCTTAAATGCCAAGTTGCCATCATTCCCCATATTTCCCTTACATATAGAACCCAATGTGCCATCATTCCCCTTAAATGCAGAGTTACCATAAATTCCCTTACATATCAAAGCCAGTGTGCCATCATTTCCCTTAAATGCCAAGTTGCCATCATTTCCCTTAAATGCCAAGTTGCTATCATTTCCCTTAAATGCCAAGTTTCTATCATTTCCCTTAAATGCCAAGTTGCCATCATTCCCCTTGAATGCAAAGTGGCTATCACTTTCCTTACAAGCCAGCTTGCCTTCACTTTCCTTGTAAGCCAGCCTGCCATAATTTTCCTTGTAAGCCAGCTTGCTTTCACTTTCCTTGTAAGCCAGCTTGCCTTCACTTACCTTGTAAGCTAGCTTGCCATCATATTTTCCTTGGAAGCAATTTAACTAATATCAACAGTACAATTCAACCATTAATCTTGAATAGCCACAATACTGCAACATATAGAATATAATTACAAACTGTGAGTACATGTAAATATGAAAGTATAAACTTAAGGTACTTACAACTTGCCAGATTTCACCAGCTTGACAATATCTGATACAAGGGTATCATACATCCTGCAAAATAAAGGGACAGAGTTTCAAGATTCAATTACAGAACTTCTAGACAAAAGGCAAGGACTGTTAGAGGACAGCGAATAACTTTTGAAAGTTTGTCTCTAAAGAATAGCTACTGGATGAAAAATACGTGGACAATAATATGAAGCCTGTCCCATAATTTAAATATGCAGTATGACCAGTGGTTACTGAGATAGAAATATTCTATAAAAATTCAACAAAACTTCTAAGTATAAAAAAAGGTTATAATTCTAACAAAAGGTTATTGCTCTCGTCCGTAAGTGTTTTTCTTGAATACTAAACACACCGAGTTATTTTCCATTAAATTCCAATAATATTTTGTGAGATACAAGTTTTCTCAAACATCTAAATTCAAAATTTCTAGAATGCTTAATATTGTGCTTAAAATAATGTTATCCTGTTGATGGTTGTGATGTTTCGTTGATGTTAACAACTAATATTTTTTAAGTGTAAAAGAGTGCATAGTGCTACCTGAAGTCAAACCCAGTTGTCCTACGTGTGGCCTAAATAGAAGAGAACACAAATGTGAAGTTCCATTGATGTAAAACAAGTAGTTATCATTTTATTATAAAATTCGAAATAAATATATAAGGAGCAAGAATTCTGTCTAAATTAAAATTGAGTTTTCCAAATTGTTCCCTTAAGTACCCTTAACACGTGAAGTTTCACTGATGTATGCCTAGAAGTTACTTTCAGAGATATGCGCTTGCTAAAAAACTTAAGCCAAAATTTCTAATAACAAGAGTTGCCAGAAGACAACAAAGCTCGCCTCTGGGTGTCTAAGTCCAAAAAGGGCCATTACTGCGCCAATATGCAATCCAGAGTTAAGGTTCTTGTCTGTGTGTGTTCCATTTGTACTGATAATGATTTTGATAACAATTGTTGTTCATTCGAGGAATTAGACCAGCCAATTACTGTTTCTGAAATACTGAGCGCTAGTAAATGTTTGAAAGCTGGAAAATCGATTGGGAGCGATTTCTTATTAAATGAGTATTTTATTGAAAGTATTGATATTTTAGGCTCCCATTTATGTGATATTTTTAATGCTATTTTGACCTCAGGCTTTTTTCCCGATAAGTGGACAGAGGGAGTGATTATCCCTATTCACAAAAAAGGTAGTGTGAGCGATGTTAATAATTACCGAGGCATAACCTTGGTAAGTTGTTTATCTAAACTGTTTACCACCATACTCAATAAAAGGATTGAAACATTTTGTAATAATAATGATATCATTTCAGATGCGCAATTTGGATTTCGAAAGGGACGGTCAACAGTTGATGCTATATTTGTGTTAATGTCAATTATCCAGAATTATTTATATGATAATAAACGTTTATATGTTGTTTTCGTTGACATGATGAAGTGTTTCGATAGTATATATAGAAATGCACTTTGGCTAAAATTGTATAAGCTTGGTATTAGGGGTAAACTTCTACGTATTATTAAGGACATGTATCAGAAGGTTAAATCATGTGTAAAGAGTTGTAATAGTTATTCTGACTATTTTGAATATGCTGTGGGATTGAGACAAGGGGAGGTAATCTCGCCTATACTTTTCTCTATGTTTGTGGAAGACTTGGAGCTGTATTTACAAAACAGCGTTGATTCAGGATTAAATATTGATGATATTGTTTTGATTATGTTACTTTTTGCAGACGACATGGCTATTTTAGGAAAATCTCCTTCTGAATTACAGGATAATCTAAACCGTTTGCATACTTATTGTAATAATTGGGGCTTAAAAGTAAATACATTGAAAACAAAAATAATGGTATTTAGAAAACGTGGTGGGTTGTTACCCAATGAATCTTGGACTTATAATGGAGAAATTATTGAAGTTGTTGATGATTTTAATTATCTTGGAACAATATTTAATTATACTGGTAATTTTAATTTAAATCAGGAACATTTGGTTGGCAAATCTTTGAAAGCTTTTAATACCCTCTTATTTAATTGTAAAAAATTCCATTTAAAGCCAAAACTACTATGCCAGTTATTTGATGCATTCGTTGGTTCTATCTTAAGTTATGCGAGTGAAATTTGGGGATATACCAAGTCGAAAGTAATCGAAAGAATACACTTAAAGTTCTGTAAACGTTTATTGAATGTTAGATTAAATACTTGTACAGTGGGTGTGTATGGAGAGCTTGGGAGATATCCATTATATATATCACGATATGCAAGAATCATAAGCTATTGGTGTAAAGTTATTTATACGGAAAATATATTGATAAAAAAACTATATGAACAGGGGCTATATGACTGTAATAGAGGTTGTAAGAACTGGGTATCAAATATTAAAACCATGTTAAATGATTATGGATTCACCTATATGTTTGAGAATAATCGTTTTGTTAATCCCAAAGTATTTCCAAATTTTTTTTAAACAAAAGGTTATCGACAATTTCATTCAACAATGGTTTGGATCAGTAGAAAAAAGTCCAGTGCTCGAATTTTATAAACTTGTCAAACATCAATTTAAGTACGAGAATTATCTCGATATATTGCCCTGTAATCTTAGATTATTTTACACTAGATTAAGACTATCTGTTAATCCTCTTAGAATACAAACTGGACGATATGACAGAAATAGAATTCCAAAAAATGAAAGATATTGTTTATGTTGCAATTCAAGGGATATAGAAGATGAGTTTCATTTCTTATGTATATGCCCCTGTTTTAATAATTTACGAAAACAGTATTTGAAAAAGTATTACTATCAAAGACCTTCTGTGTTCAAATTTTTAGAGTTACTTAATTCACATAATAAAACCATATTATATAATATTTCAAGATATATAAAAGAGGCATTAGAAATTAGAAAAACAGTGCTAACTGTTTAAGCATAGTGTTCATCCTCATTTCATTTATTAACATTCATTAAATATTTTGTTATATACTCTAATGAATCTAATCATTGCTGTTAAGTGACTATATGTTTATATTGATTGTATATTGTATATAGTATGATGATGTACTTTGTACAAATCCTAATAAAATATATGTTCTGTTCTGTTCTGTTCTGTTCTGATGATGATGAACACACATGCGAAGTTTCATTTACATCCAATGAGTGGTTGCATAGATATCTTAAATTTAAACGCAAAAGTTCAACCTGGGTGTCTACAGACGACGTTGACAACGACAATGATCCCGGGGTCATGGCAATAGCTCTCCTCGGACTTCGTCCCGACAAGCTAATAAAATACACCATAAATTTTTGACTTAAATTAAAACAAAATTATCCCATTTGTCTCCTTGAATGCCTTTAATGAACATACATGAGTTTCATTGATGTATCAATAGAAGATATTGCCATATGAGCTCGCTAAAAACTTTCTAAGAAAATGACAATGTTGATGCTGGAGTGAGTACAACTCCCCAATTCTTGAAAGTCAAGTTATAATTGCTAGTATGTTGCGAATGCATTGTACCCAGTGTCAGAACCTAATGTTGAGAGAACTTTTACATAAAATTGTATTTAATTTACATGCGTAATATATAATAAAATATACATTTAAATGGCAATAAAATATGTTTAAACTAACTAACTCCTTATTTTAGTTGCACCCCCTTTAATTCTTTAAGATTTGCTGTGAAGTTCTACATAGAGACTCCAGTGCTAGGAATGATATAGTAAATGGGCCACAGGCTCACGAGATTAATTTGCCATCGTACCGTAACTTAAATATTCTTAGTTACCTTTTTATAAAATAGCAAGGGCCTTTGTGTAATTTTATATTCTACCATAAATTTTAATTCTAAATCAGGGTTAATGCTATCTCCACAATAGTTAAAACCGCAGCGGTGGTCTAGGGGTAGAGCATTTGCCTTGCATGCGGAAGGTCATGGACTTGAAAAATGGTACAAGAAGCTTCCTCACTTGGAGCGCAGCATTTACAGGATAACTCTAGTTCAACTGCCAGGTGTCGGTATAATATGACAGGGTGGGATATCATACTGTGTATCTGCAGCATGATACTCAAGTATGGCAGCCCTAAGAATCCTGTCTCAAGTAGGCACTGTTGCGATATAACTGCAAATTTTTGACAGTGACACGAAACATCACATTACTAACCAGCCATCCTTAATACATGTAGTTACTTATGTACTTACTTCTGGTTACTAAGGTTCTTGTTCACTTCATATTCCGCACCACTTTGTAACTCTGCTGTGGTGCACATGGTAAATGAACACTGAGGGGCACTCGACTCTAAAAGTTTCTTTGCCATACATAGACTACGTTCATTTGTCTGTAAAAAAGAATAGACAGTAAAGTTCCAGTATATTTTATATCATTAATACCCCACTCTGACAGTAGATTTAGATCTAGAAACAATGATTGTGACACACTTAATGCAAGTTTAATTTCTGTCGCTGAGTTCTTAAGACTTCATTCTGAATGGGTTGATATAAATATTTCTATTTTTTTTTGTAGATTACAAACATTTGACGCCCTTCGTAAGCTTTAAGCTTTCTTTACACGCCAAAATTAATTAGTATAAACTAACATCGTTGAAATTTCTGTTTATATTTTTTTTCAATTACTAAACAATTGGTCAACATGTTAATGGAAGAACTAATACTGACAGTATGATCGTTTGCTTTATTGATTAGATTTGTATTGATAAAAACCATACCTACACATGTGTTTCAAAGTGTCTTTGTTTTTTTAGCATATACAAGTAATCAGTCAGATTTTATATCAATGAACATGAATATTTCTATTAAATTACTTTCTCAAAACTAGTCCTATTACCTAGATTTGTAAAGTAATGCCTAGAAATGATACCTGCCGATTTTGAAATCATATTGTGAGGTATTGAATGAATATTACATGTTCTTTGATCAGCTGCTTTGATAGGTTATTCGTTCAAATAAACACTCCATAATTTCAAAATCAAGGAAATATTGATGCTCCAACAAATCCATCAATACTCTCAAGTTTAAAATCAGGGAGTAAAATACTCCATTGGCAAATATCCTATATAGAGTGCTGTTTGATGGCGGGATATTTAAGATCAATATAAAAGAAAAAATAATACAAAGTACAAAAAATCTACCTCTATTTTGATTGCAGTTGTTTCTACGTGTTTAACAGTCTTGCTCACAATATTGTCCACGAGATTCAATATAGATGGCTTCTCTGAATGTTGAGCTTGAACGATGGCTGGCCAAACCTTTGCTGTCACTTCCCAGCTTCTTTTGGTGGCAATGTTCCGTTTACTGTTGCCTAGTAACACATACAGGGAACCCTGAAACAGTGGACTTACTTTACAATCCATGGTAATGAAATTGATATCTGATATCAAATATTGAAAGGAATTGAATCACTACAAAATACATTATGTTATACACTTTACACCTAAACCAGAAACGAGAATAACGAATATCCATAATTATAATGGGCAAAGATTAATCCCATGGAGAATATAGGTTCATATCTCTTGAACGTTCAACAAAAACTTGTACATTACATTCCTTAAGTAAACCTAATTAAAAATATCATTCATACACAAGAGTTCTAATCCCCGCTAAGTCATAGCTTTGGTGATTAACCATAAACTATTTTTTCCGACCATGGATCTCCCACCTGCGTGGAGGAGAAGTCAGTGACTTGCAGAGATAAGATGTATTTGTCTAGTACTGGTTTACTGCCTCGCAGATCCCAGGACTGATGATCAGGCGGCACTGATCCCCATTAAATTATTGAAATACTGTTGAAACAAAGCACAAAACTCCATACAAATAAACACGCATATTTATACCTGAAACTGATGTTCTGGTGTGTCAGGATTGCACAGTTTTTCTACAAGCTCATCTAATATCACCCTGTATGAGTATGGGTAGTTGTGGAAATGTTGGAATAATACTGACTGGGCTTTCTTACGCACCTAAAAGTAGATTAAATATACATGTATAATCACTAAATAGAGTTTAACACCATTTTCAACACATGAAATGTTGTATATAACATAAACAGTTTATTGGTCGAGGAAAATCTCTGAATGAATCTGAGTAGAACCACATCCTTCCACAAGTAACTGGAAAATTTTCTTGCATAAAGTTTTTGGACCGAGAGCGGTCCGAACTGAAACAAAGGCAGTGATACAATGTACATGTAAGTACAAGTGGTCATTAGATGACAGCTCCTTTGGGCCAATCGGCCATGGAAGAACCTTGTTTAAAACATATACCAATTTTTCTCATTTTAGACAGCGTGCATGAATATTTTCAAAATATGTTTATTACCACACAAATTGATAATTGTATTCATTTTCAATTCTTCTTCAACATACATGTAAATTAAGTAGTTCATTGAAATACATGTATCTATGTGGCAGTTTTCATCATTATCATTTTTTCACATTGTCTATAAATTTCTTTTCGATTGACTCTAAACATTTCAGAGAATGTTTGTTAACTAACATTGTATAACATCACAAAATTCTTAATTTCACAGCCGGGCCTGATTAGCTCAGTCGGTTACGCGTCTGACTATCAATCCAGTGGTCGTGAGTTCCAATCCCCCGCCTGGCAACAGTCTCTGTGATGATTGATATACGACATTGTCTAATTATCATTCCTCTCTCACCACTGATTCAAGTGGGAAAGTTATCAGTTACTTGCGGAGATGGGGTGTGCTCGAGTACTGGTTAATCCCAGGAAACAGTGGTTAGCTTAACTGATCTTCTGTTAGCCCTCGATGGCAAAAAAATGACGCTAAATATTCAATCAATCAAACAATCAATCTTTATTTCATTTTATTTTTTAACACCATAGATTATTAAAGAGCTGCTTAAGGACAGAATGTGTATGCATGATTTTTTGAATCCATTAGACTCTTCTCACAATGCACTATGAATATGAATGAATGGGTTTTATGGCGTACAAACACATAAATTATTCAACGCCAACAGGAAGGAAGATTCCAGGTTCACTCTACATGTACAAAAACAACAAATTAACATATAAAAAAAAAAACAAATGAATACGCAGAATGAACCTAGAACCTGATATCTGCAGAGTTTCAGCAAATTCTATCGTATTACTTAAATTGTCGCTTCTTACAACATGCATGAGCCACAGTGATCCTATTCTCGTCATCACTCATATAGTCATATATCAATCATCATGGAGACTGTTGCTTTGTGAGGGTCCAAATTCACGACTCCTGGACTGATAGTCAAGACATGCTAAGGAACAAGCTAATTAGGCCCTGATACATAGCGAAGATATGTGTTAAATATCATGGAAGTATGACGCAGTAGTTAGCAAGATATCAGCTTGCTTCAAAAATAAGATCAATATACTGCACCAATGCCAGGAGGACATACAATGTTATTTCCATTTATCTTTAAAAAGCCAAGCTAACAAATCCAAAATGGACAGGAACAGTTTTCCTAAAACTAATCAGACTGTAATCAGATGAACATAAAGAAAAAAATACTTGCCTCACTGTAGCGACTAACAGACAGCATGAACAAATCTTGCAACATGCTTTGGTGTTGTGCTGTGAAAGACTTGTCTGACATTTGTAGAGATCTCATCTGAAACAAATACAATATTTGAATATTCCTAATCTGAAACAAGGCAGATCCAATTTCCTCCAACATTAATATCACATTTGTGATTTGTATTAAGTTACGTACATTGTAGCTTGTTATATTTGTATAAAGCAAAGAAGATGAGCCTTATTTCTTAAACGTTTCAAACCAGATAAATACAAAATGCTGATACCATAAACAGTATAATATTTATTGCCTCATTTCTTATTTCAATTAGTAACTTAATTTTACTTATATGTTAAGCCACTACAACGAATAAAGGCAAGGGATAAATTACATGTAAGTACATTTTAAATGACCATGACCTGGTTTCACTAGACATCCAGCTGAGATTTTCCTCTACTAAAAAATCTCAATTTCTCTAAATAGTTACTTGAAACTCATTTAACATAAATGGCCAAAAAGAAATAAATTCGTAACAAATCTTTACTCATCGGTAAAGGATAATGTGCAAAATGTACACTATAAATGAAGGCTAAGCATTTAAAACATTTCAGTTGAGGAAAATATCTCAAGCCGAGCCGAGACCTGAAACTTGGGCCAGGTACATACTCTTGGTTCTTGATCCAATTGATGAGCCAAGTAACTAAAAAAGTTATTTGAAAGTGTTAAGTAGTTTCTCTGCAGCAGCAATAACCCACTCTATATCCTTATTGCACATCTTTTAGCTAATTAACACTGTATACAGTCTGAGGTCATCCTAAGTAACACTGTTTGTTTGCTGTAACTCCAACCCAGTATTTTTATGTGGGTAAGTAGGTAGCTTTTTTTGCCCTATTTATTTTCAACAAAAATGGATATAATTCAGGAACCCCATCCCCTAAAAAACAACTCTTTCAAAATCAATAAAAAAGTTTTGGTAGTTGCAACTTAAATGGGTATGAGCAAGGTATATGAACATTTTATTTGAAAGTTATCCTACTTACTTCATGTTGCAATGATACCCTGTCTACCAACAACACACGTATATGTCTCTTTCCACCACGCATCTATAAAATAAACAAACATCAATATTACCATTACTATCAGCAAATACTTTATGAACCAACAATAAAATTCTATATTCATTTAATGAACTGTGCTGGCTTTTAAGGTCAAGTCATATACATATCATAAGATTGTTAAGAATCTTGGAGTCATTGCAATGCAATACTAGATACATACATATTCAATTTTTTATTGTTATATTAGAAATCTTGCAGCAAATTAAGCAAAATGTTTAAAAATGAGACCCATGTTAACTTCGCCTTACCTTATCTTCTAGTGCCTTTTTAACCACGTGGAAGCTCTTCCATCTATTATCAAAGTCATTCTTTGGAGTACCAGTGAAAAACAGGATGGTTTCATATATCTGCCAGAATAACAGCATATAAATACATGTAGTAGCTACAAATAATACATACATGTATATACATATCTGTTTGTACTTATAAATTTATTCTTAATAATTTCTTAAAAAAAATAATTATATATAGACATTCTTTATGAACTTAAAACTGCAACAATGAATAAAAAAAAATCTTAATACTAAGACTAGAAATATATCTGCTGACACATATGCCTCTGCTATTGATTGGAAACCAATTTTTTTACTGATAATTAAATTGAAAAAAAAAAAAACTCTTGTAAAATTTGACAGAAGTTGACAAATATCGACCTTGACCTGTATTTCATAAATCTACAGATACACACAAAATATTAATTAAATACAAAGACCCCTTAAGAAATTACTGATTGGAAACAAATTTTTTTATCTCGGACTAACAAATAAACAAACAGACAGGGGAAGTATTTAATGCCCCTTCGCCATTCATCAAATGGAGGGTGAATAAAAATTATGTGTAATGTGAAAGAAAATATTAATTTATAAGCGAGCCATTAGGTATCACATTTTTACAAACATTTCGTATTTTCAAATATGCGTACTAACACAATAGTAGACATTTTGCTATTAAAGTGATTTTCTGGCATAATTTTTTCAAGTATTCTTGATGTACATGTAAAGCAAAGCTTTATAACAAAATCCTAAGAGTCTATGTCGTTATTTATGAAGTTGACATCATGGTTTCTTACATAGCTCAGTTAAAAAGACACCATGTAAGAAAGTTTACTACTTTCTTTATTTGTAAATGAATAGTGGTTCTGCTCAGATTCGCTTATAAGCATCTGCCATCTTTCTCCACCTTAACAACTGGTTACCGTATATATAAACTCTTATGTGTTAAAAATGGCATTAACCAACCCCATTCTGATACAAGAACTAAAGATTTAAAAATTTAAAGATCTTACCCTCAGGAGTCTGAAGAGTCCTTTTGTGTCGTCTTCACAACACGAAATCATATGACCTGGAATGAAGAATGTATATCTGAACTGTAAGGAAATTTATGGTACCGGGTTAATTAATGATTCTAAAATAGAATACTGAATTAAAATCAAAATTACAAAACTGCAGAAAATAACCATGGATTTGGATTAGCTTTCAATATATCACTTGTTACAGTTGTCGGTAACACGCCCGACTCAATCCAGCGCTTGGGAGTCAATATTCTCTGTGATGATTGGCCATGAACTTTGTTCTACAGCCATGAATCTCAAAAATCTGAATATGTGGGTAAGCAGTCAGTGACTTGCAGAGATAATGTGTGTCTAGTACTGGTTGTCAGCTCATCAGACCACAAGAAAAATGATAAAGTGTGCTGAATGCCATTAATATAACTGAAATACTGTTGAAAAAAGGCACAAAACATCGTAGAAATAACAACCTGGCTAGCTCAATCGCTAATGCGTCTGGATTATCAAATCCCCATTTGGCCACAGTCTGTATGTTTAACTTTTTTTTCCACAATCACTAGTCTCCCATCTCAGAATATGTGGGTAGCAGTCAGTTACTTGTAGAGATAAGGTGTCTAGTACTAATTAACCTCCTAAGGAAACTGAATAGGTGAGCTGACTACCAAATTCCCCAATACTTCAGTTAAATTCAATTGAACATCACTAAACATTATTAAAATTCTAATGCATTGTACTGAAAATAAATACTTTTTACTTACTCAACAATGGTCTGATGGTTTCTGATATAGCAGTGCGGACATTCTGTCCATTAGCCATGGTCACCACTGTAAAATATACATGCTTTATACAAGTTTTCATAGACTCTAGCATTTCTATATGTCAACAAATTGCTAACCATGGACTTACTCAATATCTATAGACATGTTTTATTAATGTATCAATTTATTTGCATGTTTCTGCAAAAATAATCAGTCACAGATACGTATCTATTATAAATAATCATTCATTTTTAGATACCTTGTGAATAAAAGGACTGTACAATTTTACTCGTTTCTGCACAAAAAAAAATACAAGATTTCTTAAGAATTTAATATTTTTCTTGCATAGTCAGATTGCTACATTATAAGTTTAAAGGGAATTTATCAGGATTTTTCAAAAGTTTAAAATTGGCTATAAACATTTTTCCCCCAAAAACAAAATGCCTATATACTCTTTGACGCTATATTGCCAAAATATATCTATATAAAAATGCCAAATTAATATACAGAAAGGGGGTTTCCTAACTTGTGTTACGCGCCTACATGTATGTTGGACTAAAATAGAATTCCCGCTTAAAATTGCAACATATTTTGTGATGTATTAAATGAGTCACATGGTTTCATTTTTATTTCAATTTGATCTGTTATACAGGTTTATATGTAGTAAAAATGGGTTCATCATAGAAAGAGTCCCAATGACAATTTGATGGTCATCTAGCAGTATTTAAGTGTTGTCTATTTTTAGAATGGGAATTTCGATTTAAATAGCAATTTTGGTCACATTTTGGTAGATGTGACATACTAAGCCATTCAGATTTTATTTATTATGGTAATGAGATGTATTTTAACCATTTTAAAAATATTTTTATTTTTAAGACATTTATAGCATTTTTTCTTGATATACATGTACTCCCTTTAACTACACTGACCTCTATCCATTCCACAAGCTTTGGAGCAGCTGAACCTTTTCAGTGGAACCTGGCTGTCTATCCTAAATACAGAATAATAAAAAGTACATAATCAATTCATAAAAATTATTTTTAAGTGTTGATCAATTGTAGAAATTATCATTAAAATCCATCTATGCATGACAAAGTTACAGGCCGAACACAAAATCTCACAAACTCGAAGTGTTGTCAAACAAACTCAAATAGTGACCTTGACCTTTGAGGTTCGGGTGCGAGTCTTACTCGCGACACATCCTCATGTTATGTTGATCATTTGTACCAAGTATCAACAAAATCCATCTATGCATGACAAAGATACAAAAATTGGGGGGGGGGGGGGGGGGGGGGGGGATAAAAATATGTTTGCTGTACTCCGACCTAGTTTTTTATGCAGGTTTCTATTATTTAAATATTTTTAGCAGATTTTGGTATAATTAATGGATAAAAAATAATAATGCTTTCAGTCAATGAAAAAGTGAATAAACTGAGGGGTTAGGTACCAGCACAGCAAGCAAACAATTAAGTACAGCCTCAATAGAAAAACAGCATGATCAAATTTGAAAGACAAAACAATAAATTAAATATCCCACACCTTATATCAAGATCGAGCATGTCATGGTCAACAGCTTCAAAGCTTGATAATACATGTACATGAATAAAAGATACTGAATTGTATTGTATTACACAAAGCAGGGACAGTAGTGTAATGGATAGTATTGGTTGCTCAACTTTTTAGTACTAGAGGAAAACAAGGACAAGTTCAACTTGTTTAAGGTATGGACATTCTGAATTTTTTTCATAAATAAAAGGTTCAGTTATGTCAAACGATGAATACTTTAGCACTGTGTAGGCATTACATGAATTGCTTAAAGGAATACAATAATGTTGAATCAATCTTTACAAGTGTGCTTTTAAAAAGCTGGGTGGTAGTGTAGTGGATAGAGAGTGTTGACCGCTCACGCCAGAGGTTGTGGGTTCGTTCCCCAGCTTGACCCGATGCCTCTCATAAAACAACACTCAGTACTGGTTCTATCCAGAAAGCAGATTCGAGAGCTGTTCATATGAGCTCCGAGCTTTCATCGCAATTGAGTTAAAATAAATTTGTATTAACTAAATTGTATTGTACATGCCACAGCATCATATTTATCTGAAGCTAGGTCAAACTTACAAGTGTAATGATTCCCCACTCCACATCGGTATGACAGAGGCAGAACCATTTAAACATTCCAAGATGTTGTTTAGTCGACGTAAAAGTTCCTCTCTGAAATGACACAAGATGCAGAAACTGTTACACATTCATTGAATTTATCTTTTAACAGTGTTAAATACCTCTACCACCACAAATCAATAAACTATAATACAAAATACTGAGATTAAAAAATCGAAATTAAATGCTGTGACAAAATTGTAATATTTATACAACGTTTATCTATTCAAAGGTCAATTCACCTGAATTTATAAATTGTAAGATTTTTGTCAATATACTAAAAATTGTAAAAAAAAAAAACAGAAGGAAAATTAATCTTTTTTTAGAGAAATATCTCCAACTGAAAGTTGTACCTTGCCATTAGATTATCTGCTGATATTTGTTTGATGGCATCTAAATCTGCTTGAAGAATTTTCTGAAGCACTTCTTGAACAAACTGCAATTCTTTTTCAGAAGGTACATGCCACTCTAGTCCTAAATTGTCAACATCTCCAGGTACAGCCCAGTCCTACATGGTGAACATGTTTTATATATATACATACACATAAGAGTATAGAACATAATTCATACATGTACATGTACGAGTGTCTACTTCCATGTATTTTTTATGTACATTATGTAATCAAAACAGTGTAACTTTTGAACATAACTACTACAACTACAAATGAGATTAATTATGCTTTGCTCATGAAATGTGTCAATCACCCATAAACTATCGCCATAACAACCACACTTATTACACACTTTAGTATTTACAAATCATTTTCAACTACATGTGTAACTAAAATAACGATTTTAGAAATCGTAGCTCAGAAAACTAAATGAGTATTCGAATTACCATGTCTGAATCTATCAAATATATTTTTATTTCAATATAAACCTTGACCTCAAATTTCATTTTTCACAGATACTTTATCTATAATATTTTGTAGATAAAATTATGATTTCAAGCATTTTGTTTTAACATATCATTCCAACTGTTCATTTTTCCAAGCTTACATGTATGTAACAATTTTGGTTTAATTTTTATACAAAAATATGTAGTATTAAGTCTGATTTTAAGACTCAAGACTTAAAGAACTTATACCATTCTTACCCTTATTGGAAGATACTCGGTGACTGGTCTGTCGAGAGAGCCGCTGGTACTTCTGTAGTTGAGGGGGTAGGTGAGAGTGAGAGCTCTCAGAATGTACCTGAGGGCTTGTCCTGCTATCTCGTAACCCTGAACACACTGTAGACGCACTATGTACGACATGACTTCTAGCAGCTTGTCTTTATACAAGACCAGACTTGAGCCATCACACCTTACCAACTGTAAGATATGATAATGATTATTATTTTTGAACAAGTCATATTCATTTTATTACTTTGAATATGCAAGAAGGTTCATTTATGGTTACACCATTTGCTTGCCTCATCTCAATTTGCAAATTAAAACATCATCCAAATATTGAAAATCACAACAATTTTACCAATTATTACATACAAGAGGCCAGGTTAGATGCAAAACTAAAGCAGTGCTGACATGGTCACAAATGCGAGTAGTCAAATATGAGCTCATTCACTTCCATTGGCATGGGGTAAGTAAGTTTTGAAACTTGCTGCTGCATGTATATGAAGGTTTGGACTATTGTACTGTGATAAAAATAAAGGCATAGAATCTAATGCAACCATGTTTTATTGTGTGTGTGTGGTGTATGTGTGTGGTGTGTGTGTGTGTAGGGGGTTGGAGTGTTAGAAAATGATCTGAGCAATCAAGTTTTGTGCTCAGATAATGATTTAACAAAGTAAGTCTCGCCACAATTGAGTGGTTCAATTCGGCGAATGGAACAATTCAACACTGGATACAACATATTATTACAAGATATATTTGATCATATTATATAGAGAAAAGTGGTCGGTTTCAGTGAAATATTATCTTTTATTTCATCAAATGAACATTAACAAGTCCCCTACAGGTTAATTGATTTTGTTGCCATGGTAACTACATTTTTTTTCAAACTCAAACAATAAATGACCTATAGTATCAACTTATTGCCTTCTATCCACATGCATATTCTCACAACCCTTGCTTGGATACTTTTTGAATAATATTTCAGAATTGACAGACCTAGTAAACCTAAAGTCCGCTTGGGTGAAACTGGTAGGGAACTAGAAATATATATATACGTGATTGTTGATCCTAAAATCCCTTCACAAGCATATACTAATATAATGACCATATCACATCTGTGTTTAGATGAAAGTGGACATATTGCTTCTAAGTCCAAGTCCAATTGTGAAACAAGTTATTACAACTTAGACAAATCACACTCGAAGTTTTCCTGGGTAGAACCAGTACTTAGCATACATGTATGTGGAAAAAGTGTCCTGTTCGCGGACACCACACATAGCAGTGACAGAAGATGTAACACATGACCCTCCAATCCTGGGGACGAGGCTCTACCACTGGACCATGCGCTCAACAGCTTTAAGCCATTGACATGTATAAAATGTTTTCTCATAAAGTAACAACAAAAACAGAATGAGAAGAGACTCAAACCTGTGCCAGCATCAGCAGATTCCACAAGAAGCTGTCATCCAGTTGTTCTTCTGTCAAGTTGTCTTCATCTACAATATGTAGAAAATGTTGAACAAATATCATTGCAACACTGATAGAATACAATAAAACACCTACTGATTGTATTAAGCAAATACTCTATTATTTCAGAGGTTCAAAGACATACATATATTTGGGATGTAAAGCATAATTGGCATTCTAGTATATTATGTGCAACTTTAAAAGCAATGAATGGAACTACACTCTTGCTGAACAGGTTCCAATATTCGGAACAGATACCAATTTTCTGGACCTATTCTTTTTTTCTTTTGTATAATCAATACAAAGATATATATCATTCAGCTCTGCCAACATATTAGGTCAGTTTCCCATGACTCTAAACTGTAATACATGTATATATGACCATTCATGTAGATGAACCATTAAGATGGTATGTTTATTATAAGAACTGAGAGCTAAACAATACACACCAGATCAGATTGACAGTAATGCTAGGCTGATCAGGGTCTGATCACTGTTTTGCAAATAGTTTCAATGTTGTGGCTGTTTGTTTGTTTGAAAATTTAGTGCATTTTTATGCCACCAAGGGCTAACAAATGATCAGCTAACCCAACTACTTTTTTTGTGATCCTTAAATGTTGACCATTACTCAAGCACACTCATCTCTGCAAGTAACTGATAACTTTGCCACTGGAACCAGTGAGATAAGAATGACAATGAAATTCAATATTGTATATAAATCACCACAGTGACTGTGGCCAGGTAGGGATTCACACCCACTATCCCTGGATTGATAGTCAGATGTGCTACCAACTTCAACTAACCAGGCCTAACTCAAAGGTAGAGTGAATGCAGACACAATCTATACTTACGAGAATGAATATGTTGTAGAATGTTATCACAGATATTGTTCATAAACATTTTCAGTGCTGCAGCTGGGTTTACCTGAAATGTGATAAACATTCAACAACAATAAATGGATGATATTGAACATGATAATGAAAATTCATTTCTTTTTCATTAAAAGTAAAATTAAATCTGACAGTTAAAGCTTTGCATTTTTGCGAAAATTAAAAAAAACAAAACAATATACAGAAACAGCCTTCAACTTAATTTTTTACACATTCTTTTCCTCTACAGTTGCCAACAGCAATGATAAAGAGATTGTTATGTTGGAATCTTAACTGCCATGTGTTTGGGATTCCATCCATGCCAGTGAACTACTCCTATATGCAGTTTAAGCAACCATAATATTACTTATCTGTGAATTTATTGTGAAATTGCTTCACGCCCAACACCCACTAACACATAAAATGGGTCTCACCTTTGCTTCATGCCAAACACTCACTAACACATACAATGGTTCTCACCTTCGCTTCACGCCCAACACCCACTAACACATACAATGGTTCTCACCTTTGCTTCACGCCCAACACCAACTAACACATAAAATGGGTCTCACCTTTGCTTCACGCCCAACACCCACTAACACATACAATGGTTCTCACCTTTGCTTCACGCTAACACCCACTAACACATACAATGGTTCTCACCTTTGCTTCACACCCAACACCCACTTACACATAAAATTGTTCTCACCTTTGCTTCATGCCCAACACCCACTAACACATACAATGGTTCTCACCTTTGCTTCACACCCAACACCCACTAACACATACAATGGTTCTCACCTTTGCTTCACGCCCAACACCCACTAACACATACAATGGTTCTCACCTTTGCTTCACGCCCAACACCCACTAACACATACAATGGTTCTCACCTTTGCAGCAGCCCTGACTAGATTGGCAGCAAACCGTCCTCCCACCCTGCTCTCGTACACTGAGGTGCTTATAAAGTTGTGTAGACGTCTCAATGCAGACTGAAATAAATGCAACAAAATCATCTATCATATATTACAGACCTACCTTCATAACAGTTTGTCGATTACGCGTGTGACTATCAATCCAGGGGTTGTGAGTTCTCCTGGCAACAGTCTCCATGGTGATTGATATACGACATTGTGTTTCATTATCATTCGTCTCTCACCGCTGATTCAAGTGGGAAAGTTATCAGTTACTTGCGGAGATGGGGTGTGCTCGAGTACTGGTTAATCCCAGGAAACAGTGGTTAGGTTAACTGATTGTCTGTTAGCCTTCGATGGCATAAAAATGACGCTAAATATTCAATCAATCATAACAGTTTATTTTGTCTCTTCAGAAGTCTGATGATACCTCCCTCACATGATATTAATACTCAAAAGGCCAAATATTTTTTATATAAGAACATGAGTTCCCGCCAAAATTGAAAGGCACAGATGTTATAAATGTGGTTAAATGTGGCAAAATACTCAAAATCCATTGCAACCTGACAGTAAATTTAGTAGTTCAGAATTTCAATTTTGTCAGACAGTTAATATATAAAATCCTTTATTTTAAACTGGCTGTATTTTGCTTACCAAATTTGAGTGCAGAAACTTTGTTAGAAAAATAATTTGAAGGAGGAAATTTGCTCCAGTACCGTCATATTGTAAAAATTGGCCCCAAAATCACATATGGGTATATGAATATTTTTACTGCTAAACATTTTGCTCCTTTCAAATTAATACATTCTACTGTAGTGGTTATTCTATATAGACTACACAGATACAACAAACTTCGTTTGAAATTTAAGTTTTATGAGGCCAGGTAAAAGGTTGTTGGCCACTCACGTGTGTTCGATCCCCAACTCAACCCAAACACTCAATACTACATGTAGTTCTACCAAGGAAGAGAACTCAAGGGCGTCTCATATAAGCTTTCTTTGCAATTGAGCTAAAGTAAGTTAGTATAACTAAGGTATTCATGTACAATTTGCAAGTCTGTAGTCTGGCGGTGATCAACTTCTTACAAAGTTACATGTAAGCGATTGTGTTTGTCTGTGTAAAGAAGGCATGGAAATTTTTGTCTGCCTTCAGAAAAAGCGGCTACACACAATTATTTATCTTTCTTTTTTAAGGAACTACCTCGTGAATACTTTGGTAAGAAGCTGATATTGTGTTACCGTGTATATGGGTGTGGAACACTGCTGAAGAACTGAGGTAAACGTTGAAGCAAGACCAATTTCTACCATAGTCTGTTCTGGGTTGAGCCTATTTTGATTGCCATGGACTTGCTCCTGGGCACTGTTCTCTATCAGAACAAACACTCTGAGAAAGGAAAAAAATAACTACTTAAAGTCAGTAAGAAATGGGAAGTGGTCAAGAAATCATGAAATTTAACCTACATGTAATCCATCTCAATTTTCTGCTAAAAATTCAAATTGTGTTTCGAGTGTATAACTTCGTGTACATTCATGACTCTCTGGCAAAGAACAAACACACTACAATACTAAAGATTCTTACTGAGAGAGTTATTCATGTTATCTCTTCAATTATTACTTTAATTTTAGATGTCATCAATACTGTGCCATACTTCAATCATGTTGTCAAAATATAGATCAAGGTAGAATTAAAAATTACTGGTAAATACATCCAAGAGGACTGCATTGATTAACTCCCAGAATGTTGTTGTATTATCACTTCATTGGGAAACTGGACAACTAATGAAAAACTCCACAGGCATGCAACACCAACAACAGGTGATCAATCATATACAGGTATACTGCTCCTGATTGGAAAGCTCTTAATGTTAATCAAGTATGCAAAGTTTCAAGTCAATCGCCCAAAATCTGCAATTCACTGGACAAGTTGTTGACAGACCAACCAACTGCATGAAATCAGACCCGACCAAATGACACAGTGACTCATATAAACCCCTCTCGAACTTTGTTTAAGGAGGTATGATTATATTTACAAATTACACTCATTATTTAAAGGAAAACGGAAAAGATAACAATTAGATGAGAATGTTTTTTATACAAACCTATCCAGGAACTGGAGCACAAAATCCTCAAACTGTGCAGTAGCTGAACACAACTCTCTCTCATTCTGAAGTTGCAATCAAGTATTGATAGATACATTTTGCCATTTTAAGTTTTAAATCAGCTTGAAATCTAGACAAACATTCTATAATTAAAGAATTTGACTGTTAACAATTCAGAACAATGACATCTGGAATATTTCTATTTTTACTTCATTCAAAACAGATTTATTTATTTATTATTTAGTGTGGTTCAACACCTTTTTTTAGATTATACATGTGTCAACCAGCTTAACTGGTGAAGAGAGACATTAAAATGAATCTAAGTAGAATCAGTAACCTTCAAGTACATCTAACAAATAAATTTTCTCATATGATGTTTTTGGCGCAGTCGGTAGTGCATCTGACTATCAATCCAGGGGTCGTAAGTTTGAATCCCCTCCTTGCTACCATCTCCATGATGATTAATACATGTAATTGTGCCTCATTGTCATTTGTCTCTAATTGATGATTTAAATGTTATTTGTGGAGATGAATGTGCTCAAGTACTGGTTAATCTTCTAGGATCCCAGGAAAGAATGGTTATGTTAACTGATCTTCTAGCCCTAGAATAGATGGCATAAAAATTATGCTGATTATTTAATTAATTATTCAATCAATCACTTAAAAGAATTTCAGCTCAAACCAATTACCTCAATTGTGACAGTTTAGTGATCTTGACACAGTGTCTGCTGTAAACCACATTTAAGTCGTTTAAAAAAGAAAACTATTATTTTTTTATTTAATCAATTTAGCACTACCCAAACTATCTTATCGCAAACATTTGAATTTAAATACTACTGAGAGGTTCTTGAGGTTTATGTCAATGTGTTGATATTCATCACTTCTCCACAAGAATGTCCAATTGTAATGTTTACACACATCCAGAAGATGGGTTTATACAATGTATGCCAAATGGCTCCCTCTCAACATATATGTAGCCATCAAAGATAAAACGGAATGTTACCAAAAACAGTAATTCAATACTCTGACACTATTCATCTCATTTGCAGGACAGTTTGAGGGGAAATACAAAAAAAAAAACAAATCTTTTCAAACTAAACACCAAATGGCATTAGAATTTCATACTGTTATGGTGTTCTAAACTTTATTCTATGTAACACATATTACTTCAACATGAAATCAATGATCACAAATGTTCATGTCAGAGACGTAGAAATTTAAGTATTACATGTAGATTCTATTCTACCAAATAATGTTGACTGCCATTAAAGTTGGTGTGACTTAGAATGTGCCTGTACAGCATGCATAACTTCTCAATATAAACATAAACTACAGTACTACTCACCTCGGTGAGATCTGTCCTGGAATGTAATGCATCTGAACAATCCACTATAGGTATAAGAGAAACAAATGTGGAAATCATCTGAAATGTCACCTGAAACAAATATTGACATACCATGATGTGTATTTATTGTTTATTAAAGCAAAATATTTATACACAGTGTTCATAAGGGTACAATGTTATGTACAAACTAAAATAGACTCCTGCAAGTCAGAATTAGAGCTGCATGTACATGTATTTATATATTTATAACACTCTGAAAAAAGCTTTAAGAATTCCCTTGGCCCCTTTTTTTAAATTTAAGTAGAAACAACAATATATATGTATCCATCACGCCCTCAGATAAAATAGGCATCATGTAAAGGGAATCAGCACTTGTCCCATATGTATGTTAGGTGAACAAAACCTATTGTAATAGAATTAAGTTAAAATATTCTTTCAGATCAATACACTATATACTATAATTAAAGCTTAAAGTACAAGTCCTACAAATACATGTATAGATTGTTTCTTTATTCAAATAGGAACTTTAAAAAGTCATACTGTTTCTGTCAGGCATTTACAATTTTTTAAAAAGTTAACATTTAGTCTCGGACTCTGAATACTTATTGTACTATAATGTGATTAATCTTGCCTTTAAACCTGTCTGACAAGGATTTAAAATGTCTGTATATTACCAATACCAACCCCTTTTATTCAATAATGGAATGAACCAAACGCAAGACGGGAAGAGTCATAACAAAAATTCTGCAAGAAATGGATTAAAAAATACAACATATAAGATGTACATGTAAGATGTGGTCCAAATGTGAAAATTTAACCACAAATCACCGTCTACTGACATGTTGTATTACGTCTTACTGACATGTTGTATTACGTCTTACTGACATGTTGTATAATGTCTTACTGACATGTTGTATTATATTACTTACAAGACATTTTTTGAAGTCATTAGGATCTATCCCAGGCAGTGACAGATTAAGCAATGGAAGCACATGCAGTTTACCCTCTGGGTACCACTTCTCCGAGCTCAACATAGATCTCACGACGGATACAACACAGTTCATACAGGCTATCAATCTGTGAGGCTCAATTAGAGTCTCCATGGCGGGATACATCCTAAAAATAAAGTTTGCTATGCTTGTTAGATAAAAAGAACAGCTATAATAGCAATTTTTTAATGAAAAGATCTACATAACTTACGGGTAATGTTACATAATAATGTAAATGTCTAACAACATAAAAGTATATTGATATCTGATATTGAAGCTTACATATATAAAATAACTCAATGAATATGACTGACCTAGTCACAGTTGTTATTAAGAAACAACTGATCTCACATAAAATAAACAATTATTGACCATACACTACTGCTGGAAAGTCTCATTTTCTAAAGCACGAGTCCCAACTTGGACAAAAACACAAATTTCATTTTGTTCAAGTGTACACAGCGAATTTTGGTCCAAATATTTGTTTGTTGTATACAGATTTTGCAGTTTTTTTTCACTAGTATATCAGCTATAAGTTTGTCAACACAAATCATCATCGGATCCCCAATTTAATGAGTACTAGACAAACTGTATCAAGTTATCTGCTACTTATCAACATATTCCGAAGTGGAATATTCATGGCCGTAGAACAATGTTCATGGCCATTCATCAAAGAGATTGTAGCTGGGTATGGATTCAAACACACGACTCTTGGAATGACAGTCAGATGTATTACCAACTTAGTTAGCTAGGCCCAACACAATTCTTTTAAAAAATGTGTAAAAATCAGTTTGCAACAAACATTGATTTTTAAAATGAACACATAGGAACACGAATGCTGCGACTGAATAACAGTGTCCTATTACAGGTTGCAAACCTACACTGGCGTTCAAGTCATTTTTTCATTAACAATAACAGCCTGCCAAGACAAGATATTAGTTTACGCTGTCCTTTTAGTGGTTTTAATGCAGGTTTTGCTGTAGATACTGAATATACGTCTAAAAGCTAAGCAAATATTAACCCTTTACTCCATAGATACGCGTTTTCCCACACCAATCTCAGAATGCCTTTGAAAACAGTGCAGGAAGAGTTCAGATTGCTTGTAATGAGCAATCTGAACACTTCCTGCACTGTTTTCCACTCTGTCAGTTAATATAAACATAGTTCATCCATTGCTGATATGTGGTGAATTAATGCTTTCAATATTAGAGGTGTCCAAAGGCGTCTGTATGAAGTAAAAGGTTAAAACAGCTCTTCACTAGCCCCTTCTTCCAAATTTTTTCCTCCATGGTTGCAAATTCAATCTCAACTTACTTCTCCAGCAGAGGAGGCACTATTAACTCTGGCCTCATTGTTGACAAATACCGCAGGGCGACAGCAGAGTCCTGACTGCCATATTTACTGAACATTGATGTGAATACTGTATTCTTCATGCTCTCCACAAACTGTGTTACTTCTATATCTGTCAGCTTGTGGGAATCAGGAATGTTCTTCATCCAATTGTCCTTTTTATACCGCTCCCTGAAGTTAAACCAGCAATATTAATAATGAGCAAATGCCATAAACTTTGGACTTAAAAATGTTAAATAAGAGTAACAAATTCCATTTATTTTAAAGATAAATTCCACTTCACATGAAGATCATATTTTTTGTTATGTTCAGAAACAAAGCTACATGTATTTAAAGACAACAACATTCTTAAATTCTGTTAAAACTATCAATCTGACAAAAGTGTGGTTCTGACAGATCTAAGCAATAGCTGAATATATAAAAACTTCTCATATTTCAATATAATGTCACTACAATTGAAATATCTAATATCAGAACACCCATACCCACCCAACCCTTGAAAAACAACAACACTTACCTGTGCAATCTTCTTGTGAAAACCTTAGGAAATGTCATAAGCAGGCTACTCAACTTGATCTACAATAAATACAATAAAAAAAAAATACTGAAACCAAGAAGACACAGAAATGTTTATACATGTAATTAATATCATTATACACATGTATTATATCTAAATGTATATCAAACCAAGTAGTCAACATCTTTAACCTGGGCTTTAAAGTATAGACCAGCAAGTGGAACTTTAATGATCTTTAAGGCAATTAGCAAGGGCACTTCATACCTCATGCACCTAAATTAGACTAATATAAGTGCTTAAAGTAGAGGAATGTAATCATTCGAGGAGAGCAGAATGAAGCACAAATTATTGATGTTGTAGACAGTCACACGCAACATATTACACTAAAACCAAAGAACTGTTTTTGTTTTTATTTCTTTTACAAGACTATTAGCTAGCCTATCAAGGAATGAAACTTATTTTTGGATGAACATAGTGAGATAAATCACTTTGTTCACTTGATACATGTATGTACATGTATAATCACCTCATACCTTCTATGGGGTCCATGCTTTCCTTAGTTTGAACAAATTGATAATCTATTCTATTTATTTTTTTATAAATGATAAAGTCAGTTTGCTAGCATGATCACTTAAACATGAATTAACATGGTGGTAAAACAGAACCAATCTTTTTACAATTTTAACCCATTGGTAAGTTCTAATGTTGCCATAGAGGAAATGCTTAAATCTAGAAGGAACTGCTCGAGAGTACAAATATATACATTTACATCAAATAAGGCATATGTGTGATAGTGAACTGCTTATGGTCACAAAATATTTATAAGTGTAGCTTGAAACACAAATTAAATCTGTCTTGACTTACATTCCATCGTCCGAGATTGGACGGATGATAAAAATTCTGGAGTGTTTTGAACAGCTGGTCTATATGCTCCTGGACCTTGGAGTTACCACCCTGCAATAATGTAGACAAGAGAAATATATAACCAATCATGTAGTGACTGATAAGCCTTATTAGACTGGGTATTTCTTAAAAGTGTTGCTAATTTTGTAAAACTTACATATACTGTACCTGTCAGTTAAATAAATGAACAAGAGGCCCATGGACCTTAATGGTCAAAGTCTGAGGTGACCTATTAATATATATATATATATATGTATATATGAGTGTGAAATCAATTATGAACCAATTATTTTTAACTAAAACTACTAGTTGGTAAATATTTTTGTCACTACATGTATTTCAAAAATACTTGGTAAACACAATTCAAATGAAATGACTTTTATAAAGTGTAATATGGTTGTTAAACTGTGAAAACATAACTATTATTACTTGTTTATATTAGTTTTCATTGTACACTGTGTTTCTTTTTCTAATATATATCTAAAACTATAAAAAATACATTTTTTTCTATAAAAGTTTATGGCATGGTATAATCTAAATTAGGACAGATTTCTGTCTGTATTTATTAAAAGGTGACAGTTTGAACTTTGTATATTATAAATACGCTGTAACAAGAACACACCAGGTCTTTAAATTTATTATCAAAACTACTTGTCTTCTCTTCCCAAATATTTTTTCTGAATGCTTCAAATCAAATAAATATTAGGTTAGGGCTTTTCCAGAATTAAATGTATGGGGGGGTCGGACGGCACTTATTTTTTTTACCCACAGAGCATAAAATTTAATTGTGATATATACCACCATGCATAAAATTTTAATTAGATAAAACACCACCATGTACAAAATAAAAATAAAAAAAGAGGCTAAAATCCCCTTTCTAATGTTTTCTTATTATAACGCTTCCAAAATTAGTAGTCTGGACGGTTGCCTACTTTCTTTGAAGTACGCCGACGTTACACTTTTGATCTAATGCCGATATTACGTCACAAATTATCTCAGGTCAAGAATTAAATAAAGGGGCACTACAGATAACAAACGAGAAAAAAAAACACAACATATTAATAATTAAAGGTTAGTGTTTGTTTGTAACTAGTTGTCTTCTAAAATGTTTATTTTCGGTATACTAATTTCTTAAAAAAGAATTACTATTAAATTGATACGATCCGTAAAGAGAGTTATGCTACACATGCCTAAATTTATGCACAGAATGAACACGCTGTCCCTTTCATTAACGCCTTGTGCCAATGTCCGATTACGTCACTCTGACAGTGAAACAAACATTATTATGACACATGTTATTTACTCCCTACTATCGATAAAGGTTTAATCTAATTTGACCTCATTTCGCACACCCGATGGCAAACAATCCGGTTATGGATGCTCAAAGACAATTTCACAGTCCAATTTATGTTTTTGTACGACCGTTAAGAAATATCTGCTTTCGCCATGATTTTTTCAGACACTGGGGAAAGACTGAGGCGTGTGGGGTGACATATCTGAGAATGTGGATTTTATTTTCACTGCTAAGCAATGTCCTAATTTAGATTTTTTGTCACAATAGACTTTGCATTTCTTGGTGTTTCTTTTTGTGCCGAATAAATTAGTGTCAAACAGCGCGGATATGCATATAATTATAGCAATGCCGCCGTAGAGTTGAATCGTAAGTTTTGCGGAATTGAATAATATACACGTCTGTTTATTCATATCCGTGTTGGAGTATTTGGTAACATATCCGATACGTCAAATATTGATATATAGTTCGTAAAATTTACTTGAGGAGATAATTTTGTGACACAGCATCTCGGCATCAATTTAATAAAGTAGACGTGGTTACGGCCTGCTACGAGTGTATTCCGCCATCTGACTAGCTCGTACATTTCCGTGTAAATAATTTATTCACGACCAAGAGTATGTTTCTTGTTACTTTTCGGGAAGTCCGAAGGTAGATAATTATACTTTGTTTCAAACAAACAAATTAAATCATATGTTGTTGTCGGGTGATGTAATTACATTATAGCGGTCTTAACAAAAAAAGATCAATCAGTTTGAGATGAAAAAGTTAATTGAAGACAATCCCTAACATAAACAACACCAGTGTATTGAGTGTCCAACTGTGTAGTCGCGTAAAACGTTCACTTGGTCATGATGTCTGGAGGTTGTGTATTACAATCGTTACAACACGCGTGTCAGTGGCAAACATAAAGGTCAAATCAAGGTAAATTTAAAAGACCTGCAGTTTCTGCTGCGATAAAGATAAGACGCTCGCCGAAATCTAGACGCTGCGGGATGTTGACTCGGTGCGGTACATGGGGAAGGACAATTTTATGTTTTTGTATACGACGAGAGGAAAAATCTGGGCAGAAAATGTATAAAATTTCGAGAAGAAAAACGGTGTTGAAGAAAAAATTCGGTTCAGAGACGGAAATACCGGCAAGGCATAAAATTTTAATAAGCTTTTACCCCACAAGGTATCATTTTTTTTTATGAAAACACCCACCAGGCATAAAATTTTAATTATACTGCCGTCCGACCCCCCCATACATTTAATTCTGGAAAAGCCCTTACTTCTTTAATCCAACTTGTCCTGGGAAAAGCTTACTCATCATAACGAGCAGATAAATGGAATTTTCCAATCCTGAACACCACCTAAAAATTGGTTTCCCATCTCTTGATTTGGCAAATCATATTTTTGATTTGAATGGGGTTTAACGCCATTTTCAACACATTTCAGGTTATATATGGCATATCCAGTTTTACTGGTGGATGAAGACCTCAGACAGAGTCAGTCTGAGTAGAACCACCGTCCTTCCGCAAGTAACTGGAAACTTTCTCACATAAAGGTTTTAGAGCGAGCGAGACTCAAACCTATGACATTAGCGATGAGAACTAAGTGATCTTGAGATGGCGCCTAAGACCATTCAGCCACGAAGGACCCTGTATTCAACATTTAAATAAAAAAGAAATCAGTAACAAAATTTATGTAGGAATAAATCCTTACTTGAACTATTTTCCTCTTGTTTAATTTGTCATTTGGTAAAAAATACCTTTGAAGATAAATTTTATTCAAACCAGCGACCAATATTATGTTAATATGGTACCTACCATCATAGCAACAATCCATGTGATGAATGGTTCCATGTCTAATTTGCCACTAGACCTCATTACTTGCACGGACTGGGTACCAACTGGTAAACTGAAACTTCTCAACAATCTGTTAAATACCTGAACATAAAGGGGAACAAAACATTGTAGAGAACAAAATTTTCTTATGACTGAGCACAAAATTGTAATTAAATTGATGCATGGCAATAAGTTACAACCCCAGCCCATTAAATTAATTATACTAAGTATCCTGTGGTGGTCATTTTATTATACATTTACAGGTAACATCTCCACATAGTATGCCACATAAAATGTTTTGTTAACATATTAAAAGAAATTTCAAAGAATTTTTTTCACATTATGTATATATCTGCTCTCTTGCAAATTTAAATAATCCTATATTCAAGACAAAATTGATATTCAGATATTATTTGTAATTGCAATGTTATTATTTTATGTACTAGAAATACTTGTATTTCAAGACATCCTTATGTTGCGAGACCGGTACTCTTGTTTGCGTATAATTTTACAAATTTAACAGAACCATTATTAAAGTCATTAAAGTTATTTTTTAACATATTTTTCAAATTAATTGTGAAACATGTTCTTACAACTCCAGAAGTATTCCTTTGTGAAACCAGTACTAAACACATACGGAAAAAATGTCTTGATCAAACCCAGGACCTATCGACCTTGGATCAGATACTCAACCACTGAACCATGCGCTCCACAATCAATAATAAAGAATGCTAATAGTAAAAGCAAACACCATCATATTACTCCAGAATACATGTAACAGAGTAAATAAAACAATACAATGCATACCAACCAGTCTTTGATATTTTGCTCAAGATTAAACTTACCTTGGAGATATAAGGACTCCAGTCTATATATCCAATGTTGTTGGTCGCTAACCTTGCCATCATTGATATTAGGTTCTGAAAAATCATAATATGTTACACAGATTTTAAACCAGGCTTTAACAACATAACAAAATTACCTTGGATCATCATCAGTTTCATATAATAAATCTACAATTTTTTTTAAAACCGTGTTGTAATTTATTTTGTACATGTCGTAGCTTCAATATATATTAAAACACAGGAAAGAAATCTTTACCAAAGGTAAAATAAAAGTATGCACCGATAAACAACTATGACAGAGGACACAGCTGCTAATCCAATCTGATTTGTGAAGTTAAAGTTAAGAGAAAATTGCATAATTGACAGATCAAAGAGGTTGAAACCAACAGTTTGTCAATAACTGCAATACAATTGCATTGTTATCCGGACTTTTACAGATTAATGTTCATATTGGGAATCATTGTTTCATATCAACAAATTTGGCATTTTAAAGATAATCTTTATGCAAGGCATAAGTACCTTAATGAAGGCTGATACTGCTGTACACTTACATGTAGGATGTGTGACACTAAAATACAATGAAGCTGTCCCAAAACATATTTACAGCCATTAAAGTTATATATATTGCAATTTTCCCTCCAAGAATGTATATAATTTTATGTAGTGCTCACATATAATGAATTTGTAACAACAAGCAAGTGTAACATATATACAGACTTTACAATCCACTTATAACAGTACATTAAATGTTGATGTACTATCATAAGAAAATATAACCCATCTCATTTAATTTAAATAACTTAGTCTTTCACAACAATTAAATTCTATATACAAATGTATGTTATCTTGATATAGTCTTTGTTTCTGCAATAGAGATATAACTGACTTACATTTTCCCAGGAAGGGTTGTTTTGGAATGAATCCCACATGTCCATCATCTCCTGAAACCACAGTCTGATAGAGAAAGTAGAATTTGTTTGTATGAGTTTATATGCATTTCTTCAACAGCACTTCAGCCGTATAATAGCAGCAATTGCACCTTAGCATCGTTTCAGTGACCTGCCAGACAGTTAACCCGAAATGTGCATGCCCCTTCTGTGCTTGTGGCTGACCACTTCCTCACATATTCTGAGGTTGGAGATTCATTACACTGACCACTTCCTCACATATTCTGAGATTTGAGATTCATGACACTGACCACTTCCTCACATATTCTGAGGTTGGAGATTCATTACTCTGACCACTTCCTCACATATTCTGAGGTTGGAGATTCATTACACTGACCACTTCCTCACATATTTTCAGATTGGGAGATTCATGACACTGACCATTTCCACACATATTCTCAGATTGGAGATTCATGACACTGACCACTTCCTCACATATTATGAGAATGGAGATTTATGACACTGACCACTTCCTCACATATCATGAGATTTATGAATGTAGAAAAAAAATCATTGTCAATCCTCACAAAACTGTGCCCTGGCCGGGATTCAAACTCACAACCCCTGAACTGACAGTTAGATGTGTTACCAACTGAGCCAAAAGGGCCCAGTTTATAAATTGTCACAAACTACATGTATGTAATCGAAGGAGCATATTATTAACAACTGTACCATTATTTGTGTGAGAGCAATATAGGTTTCTATAAAACAATATTGTACACGTTATATTATAAAAGCTACAACTTTGTATAATATGGTTACCAATCTCAGAAACTTTCCTCTATCAAATTTAGTTCTTTATAAAGTATTTTATGTTTTGGTTAAATTACCTGCAGAACAAGTTTGGTGTTAAAATGGATTACATCATAATTGGTATGCAACACATTTCTGCTATCTCTTCATACGGGTGCAAATAGAAACTTTGAGAGCAGTCACAAACAATACAACTGAAATGCATCAAATAGCAACTATAACACTTACTTGAATCCTTTGTCCATTTCTTCTGGTTCCTGGTTAACCGGTAGAAAAATATCAAGATATACCAGTCCCTTGATGACAGTAATGTCAAATGGACACAACAGGGGGCGCCACTCATCCAGCATCTCCTGTGTACTCTCCAAAGGGAAGTAACTACAATATTTTATTTAAAAATTAAAAGCCACTTCAGAGATTATTTAAGGTAAATATACATGTATGTATTGAAGTATGAATCGACCGCACGGTTACAGATTAAGTTTTAACCTGTTACAAATTGACTAACCAGTCAACGGCATTAGTTTTCACCTTCATAAAGTAAATACACCACATTTTCGATATTACACGGTCTGAAACAATGCAAATCTTGTTATAACGCAGTTTTTCTTTTGCTCCCAAATTTTAAACTGATATTTTCAACCAGATTCACGGAAAAAAAAACGCGTCATGACAAAAGATTAAAAAAATTTAAACTAAATCGTGACCTCGTCTAAACTGTACCTTAATTACACCTTAATCCAGACTGACTATGTTAGTAACAGGTTAATGATACTAGTTAAACAGTTTGCAATATCCACTAACTGTACCAGTATATGGTCTAGTAGTAGCATATTGGCCCCAGGATTGAAGTCACAGGTTGGGTGCCTATCATGGCTATGTGTGATGTCCTTATGCAAGACATGTATCCTCATGTACCTAGTCAGTGTCTGATCAATACTACACTATGCACATCTTAGGGAGTATTTAACACAAAAGGTACAAATAATCCACTGCAACTTCCACCGCTATTACAAACCGCACAAACAAAAGATATGTGTCTGAATAAATACATTGATGACCATAACGGTATTGCATTTATTCCCCATTGGTCAATACACTTTCACCTTTACGTAAACCAGTCTGTGCTATTTTTAATGTTATTTCCGGTCACAACGTAAATAAGCTTTTGTTGTATGGTGTTTAGCGTCGCTTTCAACAATTTTTCAGTCATATCGCGACGGTGTCTACTTGAGACAGTATTCTAAGCGCTGTCACACTGGAGTATCATGCCGCAGACACATGGTATGATACCCCACCCAGTCACATTATACTGACACCGGGCCGACCAGACCTAGAACTCTCCTCTAAATGCTGAGCGTTAAGCGAGGAAGCTTCTAGTACCAGTTTTAAAGTCTTTGGTATGACCCGGCCGGGGATTGAACCCACGACCTTCCGCATGTGAGGCGGACGCTCTACCACTAGACCACGCCGCGGTCGACGTAAATAAGCAGTAAACACTTTCTTCTTTTTCGATTTATTTGACATGCTTTACTGCATATATAATGTAGAAGGACTGAATTCGAATAAAACATTCTCCGCTATGTAAATCATCACCTATAATCAAGCTTACATGAAGAAATTGTCCTGAAATTAATATCTGAACATACCGGTGTAGCAAAATCTTTTCTGAATCGATAAATCTTTGAAAAATTACATAAAAAAAATAAAAAATGAAATCTTCTGTACTTATGTATATCACGCATCCCTTCTCAAAGATCTTAAAAGTTGGGGTGAAAAAACGTGCCTAATACGTGAGTAGAAACGATAACAACATGTATCAAGTAAAGGTTGAAAGATTCTAATCCAATCATTAACATTGGAAAATGAAAAGAAAACATCTACTTGGTCTGTGTATAGTTGATAGAATTACATGTACGTTCCCCAGAAGGAACTACTGGGTAATATTTTGTAAACTGTACATTGAATGTATTCAGACCATGAGTACAGCATATTTAAGAATGAGCATGACGAGAAACAAGAATTGATTTTAATACCCTCCTACTTACTTGTCATAGAAATTAGTTCTTCAAGTATTCTACCATGACAGGATATGGGAATGATATAGGAATAGTTTTTTAAATTCAACTTTCTTAAAACAATGATGACAACACACCTATAATTCAAGTAAGGCCAGAGTTTTTTATTTTTAGATATACGGGAAAAAAAGTCAAAAGTCGTAAAAGTCAAATAAAAATAAAATAAGAAAGTATGCATTTTATTTTATTATTTCCGCCGTGTCAATTTTCCGATGTAGCCAAAAATAAAATTAAAGTTATAACCTACGTACTAGTGATTCAACTATTTAAGATTTAACTACGCACCGACTAGACTGTAATTTATTTGGATCTTCAGGGACCGCTTTTTTGTTTGTAAAATTTTGAACCCGTCTTAAACACAGCATGGTAGTCTAGTGTGGTTCTCTGACCTCTCTTTAAAGTATAATCTATCGTGAATATAGAGACATGAACCAGACTAGATGGTAGTCTAGATCATTAGCAACGCTTGCTTTTCTTAAATATACTTTTAGAAAAGCAAGCGTTGCCAATGATCTAGACTAACAGCATGGTCGTTGAGATAGACTCGGACTACTTTCGTTTTAAACAACCTATGCAAAATGATAAAAAACAAATCATGTTTGGTAAATATCATAAGACATTAGGAGAATGTATATATGCTTCATTAGAAAATGATGGTGAAATGATATCGAAGATTGAAGCAGACGGGTTCCAGTGTAATCTTGACACTCCGGTTCGGATTCTCTACGATCTTGGGTAAATACGAGGAATTATTTTGTAGTCAAAATAAATATTTATCAGCTTTGCTATGTGTTAAAGTTTTAAACATATTAAGTTTTAATGCCACATGCTTCTTTTGAGACGATTTGAAACGTCAATGTTATCATTATTTTATTGTAACTACCCCACCCATCTCATTAGACAGTAAGTAGTTTATTAATGTATATTTTTTATTTGCACAGAATCACCAGTTAATATGAACTTTAATAGGCACTGATTAATGACAGGGGATTTCTAAACTGCATAATTTCATAGGTTATTTCATTTCAATTAAGAAAACTAATGATGTTTTCTTATAGGTAAAAGTTTTACAATGTATAGGAAGCTTGCTAGAAAGTCATTAAAACTATTTTATTACTTAATTTGTTGTTATAATACATAATTGCATTCTGTGGTTGATTATAATTTACAGGAAAGACGATGATGAGCTTTGACCCAATATACATCCATTGCGGGGACACAGAAGTTGTGGAAACTGACACCACAAGACAACTGAAAGAGCAGTATGGTTTTGTCAGACCTATATGCCAGACTTGTTTAAACGAACATAAACCAGTGATTACACAAAATACACTAAAAATAAAAACAAAAAACAGAAAACCTGAGTGATGTATTGAACAATACATGAAAAAGTTGTGCCATGTTAAAAGGATACATTAATGTGCCATAATAATATCTTAAAAAAAAAACAAACAACAGAAAACCTGTGTGATATTCATTCTAAAAATGTTACTTGTAATTATTATATCAATGTTTTATTATACTCAGTTACCATATTATATGTTATGATTCAATATATTGTTAGTATTTGTGTACAGCATTGTATTGTCTTACATGTAATAAAAGATATTTATCACAAAAAAAAGAAAAAAACAACAGAAAACCCGAGTGATGTATTGAACAATGCACACAAAAAAACTGTGCCATGTGAAAGTATATATTCATGTGCAATGATAAATTCTAAAGGAAGTGATGCTACAGACGTTTTAAACAAAATTGTTCGCAAGTGTAGCTTTTTTCACGATCTCTTTGCCTAATCAGGTAACAGTTAAAATGTTCTGTTCTGTGTTTTCTAGTCATATTTTGTTGTTATGACTTTATATACATTAAATTTTGAGAGCTGCTATATGTCATTTGTTTTAAATAATCATGTAATTTAGTTGATTGAAAATGAAAATTTGAAAACAATCTCAAATGGAGACCCCTCACACTTTCAACAGGCTTGGGACTGTCTAGCATGCATTGTACAAAAAGTAATAAATTAGGTGTTCATCCAATTTATTCCTTTAAAACAATTTAGATAACATGATAAGCACTATTACAAGCAAAATAGATACTAAAAGGGTATCAGTGCTGTTACACAAGATAGAAAGAACGTAGACTACTATTAATACATTCAACTATACAAACATACATATACAAATGTGCAATATAACAGAACATGCTATACACAGACTATCTTGAGTTTTAATTTAGATAGTTAATAAGTCAAATGACACAATGCAGTAAAATTGACATTTTGTTGATATAAAAAAAAAAAAAAAAAAAAAAATTCTCTTTTATTTATATTTTTATTTCCTAATCTCACTTTTTCAACTTTTATTTTTATTTTTATTTCCTCCTCCTTATGCACAAATTTGAAAAACTTCCCGTAAATCTAAAAATTAAAAAACTCTGGCCTAAGGCCATAATAAATTAATTGCTAGATTATCATCCTCGTCTGCCCCCTAATTTTCATGCCGCCCCAGACCCTTTTTATTTTCGTAAAAAGAAAAAAACGAATTTTTTTGTATTTTTTTATTATTAAAAAAACATAGAAAATTTTAAAAATGAAAATAAAAAAATCATCCCGACCTCCACGTTTTAAAGAAAAATTTGGATGTTAATCTAGCAATTAGTTAATAATGGCCTAATGCAGCCTTGCATATCAACATAAGCAACACATTGCAATTTTTTGTGGATGGGTTATACAGGACAAGCATCAAATGGGATGATTGATTGAATATTTAGTGTCATTTTTATGCCATCGAGGGCAAATAGACGATTATTGGGATGAAAAAGGTGAATCATGTGAAGTAATCAACAGCATACATACTATTACAGTTTGATACACGTTTGTTGTTGTTTTAGATGACAAATTCATGGACTTTATCAAGGATAACAAATGCTGCAATTAACAATTACTTTAAAATAAATTTTTGTATATCTTCCATACAAAAGTAAAACTTACGGTCTGCATAATTTCGCTAAATTTTTCAGAGTGTGCTCAATGTTTCTGAAAATAAAAATTAAAACAGAAACTACAAATTACTTAAAACCACAGAAATGCAAATGAAATTGAGTCTATCTCCATGAGAGTTACCATGTAGTGATTAATAATTACTTCAGGTTAAGACAAAAATAGCTATGATGATATTGCAAGTTTATACTTGCAATATAGTATACTACTATTAAAAAAAATTATATAAAAAGCCAGTAAAGATTTTTTTTATAAGATTACGAAAGGTCTAGGATCTTTAAGTTATCTGTTAGTATATCCATGCGAATACATTTATTTCATCTTGAGAAATTCTCTATTAAGTGCATAATTGAAATATAAAATTAGACTATGAATAAAACGATGGTATTAAGCATGAATTTCAGTTTTATAAAAAGAGGTTGAAACTTGAAATGTTATAAAAAAATGTTTAAACCTTATTAGATACTTACCCGGGAAATAATTGTAGGCCATGGTGTTCGTAATGGGAATAGAGCACAGACTCCAATAAATTGTATAGTGGACGCCATTGTAAAGTGAGGTCTTCACGTGACAGTAATTCTCTCTTTCTGAAAACCAGTAGTAAATGTTACTTGTGACCTATATTTATTTATAGCAGGCATTCTTTTAAACACATGTTACATGTTGCTTAAGAGGATATAATTTTGAATAATGAAAGTATACTATCCTCATTTTTCTTTTATCTAGTACTATCATCCAGTGATTTTTTTTCCGGCAAAGGGAAGTCTTGGCACAATCAAAATCATTTGTTAAAACTGAATGCGATTATATCCATTATTTCTATTATCTTCATTAAAAAAATATAGATTTTATATGGCTATTTTGTGAAATCTTTCTATTTCTTTTAAGCAAATATGTTTAGATAAAAACTGAAGTTTATTGGAATATGGAAAAAAAATTATTGCAAAAAGACCAATTAAATTTTTCATTATAACCAACAGGTTTAGATTAAAAGTATTGCAACAAGATTTATAAATGTTTCATTATAATAAATGACACAATGATAAATTAAAATTACTTTGAAATATCTCACAGATTACAGGGGACGGAATCCCATGTATGGATGATGTTTTAACAGTTTTCAATACATGACAGGTTATATATGGTATTTCAGTTTTATTGATGGCGGAAACGTCACCATCAGTAAGTAACTGGCAAACTTTCTCACATAAAGTTTTTGGACTGAGAATCCATGACTTCAGTGATAAATGGCAAGTGGTCATTCAGATGACAGCACCTTAGGTAACTTGGCCACAGAGTCCTATATATAAACTTACTTGAGTAGTCCCGCAAGTTGACTAGCAAACTTCTGCACGAGGGACAGTTCCAATTCTGGAATCACAGTCAGTTCATACAGCAGATGTATAAAGAGTAGATGATCTTCCTTGGAAAATTTGAGTCCATACAGACGTATATACCTGTAAGGCAATATGATTACAAGTGTATAGACTTATGTTGATGGAGAAATTGTGATAAAATGTGTAAAAAGATTGTCTGTTCAGATGGTACCCAATGACAGAAATGGTCAATGTCTCCTTCCAATTTTGTACTGGGTCAATCCTAGGACATTGCCATACAATCATGTATGTAGAAGGTTAGTAAAGCGATAAAGAGAGGCGTAAAATAAGTTTGATAAAAACAGTTTGTCCATGCATACATGTATATTACTCTAGGTGTGTAACACTCCAGGGTTTCCCCCAGAGTCATAACCTTTAATTGCCTCAACATGCCTTACCTCCTGGTGCAACTACCATTAACTACATTGCAAACCCATCAGTAAGTAAACAAGTGACACACAATATCTACCAATAATAAATTAATCTATTTCACAGACTTATCAATCACTTGCAAGTGTGAACTGGGGGTGTGTACATGCAAGCCAATCAGAATGAGGTATTTGAAGGTTACTCTGCTCCTATATAGAATGTGGTATTCTGTGTTTTTAATCTGAGACTATTTGTCACAAGATTTAAAATCAATTATAGACAAAGGTGTAGGTATTAATTGGACTGCGCATGACCTCTCTCTTTATTCATTAACCTCCCAATCAGACTCAAAGGTAGTATGAATGTAATCAATAGAAACGAATCACTTAATAAAGTGTTTAGCCCGACCTTAGCTGTCACAACCACTTCTCAGATCAAGACCAAAATAGATCTATAGCAGCACATGAGTAAGGGCATTATACAAGTAAACAAAACAATGCATTTCATAAAAGATTTTCTTTCAAAAAGGCTAGAATATAATCCCACTTAAAATGGTTTATTTTTTATCAAAAATCAAAGCATTATCAGTCCTTGCAAATATTGAAATTCCCAGATGTGAACCCAGATGCAGTAACGGTCGAAAAGTCAGCACCATCAAAATTAGGTTACTGTGGTCTTGTTTATGCAGGACATTTAGGCGATAGGGAAAAAAGAATTTTTAAGAATTACCTATTTGTGTTTACTTTTATGGTATTCATTTGGAAATACACAAATATTATGTATGAAAAGTATAATTTTCTTGTATACAGAATCAAACATAAAAAGAACATATAAATTTCTCTGTATTCATTTTATGGCAGCAACACCTACTTGAAAATGCACCTTTCATGAATATCAAACTTAACCATTTCCGACAAATGTGAGGGTACCGCTCCCATTTTTTCCAACATACTTTCAAAAATCCCTTGGGGAAACCCTGCACACCTTTGAAATTATCCAATGTGATCGCAATACTTATTGTTCTTGCCTTATAAGTTTACCTATTTTACATTTCAAATATGTGTACTGTTTGTATAAACGTAATATGCAACATGTAATCTGTTATTCAAACAAGTGGAAGAAAAATATGCAGTTATGCGAAAATCCATTATATTCAATTTAAAAAGATAATGGAAACTCGTTTAAAAGAACAAATAACAAAAGCAATTCTACCTACAAATTTATATAAAAACGTTCACATACCTAGACAACTGTCCTACCCAATGCCCAGCACCAACTTTCAGGTCTCGAAGTTGGACAGATCGACCCAAGTTGCCCTTAATTTCAGCAAGCACAGCGTTAGATTCCTCGTCTATGGCATCTTTGTATGGCAACAATTTGTTGTATGCATTCTCCTTTTGGGGTTTAAACCCCAAAATTTGCTCACGATCATCCATTTAGATATTTTGACAGCCTTTATTACTCAGCATGTTTGGGAGAACTTTTATTTAGACTCCATTTTTTTAGATTTTATACAAGCTAACATTCTATTGGTCGAGCATTATCAGAAATATAAATAAAATCCAATCAAAACTAGCCTTATAAATTGGAGATTATTTTTGTGGCGCCATCTGTCATATATTGACGAAGGGACAGCACTCTACTAATAAAAAAGTTTATGCAATTTCATCATGAGAAGTGTATTCCATCGCTGTATCTATTAATACTGACAAATGTCATATCACCTGACTAAATGGTATGGCAAGACAATGCATTGAAGATCAATGTTCCAGATTATTCTACATTTTTTTAGTTTTTAAGTATTAATTTTAGCTCGATCAAAACATATAGTGTTGCATCAGGGACTTAAACAATTAAGTCACAACCACAGATCGCAAGTTCTGTTTTTAAGTTTCTGGTTAATATCTTGTGAAAGGTTTAAGGTTTTCTGATTAATATCTTCAGAAAAACTTTAAACTTATATATTTTACTTGATATGCAGATATTTATTTAGTGTCTTGCACAAGGACACCACACATAGACTTGCTGGAGGATCAAACCCACAACCCTGGGTCCGATATGCTAACACTAGACCATGCTCTATTTGCTGTGGAGGTTCCGAAGTTGATCCTTGTCACTATTAAAGAGGCAGAGATCACACATCTAAGTACAAACCCCATACTATGTTGCGTAACTTCCAATACAGTTATTGGTTCAATCCTCCCCAATGGTCATGTGTGGTGTCGTTGAGCAATAACACTTTTTTCGCATTTGCTTAGTACTGGTTCTACCCAGAAAGACCTTGAGCATGATTTGTAGGAGTTGTAAGAACTTGTTTCACAATCGAAGTAAAATAGATAAGTTTAAACTATTAAACAAAACTACTATGTGCTGTCCATTACGCCATCTTGGGAGACGCAAAATAAAAAAAATCGTCAAAAAGCACCTGAGAGACATTTCATATGTAGCACTCCGATGTAGTTGTATAATTATAAATTACAGGTTTGTTCTTAGTCAATGTTGGTAAAATATTAAAGGATTTTTGGCCCATTTTCGACTATTCGACTTACATTTGGGTAAACTTTACTAACATGTAATGGGGGCATTAACTAGTGTCCTATGGATACAGATGCATACATTTACAATAAATACACTGTGCATAAATTTGAAATATATATATATTTTGTGTTTTAATATTTTTCATTCATATTGTTTTTACAATTTTTCTGGACAATATTTAGATCTACATAAGATATAATTATGTAGATAGAATTATTTTTGTTTCATTTTTTTTTGTTAGGCCATAATAAATCAATTGCTAGATTATCATCCCCACTCACCCCTTAATTTTCATGCTGCCCCGGCCTTTTTTGATAAATTTAAGCAAAGAAGGGAAACTTTCTACCGGATGGTAACACTGCTCTATAAAATTGAAAAAAAAGTGTTACAAATTTTGGGTTTAAGAAATGAAAATGTTTTGTTCAATGAAATTCTATTTTACTCAAATCCTATGAACAGATGTAAGAATCGATTGGGATGACTTGGCTTTTGATGGGACGAGTTGTCTTTGAATATGGGATGAGTGGTTTCGAAATTTGGGACGAGTTGTCTCGAAACTTGGGACAAGTTGTCCTTAGGAATATATCTTTCACTAACATCTCTTATTCCATTTACATACATCATTACCTTTATAATAGTTATAACATATTGGGGGGTATATTGACTGCTTTTCTGCTATCATTTATAAATAATAAAATGTTATGGACTTGAAACTGATTTTTGTTTTCAGGCATAGTACCACCATTGGAAAAAGAAAGTGCTTCTGTTGGATAGTCGCATAATGGCGGTTATAAATAATCCTCATTTCTTCTCCTGAAAATATGCATTTTCCTTATTTTAATGCTCATCTTTTTTATTTGAATCACATTATTGATGTATTTTGAACATTTTGAAAGTATAGTCATGTTTGAATTGTGAATTTAGAAAAAAAAAATTATGCTTGGAAATTGGG
Source organism: Panopea generosa (assembly GCA_029582155.1). Lineage (NCBI taxonomy): Eukaryota > Metazoa > Mollusca > Bivalvia > Adapedonta > Hiatellidae > Panopea > Panopea generosa. The sequence goes on along the minus strand of CM055897.1, from coordinate 27,298,708 downwards.
GTATGAACATATGATTTTGGAAGTAATTTTCACTTTGTCAACCACACTGAGCAGAAAAAAATACCTCTTATATGACACATGACCCCCTACTTTTCTCATCATACTTTAGTAGTGCAGAGGTTGACAAACAGTAAAATGTAAGTTTCACTTCTTTCATTTGGGTCTCTCTATGAATGGTAAGCCTTCAAACTTTAATTATTTACTATAGAATACAGAACAACAATCAATGATAGGGTTATACTGTCAAAGTCTAAGCAAAACTGAAGCTAGGGCACCCATGAAGATCATTAATTTACTGGTTAACAAAAAAAAAAAAAAAAGTTTCTCTTAAGGCCATTATAAATTAATTGCTAGATTATCATCCAAATTTTTCTTAAAAACAGGAAGGATGTGAGGATTTTATTATTAAATTTTTTGCTGTTATTGAATAAAAATTGTTTTTATTTATTTATTTTTTTTTTATGAAAATAAAAAGGGTCGGGATGACATGAAAATTAGGGGGCGGGCGGGAATGATAATCTAGCAATTATTTTATTATGGCCTAAATGAATTTCCATATATGATATATGGGTGATTTTTTTCGTTCTGTCTTCATTGTGATTCAATGAAGCCTAAACTACACCCATATCTTTGTGTGAACTTTTTGTGACAGAAATGGCTGAATCAGGAGATGGGAAGGATATGCTGTACATTGACTGTCACTGTCACCTGGCAGACAAGGGCTTTGACAAGGTAATTGTAGATAAGACAATTCTTTATAATTATGTCGGAATGGAATACTTATAATTATATTATTTGGTCTAAGACGACGGTCTCGAGTTCACTTACCTCATACCACTGAGGTAATGGGATCAAGCCCAGATCTGTTCGAAAATACTTTAAAAAGTTTGCTTAGCTACATGTGGAAAGATGGTTATTTTACTCAGATTCATTCAGACATCTACATCCACTAATAAAACTAGTTGCCATGTTCACAAACAGTAATGTGTTGAAACATGATGTTGGACTCCATTCCCTTCTCCAAAAAAATGTCATCAGAATACTAGTTACTTAATTTCATTAATTTTAACATTTCGTATTTTGATACTAGTGTACATTGATACCAGATCTGAGATTTTGAGACTACTTCGGTCAATTGATACAAGAATAAGGTCATTTTATACTGCCTATTAAAAATAATATAGCTTTATTTTAAGATAACCATTCAACATATGCTGTAATAGATGCTGAGTGTACAATTAAGATCCATGATCTGTTTGATCCTAGACTGGGCAATACCAAAGACTTTTAATAAGGATTTTAGCAATGTTTTATATATCTATAATTATAATACAACTGGGTGGGATACATGGTTCATACCACGATCTGTGTCGTGATACTTGTGTTGCAAAATTGTCGAGTACATATAGATATTGTTGTAATATGAGTGACATTATAAGATCATGCAATATATAATATTACTGTTGTAAAATACTAAATTATCATTGTATGAATTGTTTAATTTCAGGATATTGAAAGTGTAGTAACAGAAGCCAAAAAGGTAAGCTTATATACTTTCATTGATAAACAAAGTACACATATAATTCGGCTGCAATGATATACACACATTGCAGAATATTGCAACAAAGCTTCCTGCAATGTTTTTGTAATACAGTAATACTGGTTAATTTGTTTACATTCATTGAAAAAATACCTTAAAACAGATTTGTGCTCCAAAGTTAAGATAATGGACACGAAAGATGTAATGTTTTATGGACTTGCACCACTATTATCTACCTTAAGTACTCTGGACCTACAGATGAAGGAGGTAGAAATAAAACTTTAGTTCTCTTTTTCTTCTTTTTTTCAGGGCTTTGTACTGCAGTGATTTATTTTTTCCTAGCATGAGTTCATGGTCAGTATTTTAGAAAATGTCACTGAAAATTTGATGCTGATACCAGCTTTTTGGACAATTCTGTGTCATTTCAGAATTGTTGGTTCGAACTGCATTGTGGATGAATAGTTGACATATTATTACTCTAGAAATTGATAGGTCTCACAAAAGCATTGTATTAAAAAAAACAACTGGTCAAGGCATGCTTTTTTCCTTTATAATTGCATATATTGAACCAGAGAAGAACTTGAGATCAGCTATATGCTGCAGATTTTGTTTTTTTTCCTTCTGTCTTGGAAATAAATGTTTCAATGGAGTCCTATGGGAAATGTAATAGTGGTGTGAGATTTGCAAGAGAAATAGTTACATTCTCTTCAGTTATTGGCTGTTCATGTCGGACAATAAATACCGGTATGGAGAATAAGAAGTATAATATCACCATGTTCCACAGAATCGCATGAAATTGACTTCAAAATATTGACTGAAATACTGATTTTCAAATAAACAGAAAAGACACTGGAATTCTTATAAAGTGGAGGACTTAGAGCGAGAGGACACCAAGTGTATTATGGGAATAAGAATAAAATGGTTAAATTAATTGAATAAAGCAGATACCCAATTAAACTAAAAATCTTTCAGGATTCATTTTAATGGATAATCAATTGAAACCAAGGTGATGCACTCCAAGCTTTATAAGATAGCATTACGTGTATTAAATATGATGGAGTTTATTGATGTTGATCAAAGGACTAGAAGAATTAAAAAAAAATTGTTGAAAAGTATTCCTGTTCTGTTTTTTTTTTTTTATTATATTTGTAATATAATAAAACAATGATTTCAAAATATAATGTATATTACAGAAAGGAGTTAAAGCAGCTCTGGTATGTGCAACAGCGGCTTCGGAATTTGAAAAAGTAATAAACCTGGCAGAAAGGTTAGTCTTCTCAGTCTTCTGGTACTTTCCATCAATTATCATAATTTCTTAAAACACATCTTTAGCTTGACTTTCGAAAGAAAACGTTTTCAAAAGTTCACTCCAACAGCTTTTGTTAATACAACATTCTTAAATTTGTGAACATTAATGTAATAGTCTCTGTTAGGGGGTTTGCAAGTTTGCCACAAAATAGTTTCAATTAACAATGTTGATATTTTAGGAGTATGTTCCTTTGCTTATTCTATCTTAAGTTACTATATTACTGAAGATGTCCACCAATTTTAAAGTACATTTTTTGTAAAATCTCTGGATCACTACTTCTCTACATCAAAAGTTGTCATTTTAGATTTCCAGATTTTGTCGTTCCATGTTTGGGTGTACATCCCGTGCAAGGTGCCTTGACTGGGGACCAGAGATGTGTCACATTACAGGTAGGTTCTCATTCTTTAACATATTGTTTGTTAAAACCGCTTCTATGTTAATTATATACAAATATAACTGATGTGTCTGTGAATAATGTTCTGACGGACATATAACATTTTAATATTCAGTAGTCACGCTGTGCATTATGGGATATTGATATAAATGTTTACAATGTGAAAAGTGTGTTAGCCTTGGCCTAAAGTCTCAACATCACTAACCTCTTAGGGCTGATGTTGTGGGTTTGAGCCCAGCTCTGTCAGAAAAACTATGTGAGACAGTTTGCCAGTTACTTGTGGAAGAATGATGGTTCTTCTTAGGTTCATTGAGGTCTAGGTTCTTTCTTTAACTTTAAAATAAGATGCCATATGATAACCAGTTATGACATTCATTGAACATGGTGTTAAAACCCATTAAAAAAAATTAATATGGAAAAAAAATGATGCATTGATGATGTCCCTATTATAGTCTCTTCAAAACTTCAAGCAAGGCAATCAGTCTCAAAGAGAGAAAAAAAGGAATACATTCAGAAGTAAGAAAATTTGAATTATCAGTTATTATAGAATGTTGTTAACCTAGAATTGTTCATCTATTAACAATTTGAAGCAGTTCATTAATCCAATTGTCATTAATAAACTGATTTCATATTAGCCTGTTGCCAAGTGGTCTAAGGCACCGTCTCAAGATCACTTACCTCTCACTGCTAAGGTCGTAGGTTCGAGTCATGTTTGCACCAAAAACTTTATGTGAGAAATTTTGCCAGTTTCTTGTCGAAGGATGGTGGTTCTACTCAATCTGACTCAGTCTGAGGTCTTCCTCCACCATTAAACTGGATATGCAATATATAACCTGAAATGTGTCGAAAATGGCGTTAAACTTCATTCATATAAGCCAAATTAATTGTCTTAGGACCATTACATGGCCTGCAGCATGCAGCATTTGGCCAATATTGCAATCTTTAGACTAATATGAAATTACTTGATGTGTTCGTATGTGATGGATAATTTCTGAATATTTATAAAAAAGGTAAAAAAAAAGTATTCATTTATAGTGTCACCCCTATTGAAAGGGCAACAACAATGGGCTTATAGCCCTTTACTCCATAGATACCAATCACAGAAGGCCTTTGAAAACAGTGCAGGAAGTGTTCAGATTGCTCTGTTTTCCACTCTGTCAGTTAATATAAACATAATTCACCCAATAATTCAAAAGCCTTCAATATTAGGTGTCCAAAGACATCTATATTAGAGGTGTCCAAAGGCGTCTATATTAAAGGTGTCCAAAGGCATCTATATTAGAGGTGTCCAAAGGCGTCTATATTAGAGGTGTCCAAAGACGTCTATATGAAGTAAAGGGTTAAGACACCTTTATGTTGTATACATTTACTTCTTGAAAGTTATCATTGCCAGGTGTCCGGCTGTTCAACTAGGTACCCGTCCATTTAACTATCAGGAGGGTGAGCAACTGACAGCATCTGAAAAATACAAGTACTTCCACTGGGATTTGAACCTTCACCTTCCTGCTTCTGAGGCAAACGCCTTAACCACTGGGTCACAGATGACGGTATATGTTTGTATGATAAAAACATGTGATAAATTTACAAGATAATTATTTGCAGTTACTTTAGATAATAATCTATGTAATTTTTATGAGTTGTTCGGAGATGAGAGATATTAGTCTTAGTATTGATTAAAACATTACTGTAGTTATATATCTCAATCACAGAAAGAAAGTTGAATAAATTAATTGAGAAATAACCCATGTTTAATCATTCATGTATGTGTTATCTAGGACTTGGAAGAAGCTATTCCTTGGATAGAGAAATACCATGACAGACTTGGCGCTATAGGAGAGGTAACCATGTACATTAGAAGTACAGATTTGTTTAAGGCCATAATAAATTAATTGCTAGATTATCATCCCCACCTGCCCCCTAATTTTCATGCCGCCCAGACCCTTTTCATTTTATTAAACAAAAAAATTTTAAAAAATTTAAAAAAAAATTAAAAATGAAAATAAAATCCTCCAGCCCTTCCCATTTTTAAGAAAAATTTGAATGATAGTCCAGCAATGAATTTATTATAGCCTTATTGAATTGAGTGTGTGGCGATGGCAGAAGTTACTGACAGATTTGTATTATTATACAAGATTAATACAGTTTGAATTGTTCTGAAACAAAACCATGAAAGTGGAAATAATCTTGGAACTATAGGGTTAGGTTTATATTGAATTTCTTTTAAAAAAATCATTGAAACAAATCTCCCAAAAGGTTTAAATTTAAAGTTTTGATGCATGAATTCTGTCAATATTTTATGCAATAACGCTGAGGATTTTTTTTATGTACGATGTATGTTCATAAAATATGTGGACTTTTGTAATATTTTCGACGTTTATTATTCCACAAAGGAAGTATTACTTTATATGGCAATATAATTTGTAATCATATACTGTGTTAAATGTTGAAAATATCAAAAAAAGTCTACATATTTTTTCAACACACCTCGTACACTAATTTGTATGCCCCTAATCTGATTCTGGCAACATATAGCATTTTCATTTCCATCTGTGTCCGCATCTCTAGACTAATCATATAATTCAAATGTAGACCAGGTCAGAATAGCTATTGGCAGAATGTCTAGGTCAAGTTTGACAAGTATATCAAAAGTCCAAGTAACTCTAAAGTCATTCTTGGAATGTTCAAAATTTGCAAAATTGACAATTTCTGCTCTCTAACTTGAGTAGTATAAATCAAATATTTTTTTATCAAACAGGGTGACTCATGGTCACAATGTTCATGGCAGAATGTCTAGGTCAAGTTTGATAACAATCTCAATAGCCCAAGTGCTGGGCCCGATTAGCTCAGTCGGTTACGCATCTGACTATCAATCCAGGGGTCGTGAGTTTGAATCCCCCCGCCCGGCAACAGTCTCCGTGATGATTGATAAACGACATTGTGTCTCATTATCATTTGTCTCTCACCACTGATTCAAGTGGGAAAGTTATCAGTTACTTGCAGAGATGGGGTGTGCTCAAGTACTGGTTAATCCCAGGAAACAGTTGTTAGGTTAACTGATCGTCTGTTAGCCCTCGATGGCATAAAAATGACGCTAAATATTTAATTAATCAATCAATCAATAGTCCAAGTGACCCCAGAGTAATGGTTCTTGGAATGTTTGAATTTGAAAAAAATTGGCAATGTCATTTTTAACTAAAGTAGATTTAATCAAAGTAAACTAGCCACTAGTCTAGTATTCTATTTATCCTTTTTAACCAACAATACAATTGTATAGGTTTCAGTCGTAAAGTCTCTGACATTAATTTGAGGGTAAATATCCAAGTAATCCAAATGAAAATTTATTTCACTACCTGCCTGTTTTTTAATGTCTGAGGATTAAAGGATATAGAGAATACCATGTTATGTCTGATAATATCAACTTTGTCAGATGAGGCTGAACCTGATGAAGTTGATAATATCAGACACTAATTTGGTATTCTATGTATCATGTCAATATTTCTAGTTCGCTTTTCATTCATTTTAAGTAAGGTTAAAAGTAGTTCCATCCAGGTCAAAATATACATAACGACGTCATGAAATATACATAATAACGTCATGTGCCTGATAAACTTGCAATGATGTGATAAAACTGTGTTTATCAGGCAGGCAGTTTATCAACAGAAATGAATGCATTGGCATGATAAAAGAGAAAAACTGCATATATCTAACTTACTGAAACATGTAGCCAATAGCTACACATAACTAATATTTATTGTGTTATATCTTGTGCCGACTATAAATAAAATTTTGTATTTCAGAGGGAAATATTTTCTAGACTTTATATACTATTCAGTAAGGTAGCTATATGCAGAATTATATCACTGTCTTAATAGGTTGGACTTGATTTTCAACCTCGTATTACCAAAACTGCTGAAGACAAAGATGTCCAGAAGGAGGTTTTGTGTAAGCAAGTGGAACTGGCAAAGAAATTCAATTTACCACTGTGAGTATTTTAAAATTGTTGCAAACTGTCATTCATATCCAATCAAAAATACTTGTCGGACCTTGCTGCACAAAAGCAGGTTATACATAGTGATGACAATAGATAATTTTATTCATCATACATGTTCATGTCATACAGTACATATACATACATGTCAGGGCTTCTAAAATCGCCGTTTTGTTTTTGGACCGATTTCTACTTTTCAAAACCGGTTTCTTTTCAAAATTTAATAAAATATCGATCCAGATATTTTCTATTAGTTGTGAAATATTACTCTTAACATGCTTTACTAAATATCTTCCATCAGATGCTACGTTTTTTTAATGAATTGATAATAATATAATAGGTGACAGAATTGAAAGTGTTAGTGCACAAATTTACATATATTCATGTACAGTTTAGCGAGAATAATACTGCTATTGGCTAGTCTGTTTAAATGTCACATTCAGTAAAAAGTGGACAAAAAATGTGGTTGCTATGACAACAACCACATTTTTCTCATGGCACTGCAAATGACACCATTTAGTCACTTATGTTTTGCTTGTAATACTCCATTGTCTTGTTAAATTCTATTTTTGATATATTTTGTTTTAGGATAACAGCTGTGCTCTTATCATATGTAATCAGTTTTTCCTAATCAAAATTTGCTTGTATTCTGTATTCATGTTTCATTGTCTATGTTGAACAGCAGAACCGTTTTAAACTCAAATTGGCTAACCAGTAAATTTTTATTCACATACAGTATATCTTCTTCAAAAATATTTATTTCTGGTAATTGAAGAGGTAGATTGTTTTAATTCAGTAATCTCAAAAATAACAAAGCTACGGCGGTTTTAACATAATATTCTCTTGATTGTTTTACATGATGTGGAGCACATGGTTCAGTGGTAGAATATTGGCCTCATGATTGGAGGGTGATGGTTCAATCCTCCGCCATAGCGATGTAAGCAAGACATCCTTTCGGCATATGCTTAGTACTGGTTCTACCCAGGAAGACTTTGAGCATGATTTATATAAGTTGTAATAACTTGTTTAAAATAAATAAGTTTAAACTATACTTGGGAAACCATCCTGAGAGAGATTCACAAGCTGTGCAATCAAGACAAAATAACTTTAATAAATCATTATATATTACAGAAATGTACACTCTAGATCTGCAGGTAGACCAACTATAGCTCTGCTCAAGGAACAAGGTACACAAATCAATATTTAGATCCACAATTCATAGAATAAGGAAATCATTTTTCATTCCCTGGACTCAACATTGGTGTTTCTAAAAGGGTTTATGACAAACTATCTGTCAAAATGAATGCATACTTACTTCTTTTTTCTTATAGAGGCACGCCCAGATAACATTAAAACACTGAGAAAAATGATTAACTAGAACCTACTTTAAAAAATAAACTAATACAACTTACCGTAAGCTCTGTTTAGTTTAAAACTGGCAATATCACATTGTTCGCATTTCAAATACAATTTATTCATATATTAATTCGGGTTCTCTGTGTCCAAGTGGTCTAAGGCACCATCTCAAAATCACTTACCTCTCACCGCTAAGGTCGTAGGTTCAAGTCACGCTCACACCAAAAAACTTTTATGTGAGAAACTTTCCAGTTACTTGCGGAAGGACAGTGGTTGTACTCAGTCTGACTCAGTCTGAGGTCTTCCTCCACCAGTAAAACTGGATATGCCATATATAACCTGAAATGTGTTGAAAATGGCGTTTAACCCCATTCAAAGTAAAAAATTCATAACAGTTAGGTGTGTTTAATAGTTTTGTGCTGCAGTTTATTGTACATACATCTCACTTTAATACAAACTTCACTATATTTTATTTTAAATTACATATACATGTACCATTAAAATGCAGTATTTATAGGCTTTAAGATTTGTTTATACAAATATTTTTCTGTATGAACTACTGCACAAATATTTAGGAAAATTCATATTTTGGGATATGTCCCAAGTTAAGTGATGGCGATTCAAAATTCTGCAGCTGCGCTCCAAGGTTTGCTTGTTGCTTATCCGTATATGACAAAAAATGTGCCAACTGTTCAAGCAGAGAGATGGTGATTGTCGCCATGATGATGGTACTGCTTCATTTACTATTGGGTGATATTATTTTATTGAATCTTACGACTTCTGATGCCAACGGTGGTATTGGATTGATATTACTAAAATTGTATAGTAATCCTTCTTAAAGTAAACTTTACAGTTTATGCTATTTTTCTCTGACCAGAATGACAATAGCCAAGACAAATATGCTGATTCAAGTGGGAAAGTTTTTAGTTACTTGTGGAGATGGGTGTGCTCGAGTACAGGTTAACTTTCCAGGATCCCAAGAAAGAGTGGTTAGGTTAACTGATTGTCTGTTAGCCCTCGCTAAATATTCAAACATTCAAACAATTAAAATAGACTTTTACATAAATTACACGTACCAGCACATGTAAATTTGACCTTTTGTTGGTCATTACTCTTATATACAGGTGCAAAGAATGTCTTGCTCCATGCTTTTGATGGTTACCCTAAAGTAGCTATGGATGGAGCCAGAGAGGGATATTTCTTCTCCATACCACCATCTATTGTCAGAAGTGAACAGGTGAGTTTCAAATTGTCATTATGTGTTCTAGTTTTTATATCAAACACAGATCAGTAATTTTATAGGGTACATGTGATTTAACATTATCTTTAATATTTTCATTGGTATGTATTGCTACTGATATTTTTATTAGAATTTTTGTTTTCAATTAGAAATTTGAATTTTAATTTCATTTTTTCCTGAGTTTAGTTGGAAGTTTGAATTTACTCTGTATCAATAATATTTGTATCAACTTATTATTCTGCTTTAGTGTTTAACACTCCATTTTGGGCAGATGATTAATCTTGAACTATTTCCAATGTGCCAATTGTCCGATAATCGAAATGCAGTGATAGAACATCGAACCCATGATCAGAGGATCATGGGTTCTATCCTCCTCCACGGCTATGTGTGGTGTCCTTGAGCAAGACACCTTTTCCGCATATGCTTAGTACTGGTTCTGTCCAGGAAGACTTCGAGCGTGATTTGTCTAAGTTGTAATAACTTGTTTCACAATCAAAGTAAAATAAAATCTGTTTAAAAAAAAAAAATCGAAATGCTGTCTCTCTGCCTAATGTCTAAGAAAGATTCCTTATAAAAAGTGCTTCCCAGATACAACTTAAACACCTCCATTTGATATACAGTATGAACATGTAGCTGGAGTGAACTGCTAAAAGTGTATAGATGATGTTTTCATTTTGTTTTAACATTTAGTATTTGTATGGATGGTGTTTTCATTTGTCTTAACAATTAAACTTCCAATGCCCCTACCACTCATTGAATGGTGAATGGGTATTAAGTGCTACCTACCACTACCATGCGTGTATCAGACTGTCCGTAAAATTGGTTTCTGATAAATAACTTCTCAGATGGTCAACGTCAATAAAAAATTACTGTAGTTATGGCCGCTTTTCGACTTAAAAGTTGGTTTCCAATGAAAAACTTGAAATGGTCTATTTATTTATTAAGTATTTGGTGTGCAGCTGTACAATTATACAGGTCAAGTTCAATATTTGTCACCGTCGGTCAGTTTTTTGCAAAGTTGTGGCCCCTCTTCAACTTAATTTACATATAGCTTGGACATTCCTGTCCTATTAACACATTTTTTATTTATTTAAATACATTGAATTATCATGCTATAATTTAAGTTTCTTCCATGATTTGGTCATTTCATATCCTTTACACATGCATAAAAGACAGAATATGTGACTCCTTAAGTTGATTTATATAAACAAACATACAAACACATATTTCGTATCTTTTGCACAAGAAGCAGAAACTTGTGAAAACAATGCCAGCTGAACATCTGTTGTTGGAGACAGATTCACCAGCCCTTGGTCCAGAGAAACAGGTAACTATGCTTAATTTAATTATTATGACAATCCTTTTGAAGTAACATAATTGCTAAGATTTGTAAGATTATTATTTCAGAATGCATTTCATTATGTGAAGTGTACATAACTGATTACCGGTAAGTACCTCATAAAACTTTGGTGTTTAATGACAGCTGTCTTTCATAATAATTTATGGAGGTAAGCTGAATATTATTGGCCACTTGCAAAATGATGCATAAAAAAGGGACAGCTACCATACATCACTGATTACTACATGCTTCAGAGTATAACACACAAAAAGCTTGATTCATAGTTAAACATACAGGCATTTTTTACCATATTCAAATCTGATCTGTTGACTAAATAAATGTCACTCATGGGTTATAGTCATGAACCAAATACATAAGCACCTTCTATCAGACATCAAGATCACAGACAATTTCAAACACAACAAGAAAATATAAATTTATAGTATTGGCACAATATTTAAGTGGGGTAAATCAGTGGGTAGAGTATTGGCCATTCATGTCAGAGGAGGGTTTTATTCCAGGCATGACCCAATAACCTCTCAAAAACAACACTCAGTACTGGTTCTACACAGGAAAAGAACTTGAGAGTAGTTCATACATGTATACTCTCAGAGCTTACTTCACAGTGAATATAGTACTGGTATAAACTTAACTATCAATTAAAGAAAAATCTGGGTTTTGTCATGTAGGTTTTAGTTAAATACTGTTTCATAGACAGTCAAACCTGTCTTAAGAAGCCAGTCAATGGAAGGAGCAAAATTACCATTTAAGACAGGTTATTGCTAAATATAGGTTAATTTGCTAAGAAAGCATGGAAATGGGAAATAGCAAATTTGGCTGCTCAAGACAAGTGACTGCTTAATAGAGGTGATTTCTTATACAGGTTTGATTGTAAAGGCATACATCTAGTAACATGTAGTGGTACTTTAAATTAAGTATGTTTATTTTAATCATGCTCTACATCTTTGGCTGAGCCAGTTCTGTAAATAATAATGTGCCTTACGCAAGGAGGCACAAATGATCCTTCTGAGAATGGAACTCCAAACCAAACAGTTAATACTGCAACAACACATTCAGACATTGACAATTACCAGTACCAAATAGTCAGCTTGTTTAACAAGTTCTTTTTGAATATATTCTGTAGTTAATTTAATCATGGTTTAAAATAGAAAGGATTGGTCGAAACTTCAATACAAATACTGATCTATATATTTATTTGCTTTAGGAGAGAAATGTACCTGCCAATATCAGCATATCTTGTAGATATATAGCGGAAGTGAAGAAACTTGACGCAGCTCAGCTTAGTGAACAGATAATACAAAATACTATGAAACTTTTCCCAAGACTGGCTAGGATTATTGTGAAGTGATTACTACTAAACTATGCATGTATTGTGAATATGTGCCTTATTTTTGTTAGTTTATGACTGATATCATCATACTGACATATTCGTGTACTGTTGAATCATGTCCTACATCAACCCATTTACAGTGGTCAGTAAACGACCCTGGATTGTGACTTGTTGCAAATAACATTTTACAGGAAATGTTGAGATAACTGAATGGAAGAAATGAAATTAAAATATTTTAAAGCATTACATTTGCAACTCATTCACTCATTATCGCAATTTATTTGTTCATGTTATTTTTACATTGATCTGGGTGCTTGTATTAAAATAAACGATACACAGAACTGATAAAGCTTGGTTTTTAGTTGTGTTGCATCTTAAAAATTGCTCATGCAGAAAATAAATGGTATTGTCCAAGGTGATCCTGAGAAAACAATGACTGTAAAAATTATTTCCTATATCTAATCATTTGGAAAGCTTATGTGATTGACACCCATTTGAGTGACACCCATTCCGGACCAAGTCTATTGACTTTGATATTTGTACCTGCTTCCAGTGGATGTTTGGCAAAGAGATGGTAACCAGTATTGTGCAGCAACAAAGAATGAATGTAGATTGCCTTAGTGATCACTTTTTTCCAAAGAGGATGCAGAGTGAATCTTTCTAGTGGAGTTATGTGTGTTAGTTAATGGCAAACTGATGTCATCAGTACACAGTCATGTCATGTATTGTGAAAAAGTACATGTTGATGTCATCAGTACACAGTCATGTCATGTATTGTGAAAATGTACATATTGATGTCATCAGTACACAGTCATGTCATGAACTGTGAAAAAGTACATATTGATGTCATCAGTACACAGTCATATCATGTATTGTGAAACAGTACATATTGATGTCATCAGTACACAGTCACTGTAATAACACTTTCATAACATTATATATACTGGGACTGTAACACCAATTACAGATCATTACATATACCGAGACTGTAACAAAAACTATAGAACATTACATATACTGAGAATGTAACAACAGCTACATACTGTTAGACATACTGAGGCTGTAACAACAGCTACATAATATTAGACATACTGAGACTGTAACAACAGCTACACAATATTACATATACTGAGACTGTAACAACAGCTACAGAATATTACATATACTGAGACTGTAACAACAACTACAGAATATTAGACATACTGAGAATGTAACAACAGCTACACAATATTAGACGTACTGAGACTGTAACAACAGCTACATAATATTACATATACTAGGACTGTAACAACAACTACAGAATATTACATATACTGAGACTGTAACTGTAACAACAGCTACAGAATATTACATATACTGAGATTGTAACACCAACTATAGAATATTAGACGTACTGAGAATGTAACAACAACTACAGAATATTACATATACTGAGACTGTAACAACAACTATAGAATATTAGACATACTGAGAATGTAACAACAGCTACACAATATTAGACGTACTGATACTGTAACACAAACTATAGAATATTAGACGTACTGAGAATGTAACAACAACTACAGAATATTACATATACTGAGACTGTAACAACAACTATAGAATATTAGACATACTGAGAATGTAACAACAGCTACACAATATTACATATACTGATACTGTAACACAACTACAGAAAATTATTCATACTGAGACAGTTACAACAGCTACAGAACATTACTCATACTGAGAATGTAACAACAATAACAGAATATTACACATACTGAGAATGTAACAATAATAACAGAACATTACATATACTGAGGCAGTAACACCAACTGCAGAAAATTATTCATACTTAGACAGTAACAACAACTACAGAACATTACGCATACTGAGAATGTAACAACAATAACAGAATATTACATATACTGGGACTGTAACAACAACAACAGAATGTTACATATACTGAGACTGTAACATCAACGACAAAAAAGACATTGTGTTAGGAAATAATTGCTACAAATAGCTAAAAAAAAAACATTTTAAAATGAATACAAGTACACCTTTAGGATCTCATTATCATCATTATATAAATTAAAATATGAATTTTAAATCTGCAAATACATGAAAAAAAATATATTTTTCCTTAGATTCTAGAAGGTTAACCAGTACTCAAGCACACCCATCTCTACAAGTAACTGACTTATTGTAACCATCCTTTTTGAATCAATGGTGAGAGACAAATGACAATGAGATGCAATGTCATATATAAATCATCATGGCGACTGTGGCTGGGTGGGGATTCAAACTCACAACCCCTGGATCGATAGTCAGATGATCTACTGGGCTAGTTTGACCGGCTGTTGAAATTAAGATGAAGATCAGTCCTTTAGTTATGTAATTAACAGTGATCCTGTGCTTGCCTGATCTGTCATTAAACACCTGTCAGAACCTATTACAGCGACTATCACTATAAGCTACTCAGTCAAAACAGGTAAGAAACTTCTTAAAAATCATTGGATCTGGATTCAAGTGTGCTTACTTCTTTAAAACAAATTAGCTGCCGTTTAGAAAGGGTTGATAAATAAAGCAACGACTTGGGAGATAATTGAAATCTAAGTTCTTGAATGAGAATGCAATTTATGAAGGGATGCAGCGGTGTAGCTTGGCTGAAAACGATGTGTAGGTAAAGTTGTAGAGCGGTCACTTGGCATGCTCCCCTGACTTTTTTTTCAGCTAAGCTGTCGTTGGTGTGTTTTTAGGGGCCTGTTATCATTAATATTAACCTTGAATTCACCGTTTTATAACCATATAAATTGATAAAATGGTATGAAATATCTGGATCATATTATTATTATTCAATGTTTTTTGTTACTTTTTTATAGTTTACACCCCTACCCCCTAAGAGGTCTGATTTTTATTAAATTGTTAGCAGTTTAATTTTTTTGATTTCTTAGAAAAAAGTTTAGGCACGTGCCTACAGTGCCTATAGGAAGCTACGCCACTGAGAGGGTGTGGTAAACTCCATTTTATGTGCATTCAGAAGGGGGGGGGGGGGGGAGGGGTCAATACATATTGTATGTGTCTGATAACCATATTAATTACCTTACTATAAACAACTAATTAAATGGCAAAAGTATATATTTAGTGAATGTAATAATTATTTTTCTTTCTGTATGCATCATTGAGTGAGTGAGTGTGAATGAAAGTATGTATGAGGGGCGATCTAAAATTAACAAGAGCCATGTTGGACACGGCCAATCCCCCTGCCGAAGCAAATTCTTGTACTGTCCACTTTCTGTCAATGCTCTCTATCATTGTATGCAGTTTCAAAGCATTCACTTCAGAACTTTTCAAGGCATGCTCCAAACAAGGGAAAATAACAAAGGGAAATAATCTACTGAAGACAGGAGAAAGAGTTATGCTTCCTGCACACTGCACTTCATCTCAATGACCTCTATCATTGTGTGAAATATCAACTTAATCCCTTGAACACTTTTTGAGTTATGTTCCGGACTAGCATAATAAAATATATTAACAAAGGGAATAATTATGTAAAGTCAGAAGAAAAAGTTTTATGTAAAGACCGAAGGAAGAGTTATGGTTTTTGCACACTGCACGTCCTCTCAATGTCTTCTATAACTGTGTGAAATATCAACTAAATCCTTTGAACACTTTTTTTAGTTATGTTCCGGACAAGCATAATAAGAGCCATGTTGGACATGGCCAATCTTCCTGTCGAAGCAAATTCTTGTACTGTCCACTTTCTGTCAATGCTCTCTATCATTGTATGCAGTTTCAAAGCATTCACTTCAAAACTTTTCAAGGTATGCTCCAAACATAGGAAAATAACAAAGGGGAATAATTCTACGAAGACAGAAGAAAGAGTTATGCTTCCTGCACAATGCACTTCCTCTCAATGTCCTCTATAATTGTGTGAAATGTCAACTAAATCCCTTGAACAATTTTTAGCTCGCCGGGACAAAGCCCAAGGAGAGCTATTGCCATGACCCGTCATCATCGTCTGTAGACATCCAGGTTAAACTTTTGTGTTTTAGTTTAAGATATCTATGCAACCACTCATTGGATGTGAATGAAACTTTGCATGTGTGTTCGCCATCATCAATGGAACACACACATATAAGAACCATAACTCTAGATTGCATTTTGGCACAGTTATAGCCCTTTTTGGACTTAGACACCCAGGGGCGAGCTTTCTTGTCTTCTGAAAACTCTTGTTGAGTTATGTTCCAGACCAGCATGATAAAATACAATAACAAAGGGGAATAATTCTGCAAATACAGAAGAAAGAGTTATGGTTCTTGCACACTGCACTTCCTCTCAAAATCCTCTATAATTGCATGAGATATCAACTTAATCCCTTGAACACTTTTTGAGTTATGTTCCGGACAAGCATAACACAATATGATAAAGGGAGATAATTTAAAAAATGGGTATGGTAGAGCTATGCGCTTCCTCTCAATGTCCTCTATCATTGTGTGAAATATGAACCAAATATTGAATAGTTCTTGAGTAATCTTTGAGTATACTAAAAGTGATAGATGGGGATAATTGAAAAATGAGGCATGGTAGAGTAATGGTTCTTGGACACTGTACTTCCCCTTAATGTCCTCTGTCTTTGTATGCAGTTTGAATAAATGTCATTTAGCACTTTTTAGATTTATGCCCAGGACAAGTAAATTTAATAAAAGGAGTTAAAAAAGTAAGCAAGGAAGAGTTATTGATCTTATTTATTTAATATAACTCGAAATAAAAGGAAAACGTGCAGTATTCTCTATGTTTATTGAACATATATAGTTGCGTTGGTGCAGTAATAAACTGCGAGATAATAAACAATCATAATCTATACCATTAAAAGGTAATTAAGGTTGACATGTTTAGGCCGCTCTATGATGTATAGATTCCTCCACCGAAAGGCGACCAGGCGCTACAGGCAAACTCGCATTAACAGAGACCCAGCTTTTGATTAAAATGAAGCCAAATTGAAGCAACACGCGATACAACACAAGTCAACAACGGACTTGCTGACGGCATCAAGCACAGATTCCACCCGAATGCATGATCACAGGCCCCAGCTTACAACGGCTACGCACCGGAAACCAGTGCCACATTGAAAGTTAGGGTCTACCGCCAAACATCCGGTACTAAAAGGGGTGCCGACGACTGCACTGTTTATTTTACACCTGGTCACCCTTGGCCGATAGATTTTTTTCCGCCACAGTAAATGAAACATTTATTCCCCAAAAATACTAATGAACGAAAGACCTATTTTTCAATAGCGATTCTCTTATAAAATCGAGGTAAAATTCGAGACCGACCTCGTTAAGATGCACACCGTCGGCACGAAAGAAGTTGGTTTTGGTATCAATGTCTGGACTTATGATATCGCTTTTCCCAAACTTGTGTACAATGGTGCGGCCTTATCTATTAACCCTCTTGCGTTTTGCGACCATAAGTTTAAGGCTGAAGTCCCCTCTCCAGGCCCTTCTAGGCAAAATGTCTACCCATATAATCATTGTATTGGTGAAGGCTTCCCTAAGATACCGTATCTCAGAAGCTATACTTCTTTTAATTTTGCAGATTGAAAGAGAGTGTAAATCGTTACCACCTAAATGTATTACAATGACTGCTGGAGGAGGTGACAGTAGCGCCTGACTCTGGATCGAATGGCGAAATGAATTCCACTGCAAACCCCTTATACCCCACCAAGCTATCTTGTTGTCTAGACGAAGATTCGGTTTCCCTGTCGCTTTAGCCTGTTCACCGGCCTAATACGGTATAGAGTCACCAAGTACCCAGACGTCTAAAATATTTAATTGAAAAAAAACCGGATATAACGGTTAAATTAAAGAAAGAAATACCGAGTTATAAATATTTATGTCCGGAACCTGACCCAAGTATTTGTTCTGTATTAACTATAAACAGGTAAATTTATGGTTGGTGAATAAACCAATAAAGGCTCACCGATAACGGCCATGTGAGCACGCTTTCTACCTTTACTACAGTAACAAACAGTTTATATTTAAACACGAATGTACTGTTTGTAGCAATCGGATGTCCACCTGCCGAGTTTCATAATAGTCTGAGACGAAAAACCCTGAATTGCTAAATCTGTAGCTCTACCTATTCTAAAGCTATGTGACCAGTAAGTACCTTGCAGACCCAGTGTTCTGATGCATTTATTTAAGACAGAGGAAAATTGAGCTCTGGTTACTGCACTTCCTCTCAATGTCCTCGGTCATTGTGTGAAGATTCAACAGTATTGGAGTTATACTCCAGACAAAAGTGTAAATTAATAAAGGGAGATAATTCAAAATGCAAGAAAGGCAGAATTGTGGTTCTTGTACACTGCACTCCCTCGCAATGTTTTCTGTCATTGTGTGACAAGTCAACAAATCCCTTGAATAGTTTTCGAGTTATACTCTGGACAAGTATAAATTTAATAAAAAGTAAGCAAGGTAGAGTTATAGTTCTTGTAGACTGCACTTCCTCCCAGTGTCCTCTGTCATTGTGTGAAGATTCAACAAAATCACTTGAATATTTTTGTAGTTACAAACAGAAACATTCATGGACAGACGGACAGAGAGCATTACCATATCTCCGTTCACCTTTATCAGTGGGATAATGAGACTGATTCTAGTACGGAACAGGTATTTGGAACATCAAACTGCTGAAACAATCATTATTCAGCTTCTTCACCAAATATCAACTAATTTGTACTGAAATTGATAAATTCACGCACATAACTAGAATGAGAATGAGAGTGTTGTGTGCGAGTCATTGAGTTCTATACTTACATGTTGACATTGTAAAGTGTGCGGTGGGATGTTATTCCTCGACCCACAACACACTCATTGATGGGGAGAATAAATGAGTTCCCACAAGGTAGGTGAAAAAATCCACAAAAAAAGAAAAAAAATGGGAACAAGTTTAGTTTAAACATAGAGTAGTTTATTTCAGATATTTTGAAATGGGGTTGGACCACAAGTTCTTCCAACTTAGACGGACCTTACCCTATAACGAGTACAAAACATATTCCAATGACGTGTCTTGCTCATACACAGCAGTGGCAGAGGATCAAATCCACGACCCTCCGATCCTGGATCCGATGCTATTTTTCTGGTACAATGTTTCGCCTGAACTCCACCACCTGTATACATCTGTGGTCTTTTTCCAGTACCAATTTCATTATTCAAAATTAGGACGTTTTTTTTGGCATCTGGAGAGAAAATCATCAATAACAGTAATATGAAATGTGAAGTGTGACGTTTGGAGTGTGAAGTGTGAAATGATCCGAGGTCTGCAGATATGCACTGTAGTGATATAGTACAACATTACATAGTGACTGCTAATTAATATATTTGTCTGAAGTTGTAATTGTTCCTGTTAGAAGTTAAAATGATAAGAAGTTAGTTAGAAGTCCTGCTTAAGCATAAGTGTAATGCACGTCTGTAGAATCCATACGTCGCGTCTAGCAGCTGAAACCTCTACACTTCCTAAAAGCTACATTGTGAATGTTGAAACTCGAAAACTGAAGAACGAAACTAAACTCCGCGACAAACCCCTAACGTGTTAACTCCTATTTTATAACTCAAAAGTGTTTAATGTGCTTTAAGAAAATTACCATATTACTCGCACATGTGACCTATAGTAGCCAATTGAAAACAATACTTTTTGGCAGGTTTTTTAATCTTAGCAACATTCTCCTAGTAACAAGTTTTGAATTGATATAGCCACATGGATTAATTGTAAAGCTGGTGGCTTTCAAACAAGATTAGATAAGATAGATTTTGCTTAATGGATTAACGTGTAGAAATATACCTGGCTGATAAAACAAGTACATTAAAACATGATTTCACATAAAATAATTATTTATAAAATTTGAATAAAACGATTTCCATATAATTTCACTGTAAGATAAACTAACAATAAGAAAACAATCTGTTATTGGTTATTGGCCAGGAAATTTCAATGAAAATATATCGAAATTCAATGCTAATTTTAAGTAATATTTCTATAACTAAATATTATCATTTGTTCTCATTTTAAAGAGTATATATTCAGTTAATAGTTCTATTAAGTACAAAACTAATTTATTTATATATCATATTAAAGAAAAAATTAAGGGTTCAGTGAGTTCCGGGTTTGCTATATCAAATATTAGCCACGAAGTTTCATTAGAAGTATAGCCAAATTTAAAACTAATTTTGAATAAATAATCTTTAACTGAAAACCTAAATTTTGGTATGAATGTAAAGACTAATTCATACTTTTTTATTCAAAATCCCAAAACATAACTTACATAGCATCATAAATTATTGCTGTTTCCATTAGTTCCGGATTTTATAATATTACATTTTTGCTGTAATATTTCAATGAAAATATACCTAACATTGTTCTTTATATAAAAATTCTATTACTAAAGCTAATTTTTGACTGTGGACGTAATGATAAATTCATATTCTTCCATTTAGTACAAAAATTGTGAATTTATATTGCATAATAAAAAGTTATGAAGGGTTCCGCGCGTTCCGGGTTTTCCGTATTCCGGGGAATAGACCTGCTCCGATTTTTAATCCAATCTAGTTTAGTACTTCCGTTTCCGTTTTCTTATTTTTTTTACAAAATATTATGGTAAAATTGATTTATTTTACGTGTGCCACTCATTGATACTCTCGTAAGTACAACAATAATACGGACATTTAATTATGAACCATCTTATTTTCGAGATCAGAATTCCATTATGTTGTAAGTCATATAAATGATGTATGTTATGTGTTTTCGCGCTATCGTATGTGATTTCTTCTTTTTACTTCCAGGAATCAATGAGCTGATTATTGTCGGAAGGCTCGTTTTTCAGGTGAATTTAACTGACATTGTATCAGTGATTAACAAAGAATTTCAACGAAATGTTTTATTTGCACTTGGTATACTTTGCACTCTGTCCATCAATGGCGGTGGGTCCGGTGCTCTGGGAGAGCATCATACATTTATGCTCTACAATTCTTTAATCTCCTCTGAAGGATTGCATGATTTCACACCAACTTGCATGAATAAGGTACTATGTCAGTGCGTTTAAAACCCATGTCTAAGCACCAGCGGGAATTGACCTCAATGTCTTAGAACAAACATTCTCACCACTAAACCACTGAAACTCTATATTGATATTTTTTCATTAACAACACATCTACATCTATATAATATGTCACTTCAATCACACATAATAATTATGTTACAGTTAGCAATCGTTGGAAATAGGAAAGTAAAAAGAAGATAGGTAGAAGTTACAAGTATAGGTTGAGGAAAGAAGAACAAGTGTACACTGACTGTGTTTTCCATCCTTGATCACAAATCTGCATAACTTAAGTATGAATCTCCACCCATCTACAGTCTTCTATGATAATGTTCTACAGCCATGAGTCTCTCATCTCCAAAAATGTGGGGAAGTAGTCAGTTACTTCTAGAGATAAGCTCTGTCTAGTGCTGTTTAACTACCCATGATGGATCTGATCCCAGGAACAATGATTAAGTGTGCTGACTGCAGTTAAATAATAAAATACTGTTGAAAAAAGGGGGAGTGAAATAACATCATACAAACAAAGAAACTATTGATTATAGTTTTATGCTGTCTCTGCTAATCAGATATTTACCTGTGTACTCATCAATATATTTCACTTTATGGATGGTGAGCAAGTCTCTTAGGTGTGTGTGGATTTTTATGTGGATGGGTGTGTGTGTGGGATATTTATGTGGATGGGTGTGAGGTGATTTTTATATGGATGGGTGTGTGGGATATTTATGTGGATAGGTGTGTATGGGATATTTATGTGAATGTGTGTGAGGGTATTTTTATGTGGATGGGTGTGTGTAGGAAATTTATGTGGATGTGTGTGAGGGGATATTTATGTGGATAGGATTGATATAGGAACTTGAATTCCAAGCACCATACATATAAAAAAAGTGTATTCAAATTTCGAAATTTCAAAGTTTCTTTCTTGAGTCACCCAGACGTAGAAAATACCAACATGTCAATTTACTTATTTTAAGATATTAGGAATGTTACCTACATAATTTTACATTTTACATTAAGTGCTGTGGTAGTGTAGTGTATTGAGTGTTGATCACTTATACCAGGTTTGATCCCCAACTTGACACAGTGCCTCTTAAAAAACAACACTCGGTACTGGTTCCACCCAGGAAGCAAATTAAGAGTGGTTCATATAAGTTCTGAACTTTCTTTGCAATCAGGATAAAATATTGAGGTATTGAGAATATTGAATTATTTGTTGATTGTGCTGTTATATAGACCAAATTAAGTAGTATTTAAGTAATTTTTTCTCTCTACTTCTTTACATAAAAAAATTATGCCTGACAGCAAATGTTTACCATAATACATACACATGTCTCACTTTATCTGGGAAAAAATGGGTCAAAATAATAATTCATCTATATGTTTTTTTACAGCACCAAACTACAACTATTTGCTTTTTATATGCAATAGTAATTTGCCATTATAAAGACTTTTTTTGCTATCGTACAAGTAGCTCATTCAACAGTTCCAATGTGTTATTGATGTGCATACACCACATGAAACTACATGTAGTATTAATTGGACATGTCAGAACCATGATTATTCATTGTCGGCCTTTTTCAGTTTTTTTTATTTATTCAATATTACTTCGATCAGAAAAATATAAAAAGAAAAATGTACAAATTGTGACAAGATTTCCTTACACAGCCAGTGCAAGATACATGTATATAGCAAAGGAAGAATAGATAATAAAAAGGACAATAGTTCATTAAAAAAAAAGTTTTATGTTTAATGCTAATATTTCTTACAGAAATCATCTCACTAAATATTTCACCTTCCCACTAACCACGTTTGTGTATATGGAGCAAGTGGTCTAGCGGTAGGACATTGTGATAGGTTGATCTTTGGTTCGATACCCTGCCACGGCCATGTTTTGTGTCTTAGAGCTAGACACATTATCTGCATAATATTGGTTTTACTCAGGAAGACAATGATTGTGATGATTTGCTTCAGTTTTAAAAAATCTTGTTTCACAATCAATGTAAAATAAAAAGGTTAGAAACAAAACATCTTCAAACATTCTTATCAATCAATTCATCAATCAATTTAGTAATCAGTCACTTACATAATGTTTATTGTATTTGTTTCTTTACAGGTAAATCATGAACCAGATATTCACGTGGTGTAGGCTACGAGCTGCACGTGTCAATGGAAGGATGGCTGTTTTGCAGTTGAGATCATATTCTGTATGTACCGGTCCATATTCTGTCTAATCATTCAGCTTTTGTGGAAAATATTTGTTTTCATATTTATCCACACAAAAAAAAGCTTTTCACAGGAGCAAAATACTTCCTAAATGGTACACAAGACTACAATAGCATTACAGTAATACTTTTCATATTCAGTTAATTCCTCAAAGTTAATTCCAATATAAATAGCTGTTGTGAATATCCCAGTAGTTGTACTAAAGCAAAGGATTTGAATATCAAATGATTTTCTTTTTTTTTCAAATACATGTTTGAAATGTTTCTTTATCAATTTTCATAAAGTCTTAATAGATGTAACAGCTCTGGAAAATTTAAAAACTAGTAAATCTGGTCAGTCAGGCAAAGCAGTTTTATGACCTTTGATTCCATACAAAATATATATTTCAATATTTACTCATTGTTTACTATTTTCTTTTAACACACATTTAGCGCCACGGCAACTATGATGAAGAGTTTCCAAAAATTACTGTGCCACAGAAAATGGTTGAACGATTGGAAAAACACAATTTAAGAATTGTTAAAGAAAAGGCACTAAAACAAAAAAAGTTGAAATTCAAGACAATGATCCTTTCGTCAAAACGTGAGGAATATAACCACTACAAAGGACAGACATACACAGTGTTTGATCCCAAGCAGCTGGCATCCCATGGATGGAAGCATAGAAATTGTCCAAATGATCACTTCACATTACTCAGTCATGCAAGTGTAAGTGTAAGAAGATTTAATTTATGAGTTTAACGCCATTTTCAACACATTACAGGTTAAAGGGAATGTATCAGGATGTTTCAAAATTTGAAATATGCTAAAAAAACATTTTTTTTCAATATTTCATTACTATATATACTCACTGACCCCATATTTCCACAAAGGCTATCTATATAAACATGCCAAAATAATTTATTGAAAAGGGATTTCCTAACTTTGGTTACATGCCTAGGTTAGACTAATAAAGATTTCCTGCTTAAAACTGCAACATATTTTGTGACATATTAAATGAGCCAAGTGATTTCATTTTGATTTCAATTTGATCCGATATACAGGTTTACACACAGTTTCATCTTGGAAAGATTCAAGATGACAAGGTGATGGTCATCAAGCAGTATTAAAGTGCTGTCTATTTTTAGAATGGGGATTTCATTTCAAGTTTACCACCCCAATTTGAATATCGATTTTGTCACGTTTTGGTGGATTTGACATACCAAACCAGGATTTTACTTATTATGAGAATGAGATGCCTTTTATCAATTTTTGATAGTATTTAGCGTTTTTTCCCTTTAAAATCCAAGTTTCATTGGTGGAAGAAGACACCACAGTGAATCTGAGTAGAACCATTGTCCTTTCATGAATAACTGGTTAACTTTCTCGCATAATGTTTTTTTTACCAAACTGGTTCCGAATTCATGAACTTAAGATGCCACCTAAGACCACTCTGTTTATGCTGATAATTTGTTTCGTTTCTGTTGTGCCATGTTGTTATTAATAAAGCCCCCCCTCCCCCCCCTTCACACACACACACACACACCCTAGAGTCGTAGTTTAAACTTGCCGTTTTGCAAAAGGCTCCCCCACACCATTTTTTAAAAACAAAATTGGAATGACCGCAAAACTAAGTAACATATCTAGTGTGCGTGTTTAATCCACTAAAAATGTAAATGAATACATTAAATCCACGCTGTAACACTAGTTTATCAATAAACAGCATACTTTCCCTCAAAAAAAGAGAAAATTATTTAAAGGATTGCTAATTCTTTCCTTATAAAGCAATTACTTTTGATGTTTGCTTTAACAGAACAACATTGGTCGTGCATTATGTTTTGATACATAATACATCTTATATTCTTATATCAACATGTCATTCCCTGTCATTATGTATATAATACCTTAACTTTCTTTGTGAAGATTTTGATGGTTATACAGTTATCATAATTAAATCTGTCATCCTCATCTCAACATTGTGTATAGAAGAAATGAACAGACATTGAGAAGTCATTGGATCGAGATTGGAATTGAACCTGTGACCTCAGGTGTAATTGATGAGCACCCTATCCATTACACAAACACTTCTGATTGGAAATGCA
This sequence comes from Panopea generosa, assembly GCA_029582155.1. Classification (NCBI taxonomy): domain Eukaryota; kingdom Metazoa; phylum Mollusca; class Bivalvia; order Adapedonta; family Hiatellidae; genus Panopea; species Panopea generosa. The sequence goes on along the minus strand of CM055897.1, from coordinate 27,272,812 downwards.
TGTATAATTTTAATGTACAGTAATTTTCTTTACAGAATCCTGCTGTACCTAAAGATAACGACTCGTCTTTGACATTTGATGCATTGAAACTTGACGAAAGCATTGTTCAATGCCTGGAACAGGAAGGAATCAAGACTGCAACAAATATACAGGTGAACATACAAAATAAGCTGGGTTTATATTACTAGAGATAGCAATGTTGCTTCCATTATGTGACATTTACATACTTTACATACACCAAAATACTTAAATATTCATGAAGCTTTTGTACTTAAACTGCTTTTAAATATGCTTTTAATTAACCAGTTTCATCTATAGAACTTAAGTGTGAAATAGTTTATCATATTTGACGTTTATATAACTAGGACAGAAATCAGAAAGCAATATTATAATAATTGTTTAAAACAGATCACCTTTTAAATGAAAATCAACCGTTGCCTTGTCATTGACTGCTTAATGATTAAAATTCTGGGATATTTGCCACTTCCTCTGTCCAGACGTACTGATTAATTGGTTTACATGAGGATCAATGTTATACATGTATATTACTGACAATGATGATAGACGAAAGATGTCTTCATTGATTGTTTAGACTTTGTAAACCTTAGGACCTAGTCAAATATAACGCATTCAAAAGATAACTTTTCTGAAACTATAAATAATATACACTTCATTGCGCTATTTATAAATAACTTACAACTATTTCCTTTCTGTATAGACCGCATTAGCACCTTTTTTGTCGAATAAAGCATATGCAGTTTCTGATAGTTTTTTTTTAGCTTATCAGATTGGATAACTAGATGTCGTAGTTCATGTAATGGCCATTGGCTTGGCAAAATTTTAAATGTACATGTCTAGTAGTGTCATCTGAAAAGAGTCTATATTTTAGGTGGAAATTTTATCATTCTTTCAGTAATGAAAGGTGAATTATGTACTTGATTTATTATCAAATCTGATCATTTTTTAAATATCCTTGAATTGTCAGAACTGGTAATATCTTGGATGAATATAAAAATATATACATGTATTGTGAATGTATAATACACACAGCACTCATGTTCCTTCTTCGGCTTCTTGTATATTTCAGATTATGGTAATACCTGAGATGATGAAGGGTCGGCACATAGTGTGTGCTGCAGAGACAGGAAGTGGCAAAACCTACGCTTACCTTTTACCAATATTGAATACATTTCTACAGCAGGGTCGGGCTGGGTTTATCGACACTGAGGCCACAAATGCCCCTCAATCTATCATTGTTGTGCCTTCCATGGAACTGGCAGAACAGATCATGGTATAAATTATAGTCAACATTCACTTAGTTTCTATTTAATTGTTTTACATTGATTGTGAAACAAATAGATATTTGTCTTCTTTGACAGAACTAGTGATTTTAAAGCTAATGTGAATAAAATGCTATGTTCTATGGTCATGGTTATGGTGTTGGATCCAAGCCACAATTACTGTACATAATACTCTACCACTTCTAATGTACATCAACTTGAATTGTTTGTACCATAAAAAATATGGGTTTTGTTTCTAAAGTCTATACTTTAATCTTGGTAAATTTCCATTGCTATGGAATTCATTTATAATACATGTATGCACTGACAATAATACCCAATAAACATCACTTTGATAACAAATAATGTTTTCATTTTGAATGATTGTATGGGGCACTATCTGTCCTATATTTTCTGTACTGCACGCTTATTTCTAAGATTTCAATCTTCTGACTGGTACCATGTAAAACACAGGGATACTATGTAATCCAGTGATATAAGGTTGATACATTGATGGAAGTGATGCTATTACAGTACAATACAAGATCACTTACCTATCACACTCGCTATTAAAGTATTAGGTTCAAGCCAAGTCTTAATATTTTAAACGAGGTATTTTTTTACTTGCGGAAGCACGGTGGTGTTACTAAAATTTATTTATTTGGGTCTTTTTCTTTACCAGTAAATTATTATAAATATACCACACTTTTATAGCACTCTTTTCATATTAGAAATACATTCAAAAGTGCTGTACATACAGTAAAATTGTTTACATAGTATTGCATAACAATTTAAAGACTCGCTTAAAAGGTAAGATCATAAAACATACATCAACAAGGAAATCCTAGTCACATAAAACTGAATAAAAAAGACATGACGTCTACATATAGACATTAAGATAATATACAGTAAACATGGAGATTATAATCAATATACAATGCGAATAAAACAAGTATATGGCATCACTAAGAAATCATAAACATTAAAAGCATCATAAGAACTGATAAAAAAAAATCATGAATTTAAGAGCTGGCTAGATTCAAATATCATCAAATGTCCGTGTTTACAGATTGTTACTTGTATTTTGATGCAGTGATTGTTTTATTGTTTGATACTGCAGGGTGTATGTACAAAGCTGTCGCAGACATTGTCCTTCCAGCCCTTTATGTTGTATGGGGGCAAAGGAGCTCAGGTGAATACATGTTTTCTTCGGACCGAGCACTTGTTTTAGCCAAAAGTTTTTTTGATTTTGTGAAAACATTTTATGCAGTAAAAATTGAATGATTATGTATCTATTGAACAGTGATATTTAATGGTAAATAAGAACTTTTGTTTTTCAAAATTGGCTAATACCTTTTGAATATTATATAAAAAGAGAATTTTGTTGGACAAATATCATTGCAAATCTGAGAATTTTATCAAAAACATATTATTTTTCAGATTTTTTAGTTAAATACTAGTATGTGTCAATTGTTTAAATTAAGAAATGCTAAACATTTACTCACCATATTTTATTCATATCAGAAATTCTGCAAAACATTTAAATATTTGCTGTTTTTGGCAACACTAGATTTGCATTGATTTAAAATGTACTTAAAAGTATATAATTTTGTTATTTACCATTTAAAATATAAATTTCCTGCTACCCTGAACAATAACATTTAGATTAGAGTTGTGGTGTCAGTTTCTGAATCCATTGGCTGTCATAAGGCTCTCCAGGACTTTACAGTCTCCGTATCACACGCCATTCGCCCACTGAGGTTGTTCGTATGAACCTTAGCTCTAAATAATGTTTTAAATAAGTAGAATAGTTTACAATTATTTGCTTGGTTGAACATAAAGATGATAAAAGCGCTATAGATCTTGGTTATGTTTCCATTAAATAATATCAACTTGACTGAATATCTAGAATATTTGATATATTTTAGTCAGAACTGCGTGTTCCTGGAGGGAGGAAGATAGACGTCTTAATAGCAACACCAGGCATATTGAAGCGAATGTTAACCAACAGTGAGTAGCTAATTAATTGAAATGTTAGTTTAAATACAGATGAACTATTCCTGTAGAAGGCTGTCCCATGTTGTCCACCGACATCCACAATTTCTCTTGAACCACTGAACAGATTTGATTGAAATTTGATCAGGTTCCATGGGTAAAAACTGATATGACCAACATTTCTAAGATTAAAATTTCAAAATGACATTTTTTCTAGGGTCCTTCATGACGAAAGGGTCCAAGGAACTGTCATCTAATGACCGCTTACTTCCTATCGTTGAGGTGGTGGGTTCTTGCCCAGCTCTGTCCAGCAACATTATACGAGAAAATTTGACAGTTACTTGCAAATGAACAGTAGTTCTATTCAGATTCATTCCGAGTCTCCACCAATAAAATTAGAGATACCATGTATAAATTGCCATACAGTATGTTACATATGGTGTTAAAGACCATTGCAAAAAATTTTCCTCTGGAACTCCTTATTCAAAATAAAACATGGATCGAACAGCATCCTCTTATTAGTCTTGATTAAAAGTTTGTGTTTTTTCTCTTCGTATAATATTTAAAATGACTGTTACAGAACTTCAAAGTTAGCATTAATTTATATTTTGAAATTTGATGATTGTGTCCGTTTTTTTGTTTAAATCTCTGTTTGTATTATTTCTACGTAGCAACTCCGTAAACTACATATAACTGTTAAGCTTTACCAAAGTAATACATATGGTGATTTTGGGACACAAAATACCTGCCTGGCAACAGTTGGTTTTGTATGGCAATGTAAAATGATGTACCTGTTTAGGAAATCTTATAATGTATAGATCTCTTAAAATGTTGCCTGGTGTCCATCAACCTTTCATCTAAAACTTTATTCTTTAAACACCTTTTTACCAAGAAGGGTGTATATGTCTAAGCCACACAATTCATGTCCATTTCCAGGAATGACCATCTTATTAGTCTCATTTTGTGATAAAGCTACATGTGTATATAGATCTGACAATTGGTTCAACAGAATTTTCTTGTTGGACTACATGTATTTCACTAATCCAGCAATATCTGGTCACATGGTACATTAGAAAGACATTTGGTTTCCACAAGAGGCCAGCAGGGCTTCACTGATTAAACCAAATGTGTTCATATGGTGGTTCAACTCAGTCTGAGGTCTTCCTCCACCATTAAAACTTGATATGCCATATATAACCTGAAATGGGTTGATAATGGCGTTAAGACCATATTCAAATAAAAAAAAATAATTGTTATGAATTACCCTTTTGAGATTTCAAATTAGTTAAAATAAGTGACTATGGTCCATTAGGGCACATTTAACATATATAACTACATTTGTATGCACTTCTATCTACTTTTGCAATGCTTTTATTAAACCAACAACTTCAAGCTTTGTCCAGTTGTTGAGATTTAGTTCATTGATAGGACTTGTCAGAGCTGACAATATTCAAGTAAGCAATGTATGGCCCATTTTGACCTCTTTTTATCATTACAATTTACTATTAGATTATAATACGGGTCACTTTTATAAAAAATTTATTCTTTGATTTAGGTATCAATATTAAAAAACATGACCAGCCGATACTGTAATTATTAAGAATTAACACTACACTTATTTTACCAGTAATCACTTTGTTGTTTTCAGAACTTTTATCTATGTCAAGACTGACATCTGTTGTTTTAGACGAGGCAGACACTCTGTTAGATGACAGCTTTAACACTCTCACAAATGGTATACTCAGAAAGTTACAGGTAAAAAGGCAAATCTGAAAATCTATTTAAATATTGAATAATTTCAAATCAATTTTATAGACAGAACAAGAGCAGCCATTCTGAATTTATGAGGCTTTTACGCCTGCCGAGAACAATTTGTATTAAGCAAAGAAAAATAAGAAAAAAAAACACTATTTTTAATATTAAAGGGAGAATATATAACAGAAAAATGAATTACAAACAAAGTGGAACAATTATACATTCATTCACATTAAATAGCTGTAAAAAAAAGTTTTATTGTGCTAATTTCTATCTTATCTTCCAGATCAGCAAGCATTCCGGTACTGGAGATTTGACAATGCAGGATGGAATCCAAGTAGCGTTGGTTAGTGCAACTTACCCTAAAGGATTGGAGTCCACAGTTGGTGAAGTACTTCCTGTAAGTTCCACTTTGACCAGTTCCACTTTGACCAGATTTATACTAAATCATTTTAGCTCCATTTGTGAAAGAAGCTCAGAGCTTTTGTGAATTACTCTGGAGTACATTTTCTTGGTAGAGCAAGTACTGGGTGTTGTTAGTGAAAGGCCATTGGTTGGAGTCTGGCATCGAGCCTGCAAACTTGGCCATGAGAAGCCTATACCCCATTCACTACACTGCTACCCCACTGAAGTCCTGTATTTTTACGGTTAGTTAATCTGACAAAAGTGTCTGTCCATAGCAGACAAGCAATTCTTGTTTCAGACCATGTCATTCAACATCATATGTCCCATTCCCACCAATACCACTGTTCTTTAACAAGTCACTTTTTTGTCAATGTCTACCATCCTTTGTGACCTTAATCGGGGTTGTCTTGTCTACTTACATCTTTCCACAGGACAATTAAAAAAGCTAGGTAATACTCTGCACAGGTAATGGCCGACAAGATTCACCAGGTAAACACATTCTTAATACAAAGTCATGTATGTAATCCTAGCTTGCTCACATTATTTTATGCTAATTGATTTAAGCTTGATTGTGAAGAAAGGTCAGAGCTCATATGAACCACTCTTGGGTCCACTTCCTGGTTAGATCCAGTACTGAGTGTTGTTGTTTTTATAGAAGCATTGGGTCAAGCTGGAACTTGCAACTTTTGTGTGAGCAGCCAACACTCTATCCACTAGACTACTGCCGCACTTTTAATTCCTACTCTAACGTATGTGTAATTAATGTTTTATTGTCAACAGGTTTATATTGTCTGTTGACACATTATCCTAATCTACATCCATCATCATTTTGTGTGCATTAATTAGATTACTACAGGCTAATATCAATTCAATATACACAGCTGGAATTTTGGGTTGCACCTTTAGTATTATTTTAATATTTCTTTGAAACTTTGTCTTAATTTAATAATTTTGGTACCAAAGTAAAGCTGATGATTTGAATGTTGACCATTTCTAGTTATCAATTAATAAATATTTTATTCTGAAATTAAAATATCACAAAATGAAAAAAATTAAAAAAAATTTTTTAAATACACATCATAGAAATATAAACAATGGTAAAATTTTAAATTGATATTTAAAAAGATTTTAGTGGAGAGCAATGAACCCGTGATCTTGGGGTTGTTGGTTCAACCCTCCACCATGGCTGTTAGGTGTCCTTGAGTAAGACACTTTATCCCCATAGGCTTGGTACGGGTTCTACCCATGAATACCTCAAGCATGATTTTTCTAAGTTGTAAGAACTTTTTTCATACTTGAGGTAAAATGAAAAAAGTTGAAAACAAAGATATTTATTTTATTTCTTACTTTTAAAAAAGGTCAAAAAAGAGAAAATTGTCACAAAAGGTAACTGTAAATGTAAAGTTTCTTCATTTGTTTAAATTTAAAAAAAGAAAAGTTTACCAGCCAAAATTCCTATCAAAGCCTTTCTTTTGATACCAAAATCACAGAAATCTGTTGGCTGGTTCAGAAGGAGTTGTGTTTGCAAAAATGTCCCTGGAGAAACTTTGTTGAATACAAGCATGTAATTTCCTTGTGTGAAAAATAAGCTTGAGAGGCTTTTGAGCTATATGGGGTCATGGTTATCATTACTCTCAGTAACTTAAGTTTCCTTTTGAGCTATATGGGGTCATGGTTATCATTACTCTCAGTAACTTTAGTTTCCTTTTGAGCTATATGGGGTCATGGTTATCATTACTCTCAGTAACTTTAGATTCCTTTTGAGCTATATGGGGTCATGGTTATCATTACTCTCAGTAACTTTAGTTTCCTTTTGAGCTATATGGGGTCATGGTATCATTACTCTCAGTAATTTTAGTTTCCTTTCAAGCTATATGGGGTCATGGTTATCATTACTCTCAGTAACTTTAGTTTCCTTTCGAGCTATATGGGGTCATGGTATCATTACTCTCAGTAACTTTAGTTTCCTTTTGAGCTATATGGGGTCATGGTTATCATTACTCTCAGTAACTTTAGTTTCCTTTTGAGCTATATGGGGTCATGGTTATCATTACTCTCAGTAACTTTAGTTTCCTTTTGAGCTATATGGGGTCATGGTTATCATTACTCTCAGTAACTTTAGTTTCCTTTTGAGCTATATGGGTTCATGGTTTTCATTACTCTCAGTAACTTTAGTTTCCTTTAAATGATACTGATCACATTTTTTGATATATGTAGGATCCTTTGAAAAAAGACGTCTGGGATGAGTTTTAAGCTTAATTGGCTTAACCCTTTACTTCACATAAATGCCTGTGGATACCTTATATAGAAGGCTTTAAAAATTAATTAAAAATGAATTATTGGGTGAATTATGTTTATATGTACTGACAGAGTGGAAAACGGTGCAGGAAGTGTTCAGATTGCTTGTTACGAGCAATCTGAACTCTTCCTGAACTGTTTTCAAAGGCCTTCTGCGATTGGTGTGGGAAAACGCATATCTATGGAGTAAAGGGTTAAGGTCCTGGACCTAAATTCATCAATATTTTGAGGCTGAGATTTAAACTCGGGACTCAAAATGTCAAAAAATTTAAATTAAAATAACATCAATTAAACAAATAAATCTTTATATTTATATGCAAATTTTAGCAGTTCCAATGATTATTTAACAAAAAATATTAAGGATCTTCTTACCCATAAGTCATGTTTACAGGATTTTACAAAAATGTAAGATTTTGAATTGGATAAAATTATTGATGAATTTTGGCACCGGCTTCTGTTTCACCAATGTTTCACTTAAATACTTGAAAACATTACTAAATTTCGACTGGTAATTATCTGTTATATAATCAATATCAATGAAAAAATTTACAGTTTGCTGTAACCAGTCTAAAATCATGGTCAGTTTTTAAGTATTAAAGTGTGTGTTGGTGAAACAGGAGTCATCTCCCCATTGCTTAATATAGAAAAATGGATTCTTCAAAAAAATTAAGATATAATTATAGAAATTTGTGGATAGGATAAAAATACTTATCTTAAAAGCAACAATTAATTAACATGTCAATCTTTTTTTACATTGTGTTTATGTATTACTGCACACCTGTCTATCCTTGTGGTATGTTTTAATGTCACCGTGTTTCTTGCAGATAAAGGCATTTACCACACTTACCACAGATCATTTGCATCACTTAATGCCACATGTACCACAGAAGTTTTTGAAAATGAAATCTCTGGATAAATTGGGTAAGAAATTCTCAAAATTATATTTATCTATTTTTATTTTAAATATATATTTTAAAATGTAAATAGTTGTATTCACTTTCCTGTCTGTTGGCCCCAGCTCCATCTGTCTTTCTATCACAACAATATCATGATAATGATTCACAAATTTGCTTAGAACCAAGCTGGGCCCAGCTAGCTAAGTCAGTAATGTGTCTAACTGTCATCCAGGGGTTATGATCCCCACCTGGCCAATCTCAATGATGATTGGCCATGAACTTTGTTCTGCCGCCATGAATCTCCCAGCTCAGAATATGTGATAAAGTAGTCAGTGACTAGCAGAGATAAGGTGTATCAAGTACTGCTCTTCCAGGTACAATGATGAGATGTACTGACTGCTGGTATATAAATAAAATATTGTTGGAAAAGGCACAAAACCCCATGCAAACAAACCAACAAATTCAAAACTTGCGAAAAAGTTCAATTTATACTTATACCGTCACTGTTGATATTAATGGAGGTTGAGCATGCAATTAGGGCTGTCATGTTTACTGATTTCTGTAAACGTGTTCACGAACACTAATTAAAGATATGCTTCCATTTACACATTGTTCAAACCTTGGTGTTTTGTATGTGCATTATCTAAGCTGTACAGCTAATTACTAGTGTAAAAATATTATACAGTAACTGTAAATGTTTAAATAAATCACCAAACAAATGGCTGGCATGCGCCGCTCATGACATTGCAGATTTGAAATAACTCTTGCTCTGTGAATCTAATGCCACAGTCGTAATGATTAATAATGCCATAAAACACACAAGGATGGTTGGAAAGTATTCAATAATAGCCTGTTGCTTCGTCAAACAATCTTTATACTAATTTACCAAATTTACTGGGGTCGAGGGTCATTATTTGAAACCATTAATCTGCAATTAATGACAATGTGTTAGCCAATTGGTCTATCACAAGCAATATGATCTTCAAATTTCAATTTTCAACTTACCAGGTGGTTTGACAGTTTGGTTGAGCAAAGCAATTTTCTTTGAATAAACACATTAATATTTAGTAGGCTATTTTTACTTCGACCTATCACATCGAAGAAGTGAACAGTCGTACCATGTGAACATCAAAGTAAAAAATCAAATGTACATGTAGCTGACAATGTGTGACATCAGAGTCATGTCTGTAATATAGTTCTTCTGTTCTTCTGATTGATACCAATAATTAAACTCCTCCCATTAAGATTTTAGACATGACACGTGCAATAACAATGCCAACTAATAACATGTGGTCGATGATTAATTCATTGGGTTTGCTTGGATCTTTCATAGGACACCACTAACTTAAGGTAGTGTACATGGATATTAAATGTACAAATGTGTATTGCTTTTAAATGACACAGATCCATTTACATGTGTAAATGTAACAGCTCTACATGCAATTGTTGTCACCTGAAGAAAAGCAGTTTTCATGTACATTTTATTTCTTATATTAACAGTTATGTCTCATCTCTGTATAAATTTTGTTCTTCATGTTTTTAAAAAAAATATCACTGATGATAACAGTTTCTTCTGTAAGTGTAAGAATTGTCCTACTTTTACTCAGAAGGGGCATAACTCTGTTGTGAGATGAGAGTTTATAATTTGATTGAAGGTACGAGCCCCAACATTGAGACAGTTAGGCGAGGCTCTGACAAGCGTTATATAATTTTTTCCAATGTTTAATACATGTAGATTCTATAATAAATGTGCATGAATGTAAGTTTCTTTTTATCAAATAATTCAGAAAAATGGTAAGTTTACCATTTGTTAAATGGATCACTTCTATAAGGATCAAGAATTAATCGAACATATTCATTGCCGTAGGACGTAACATCTCAAAATAACATCATTTATCATTGGAAAGTACTTCGGTATATACGTACAACAGACGAGTTACACAGAAAACACAGAGTGAAGATTCGGAAGTAATGTTACATTGGTTAATATAAAATATATGCTGTGGGTTTATTACACTTCCTGTATTATGAATACTTTTCAGAAAACTTGTTAAAGATTTTGAAGCAAAGGAAGACAAATTCATGCATGATTTTCTGTAACAAGACGGACACGTGTCATTGGTTGAATAAAACACTACAAGAATTTGATATAGACAATATATGTGTCACAGGTTACCTAAAAGAGGAGGTAAGGTCAAATGATAATAAGATCATCTGATAAGAGTTGAGATCAGGTCATGGACTTTGTTCCACCGTCCCACCTTTAAATATGTGGGGAAGTAGTCAGTGACTTCCAGAGATAAAGTGTGTCTGGTGTTGTTTAACTGCCCAGTGCATCCCATGAACAATGATTAGGTGCGCTGATGTGGCTATTTAACTGAAATATTGTTGGAAAAAGGAGAAAGCACCATATGAACAAACAATTGTAATTGTTTTAATGCCATTTTCAAATCTTTCCATTTTCACACTCATTTCTAATTAAATATTTAACTAATACCATCTTCATAAAAAACCCAAAAAAAACAGTTAATTTTTTAGATAACACTTCGAAGTGCGGGTAATATTTATACTATTGTGTACCTTTGTAGGTTTTAAAAGAAATGTGTGCATGGATTTGTTAATCTATGTAGACCTGTTCAAACTTTGCAAAAAACATTTAAACAAATTTTGTTATTGTTATTTTTACTATATGAGACTGTATTTATCATTTTAAATGCAGTATAAATTATTAGTAAAATGAAAATTATGTAAATTCTTTGTTGGGTCAGATTTAAAATATATCCCGGCATACATACATGCACATTAATAGATTGCTTATAACTGAATTTTAAGCAATTTTAAATACCTTAGACATTATATATGGAATTCAGTTTGACTGGTAAAGAAAGCCTCCTGTCCTTCCATTAGTAACTGACATTTTTTTCACAGATTTTGTTTTAATGAGCTGGTCTCCAATCCAAAACATCAGATGCGATAGGAAGGTGATCTTAAGACAGAGTGTGAAACCACTCAGACTTCAGAGACCTTATATTTACACATGTGAAGTAAATTAGTTGTGCTCAAGCTAAAATGAACCTGTAATATGTTTTCAGGAAAGGTCAGCGTTGTTTCACTCATTTCAAGAAGGATACAGTGACATTCTTGTGTGTACAGATATAGCTTCCAGAGGACTAGATACACAGAGAGTAAGTGTAATAGAATGAAAAATTATGCAGTCAGTCCTGGACTCGAACAAAGGACCTTTGGCTTACAGGGCGAATACTCTACTGAGTGACGGAGCTAGCTGGACTGCTTACATACATGTATGTTTCTTTCCTAACAGGTTATGTATACACTGACATATTCCCTAACAAATTTGAATCATGTGAATGTTTCTAAGAATATATATAAGTGACAGTCTTCTGTTGGGGGCCAATATCACAGGACGAGAAAAAAATGCTTCCAAAACATGGGACCTTTTGCTTATAGGATGAATGCTCTACCAATGAGCTTACCGGACAACTGACATACGTTTCTCACTTTATAAGTTACATACACACTGTGACATAGGATTTTCTTTTGTCTGATTGATAATTTGTGGTGAATAACAATAGCAATATCTGTCTGTGCATCACTAATCTAGGTTATATTAGATAGCTCTTTGCTTTTTCCTGCCTCTCTGTGTTGGTATATATTACTTTGTGTACATGTCATACATTCACCCCTTACAAAATTTAAATAGGTTTTTGCCTATTTGTATGAGTTTGCTTTATTATAGTAATAGAGTATCGAACCCATTATCAGAGGGTCCTGGGTTCCATCTTCTGCCATGGCTATGTGTGGTATCCTTGAGAAAGACACTTTTTCTGCATATGCTTAGTAGTGGTTCTACCCAGGAAGACTTCTAGCATGATTTGTCTATTTTGTTATAACTTGTTTCACAGTCAGAGTAAAATAAATTAGTTTATAATAAAACTTCACCACAGAGCCACACTGACCTCTGTAAGGACTGCCTAAATTAGAATTGAAATGTGGTTGTAGTTCCCACTCCCAAATTGTGGCAGACTGAGACTTGCTCACCCTCACAGTCAAGTACAGCAGGCCCCAGTTTCACCTACCATCTCAATTTGAAATATTCCTCAACTCAATTATTTTATTCTTTATTTATTATGATGATCATTTTGCCAGTTATCCTATACCCTTGAGTAACCTAATATATATATAAAAACAAGAAATGTCACTGGTAAGTGTCGCATGTCCCCTAAAATGGTCTTTGAAAATAACAATATATGTTACAATAGGTAGCGATGTATCCATGAATATCAAGAATAATGGACTGATGTGTCAGACTAGACATGCAATTTCATGGGTTTTTTTTACATTAAAGCATGACCTTGACCTTGACATCTAATGTAATGGTCCGGGTATTTCTACAGGTAAATGCAGGTGACACATCATCATGACATGCTGATCACTTGTGTCAAGCTGTTTTAAAATCCCTCCATGTTAGACAAAGTTACCGACCAGACATGAAATATCGATGAAAGTGTGACCTTGAGGTAAGGTTATGGGTCTTAATGTGACATGTCATCATGTTTTGTTGATCAATTGATAAATTGAGCCGAGTGTTTTTGAAATTCATCCATGTATGATACAATTACAGGACGGACTTGAAATCTCAAATAAACTCAAAGTGTTGTCATACAAACTCAAAGTGACCTTGACCTTTGAGGTATGGGTCTAGACCTTACGTGTGACACGTCAACATGTCATCTTCATCAAATGAGCCAAGTTAAAGACAAAGTTACAGACCATACATACAATATCAAACGAATTGAGAGTGTGGCCTTTACCTTTGAGGAAAGGTTCTGGGTCCGACATATGATATTTAATTATATCATGTTGATCAACTGAGCCAAGTGTTTTTGAAATTTATTCATAGGTGACAAAGTTACAGACGGCACGCGAAATCTCAAACAAACTTAAAGTGTTGTCAAACAAAGTTAAATACAGACCTTGACCTTTTGAGTGGGTTTAATTGCGACACATCGTCATGTCATGTTGATCATTTATAGCATGTATTTATAAAATCCATCTATGCATGATAAAGTTACAGGTCGGACACAAAATCTCACACAGACTCAAAGTGTTGCCAAACATGTGTCCTGTCTCTAGCGTGACATGTCATCATGTCATTCTGATGAATTGAGCCACGTGTTTTTGAAATTTATCCATAGGTGACAAAGTTACGACTGGACACGAAATCTCAAACAGACTGAAAGTGTCAACAAACAAAGTTAAATTGTGACCTTTGAAGTGGGCATCTGGGTTTTACTTGCGACACATTATCATGTTATGTTGATCATTTCTAGCAAGTATTTAAAAAAATCCATTTATGCATGACAAAGTTACAGGCCAGACACAAAATCTCACACAAGACTCAAAGTGTTATCAAACAAACTCAAAGTGTGACCTTGACTTTTGAGGTACGGGTGTGGATCTTACTCGTGACATGTTGTCATGTTATGTTGATCATTTGTAGGATGTATTATCAAAATCCATCTATGCATGACAAAGTTACAGGCCGGACACAAAATCTCACACAGACTCAAAGTGTTGCCAAACATGTGTCCTGTCTCTAGCGTGACATGTCATCATGTCATTCTGATGAATTGAGCCACGTGTTTTTGAAATTTATCCATAGGTGACAAAGTTACGACTGGACACGAAATCTCAAACAGACTGAAAGTGTCAACAAACAAAGTTAAATTGTGACCTTTGAAGTGGGCATCTGGGTTTTACTTGCGACACATTGTCATGTTATGTTGATCATTTCTAGCAAGTATTTAAAAAAATCCATTTATGCATGACAAAGTTACAGGCCAGACACAAAATCTCACACAAGACTCAAAGTGTTATCAAACAAACTCAAAGTGTGACCTTGACTTTTGAGGTACGGGTGTGGATCTTACTCGTGACATGTTGTCATGTTATGTTGATCATTTGTAGGATGTATTATCAAAATCCATCTATGCATGACAAAGTTACAGGCCGGACACGAAATACCGGACGGAAGGACGCTGCAATTACTATATGCCACCCCAAAAATTTGTGGCTGGGCATAAAAAATGTTTACTTACAACCCATTGAAGACCCATTAAAGCAACATAAATGTAAGGGCTGTTCCGATATACCGGTTTATTGTGGTTCGTTTCTGAGCAATATGCATATTGTATTTGTGTGTGCCAATGCTACTAACCCCGTTTGACATTCAAACTTTAAATCTTAATTTGCATTTCATAAAAAAATGAAGAAAATTGGAAAAAAACAAACAATAAACTGTTTTGCAGTATCAAAATATGTTTATATACATCAGGTAAAGTTAGTTTCGGTTCTGGTCTCTAGAGCTCCGACTTCACATTTCAAAATGCGTATATTAATCCTAAGTTGTGTTAATAAAACGCCATTTGGCATTCACTTTAATTTGCATATGAAAATAAAAGAAAAATGGAAACAAATAAAAACATATAAAACAAGAAATAAACTGTTCTGCATAACCGACAAAATAGGAAACTATTTGTCACTCGATACTTGTGTATTTCAAATCATTGAGAACTACAAAGCAAAAGTAAGATTGTTTTCTAATGTTAAGCAGTGTATTGTATTGTATTGCGTATCGGCCTATCTATACGGTGGTACGTATTGCATGGAAAGTGTCCTGGCAATACACAGCCCTAATAAATATGCTCATTACTAACCTCCGTGTAGTCAGTTTTAGCAGTTATGAGTTATATTTATGTTTATGTATCCGGGAAATGTGAAAGTAATTCTTTATTTATACATTTAGTGTACCATCATTCCTGTAATATTGTTGTTATGTAGCCAGTGTATATATACATGTATATATTATAAGAATATACATGTATACCTACAACAGGTAGATCATGTGATCAACTTCGACTTCCCACAGTTCATGTCGGACTACATACACAGAGCGGGAAGGGTTGGTCGGGTAGGGTCCAACCACAGTGGACACGTCACCAGTTTTGTAGTTCATCCCTGGGATGTGGA
Organism: Panopea generosa; assembly: GCA_029582155.1. NCBI lineage: Eukaryota > Metazoa > Mollusca > Bivalvia > Adapedonta > Hiatellidae > Panopea > Panopea generosa. The sequence continues at coordinate 27,257,133 of CM055897.1, read as the reverse complement.
GTTGGTGTGGAAAGTAGAGGTGAGAACCGATTGTTTAAAATGAATTGGGGATTAAGAAAATGCATTTTTAAGTAGTGTCCATTGCTTTAAATTTCCTGCATGTATATATAGGTATCAAGTTTTTTTCGTCAAATAGATTTAATAAATACCTTCTTGTCAAGAACTTTGTTTTTGTTCTTTTGAGTTGAGCTATTCTCTACCATCTCAGCAGTTTTGTAGTGGATTAAGTGTTGTCTACTCATGTCAAAGGTGGCAGGTTTGATCCAAGGCTCGACTAAATGGCTTCTAAAAACAACACTCAGTAATGGTTCTACCCAGGAAACGGACTGTAGCGCTTCATAAATAATTATAAGCTTTGAGCTTAATCTGCAATGGAGCGAAAGTATTAACAAACTGAAACAGATGCTAATTTTACTGAAAAACATCGCAGCTCATGTTTGAGTCTTTCTCCATCATAATAAGTAGCAAAGTGGATGGAAAAACAACACTCGTCTTGATTTTAACATGTTCAACATTTTTGTTTAATTCATGTTAGTACTAAAATGCAAATATTTTTAAAATTCATAATTTTATTTGTACTTAAAAATTTATTTATTTATTAATTTATATATATTTTCTATACATTAGATCGCTGCCCGCAGACAGACAGAATTGCACAATGTGAATGCCAACATAAAACGAAAAATAAATAGTGTAGTGGAAGAAAAGTATGGACTGCAATTGTAAAACTGGCAGTGATTGGATGATGGAAGTGATCTAACTAGTCCAATATCTCAAATCCAGGGGTTGTGAGTTTGAATCCCTGCTCGGCAACAGTCTCTGTGATGACTGATATATGACATTGTGTCACATTATCATTCGTCTCTCACTGCTGATTCAAGTGGGAAAGTTATCAGTTACTTGTGGAGATGGGGTGTGGTCGAGTACTGATTAACTTTTCAGGAAACAGTGGTTAGGTTAACTGATCGTCTGTTAGCCCTCGATGGCATAAAAATGACGTTAAATATTCAATCAGTCAATCTTATATCTCAATCAAATTAATGAACAAGCAATAGTTACTGGCATTAATAAGTTCTTGGTCATTTGAAGAAGTTTTCATTGATCACAACATATATCATAAGCACATTCAAATAATTTCAGCTAACCTGAATTGTTTAATAGCTTGTGAGACTAGGTAAAGGCAAAGTACTTTGCTGTCAACCGGGCACCTGTACCTGTACTATAACACTGCATCTTTTTGATTCAACACTAACTGATTCTGCAAGGCGTATTCAGTTAAATATGAGTCCAATGACATTATGGACTTAAATAACAAGTCAAAGAAACCCTGAAAGGTCACGTGCTGCATAGAAAAACATATGAATGTTGTGATGATGTTAAATGATGGTGTGTGACGGAGATTATGTTATGGGCGACTAGTTATACAGACATTTTAAAGTGTGAAATAAATTACTCACTAAATGTTGTGTGTATGTAACAAGCTAAACATGCAACATGTACATGTAAAGGTTACATCTATAACATGATTATATACATGTATGCATAAATATGTAAACATTACATCTCTAACATGATTATATATGCATAAATATGTAAACGTAATATCTCTAACATGATTATATATGCATAAATATGTAAATGTTACATCTCTAACATGATTATATATGCATAAATATGTAAATGTTACATCTCTAACATGATTATACATGTACATGTATATGCATAAATATGTAAATGATACATCTCTAATATGATTATACATGTATATGCATAAATATGTAAAAATAACATCTCTAATGTGATTATATATGCATAAATATGTAAATGTTACATCTCTTACATGATTATATATGCATAAATATATTAATGATACATCTCTAACATTATTATATATGCATTAATATTTAATATTACACATGTATATCATAATTAACTTTATGGGAAACTTTCAAAGCTTCTACATTTCACTCTTGCAAAAGAATGAAATTTTAGGTGTGGAATAGATATACATGTACATGTAAAATAAGAAGAAAGCTGAGAATGCAAAAAGTCAAACCATTTGTCAAATAAACTACCACTGAATCTTTTATCTCAGAATATCAGTACAAAAGCCAGTGTGTATTGAATGGTGCTAAACTTGATCCGAGACATGGCTTTTATTAATCCTCATAGAAGTTGTTAAGAATCCTGGAAAGTGACAGATACTTTTGTTATGCACACCCAATTTGTTTCAAAATTTGTACCAGTTATTGATGTTCATGATTTATGGTTAAAATAAATAGAAATAAAAAGAAACATTATTAAAAATATATATTTTAGTATATTTTGTTTGAAGTTGTACAAAAATGTGTGCAACATCCTCCAATTTATATATGTATAACAAGAAATGTCACTGGTAAGTGTCACATGCCCTCCAAATGGTCTGTAAAAATAACAATATATTTTATAATAGGTAGTGATTTAAATGTATCCATGGATATCAGGAGTAATGGACCGACATTTCAGACTAGACATGCAATTTTATGTTTTTTACATTAAAATATGACCCTGACCTTGAAATCTGATGTAAAAGTCTGGGTATTTCTACAGGTAAATGCAGGTGACACGTCATCATGACATGTTGATCATTTGTCGAGCTATTTTAAAATCCATCCATGCAAGACAAAGTTACAGACCAGACATAAAATATCAAACTGAAAATGTGACCTTGACCTTCGAGGAAAGTCTCTGGGTCCTACATACGACACATCATGTCATGTTGATCAATCAAGCCAAGTGTTTTTGAAATCCATCCATTGTAGGATAAAGTTACAGACCAGACTCAAACAACCACAAAATGTGACATTGACCTTTGAGGTACGGGTCTGGGTCTTACGTGCAACATATTGTTATGTCATCTTGATCATTTGAGCCAAGTTATAGACACAGTTACAGACCTGGCATGAAATATCAAACAATTTATAAGTGTGACCTTGACCTTCAAGAAAAAGTTCTGGGTTTTACAAAAGACGTCATGTTATGTTGATCAACTGAGCCAAGTTTTTTTTTGAAATCCATCCATGTATGACAAAGTTAAGGACTAGACACGAAATCTCACAGACTAAAAGGGTTGTCAAACAAACTCAAAGTGTGACCTTGACCTTTGAGGTACGGCTGTGGGTCTTACGCGCAACACATTGTCATGCCATGCTAATGATCAAGTTTTTTATTTATATACAGGTGACAAAGTTACAAACAGGAAATGATGTCTCCAAACAGACTGAAAGGTTTGTCACACAAAGTTAAAGTGTGACCTTGACCTTCGAAGTGGGAGTCTAGGTGTTGCTTGCGACATGTCGTCATGCAATGTTGATCATTTGTAGCAAGTATCTATGAAATCCATCTATGCAGGACAAAGTTACAGGCAGGACACCAAATCTCACACAGACTTAAAGGGTTGTCAAACAAACTCAAAGTGTGACCCTGACCTTTGAGGTATGGGCGTGGGTCTTACGTGCAACACATTGTCATGCCATGCTGATGATCAAGTTTTTTATTTATACATAGGTGACAAAGTAACAAACCGGACATGAAGTCTCAAAACAGACTGAAAGTGTTGTCACACAAAGTTAAAGTGTGACCTTGACCTTTGAAGTGGGAGTCTAGGTATGACTTGCAACATGTTGTCATGTAATGTTGATCATTTGTAGCAAGTATCTATGAAATCCATTTATGCATGACAAAGTTACAGGCCAGACACGAAATCTCACAAAGTCTCAAAGTGTTGTCAAACAAACTCAGAATGTGACCTTGACCTTTGAGGTACAGGTGTGGGTCTTACATGCAAAATGCCATCCTGTCATGTTGATGAGTTGAGTCTAGATTTTTTAAAATTCATCAATAGGTGATAAAGTTACAGACCAGACTCAAAATCTCAAACAGACTGGAAGTGTAGTCAAAAGTTAAAGTATGACCTTGACCTTTGAAGTGGGAGTCTGGGTTTTAGTGTGACAGGTCGTCCTGTTATGTTGATTATTTGTAGCAAGTATCTATAAAATCCATCTATGCATGACAAAGTAACAGGCCAGACATGAAATCTCAAAATAGACTGAACGTGTCGTCGAACAAAGTTGAATTGTGACTTTGACTTTTGAGGTACATAAAAATAGGTTCATTTAGTAACATATACAATTATTATCCTTAAAACAAAAAATTCTGGATATTAGGCAACAAATATAATAACAATAATTTTTTTCAGGTTGTATTTTATTAATACATGAACATTCAACATTCCAATATGACTATACATTAATTTAGAATTCAAATATATCAAAACTTAAAGAGTTTTCAAAAGTCTCAAAACTTCAGTTTGTATATATATTGAAACCAAAACATGTATGGGTGTTAATTAAAAAAAATTCAAATATCATTTAAACTATATTGTTGCTTTTCTGGTTACTCAACCCTCCGATTTGGATTAATGTACTTCAAAAATAACAGAAACTAATATAAATGAATTTTAATTTTACAGCAAACCATCACAAAAAGTTTATACATTGTATGATTCAACAACAAGTAATATTTGCAGGATCTGCTATTTATTTGAAGGGTTTTTAAAGCGATTATTGGTTATATACACTTAAGAAATATGAAAACGCAACATATTTAGCAGAGTGTACCAGTATATCTTTATCCTACAGTAGTTGATGTTATTGCTCGTTTACTTGAGATGTTCTGAATCCTCGTCATTTGCTCGTGATTCCGGAGGACATCAAGAGAACGCCATATAAAACTAACATAAAAAATACCACGTCATCAGAAATAGCAGGCTAACGTCATGTGTTTTTAAGTGTTCCATTTTTAATTAGAATTCGAATTTATGAAACAACTTGCCAGTCATATACTAATCAGTCATATTGTAGTGAAATTAATAAAGTTTAACATACATGTATGTAAAACTTGTAACAGAGCTTTTAGCGCAATCAAGTGCAAATGTTCAAAATTTGTTTTTTTTTAAACTCTCGTTTTAATCAACTTCAGCTGAATGATTGGATGTAAAGGTAACATGAATTGCATTTTATCTGTATTAAAGTTATAATCTTATCACATTAGTGAGATAAACAAAAGCTGATACTTCATACTATAAGTGTACAGATATTTGGTTATTTAAATGCGATTCTCCAGTAATCCTGTGGTCATATTTATTTCCCTGCCTGGACCAAGATGGAGGTACTGTAGGTCAGCCTAATGAATAAGCGACATGTTTTGAGCATCCAGACTACCTGAGGATGGGAAATGGTCAGTGTGATATCTATAAGAATACAACAATAGACAAAATATACAGGTTCATTTATACTCTTAACAACAGTAATGGTAAACAGAATGTATCTGTTAATATGACATTTAGGTGCTTAGGCCAGAGTTATTTTATTTTTTGATTTACCGACCGTCCTAAATTATTATTAGACAAAATATAAAAACAATAACTTCATTTTGATTTTTTGACAAAACATTGAGTACTAACAGTTACCAAACCACTGTAAATCATTCAGACAGAAGGGTTTAAAATGTTCTGTTAAGATGCGTCTGTGTTACCTTTATATTAATTCAACAATGATGATAATATATCACATTTTAGATTTTAACTGATTTGTTTATTTGAAATATTGTATTAAGTGGTTCTTTTATAACCCTTCTTACCAAGCCTTTGAAAATGAAGTCTTTAAAACAAATAATAAAAGAAACTTTGGCCTGAAGTTGACTATAATTCTTCAAAGTCCCTTTTCAACACCAACAGTTATAATAAATGCATCATCTAGTTATAAATGTCTTCTATTCATGATCCATGAATTCTAACCTGGCTTCTGTTTCACCAATATTTTACTTCAATACTTTAAATCTTATCTAAGTTTTGACTGGTTGTTTATCTAGTTTATAATCAATATATAAAGAAACCATATATAGTTTTAATGGAACCAGTCTAAAATCATGGTCACCATGGTTGCATTTCTTAGACATAAGTTTTTATGTATTTAAGTACATATGAAACAGGAGTCAGAATAAATACACAAATAAGTTAGAGAAAAAACACCTTAAGATATTGTAGAGATGAGTCATAATATTGGGGTAGCTATACTTACACCAACTTTATATTTTTGGCTTCCCTCCATAAATTATTGTTGTTTCTTTTAAATAATTAAGGTTATCTTCAATGTAGGTATGAAACCAACTTATCAACATTAAGCATAGGCTTGATGGTAACAATTTATATGTACTTTCAGCTGTAATAAAATGCACAGTTCTATGTAGACAGCATTAACATGAAATTTACTGTACATTATAATGACATTAGGTATTACATAATTATGCACGAATTATTATGCAGGCACTGTTAATCTGGGGCCTGTTTCACTGAAGCTCATAAGTTTACAAACTTTTAACCTTAAGATTTATTTAAATTACTAAGTAAACACATAACAGCTTTCGTAAACCTGAGAACATGATATTTGTATTGAAATTCACTAGAACATTGTGTTTATAAAATGCCTGTATTCTGTAGTTATTTCATTATTCATATAAAAATCTTTGGCTTGCAGGAAAAATAATGAAACAGGCCCCAGGTGTTTAAGGCACATGTCACGCTGATATACTATAAATATATATATACTGAGTTCCAAAAGTTTTGTCCGTATTTATGCAAATTTAACTATAAAACAAAAAAATATTTCGATATATTTTTAATTCAACTATATTTGTCAAAATATTAAGAGCAACATCAACAGAAGTTGGATTTATTCTGAAGTCTGATTGAAAATTATTGCCCCTTTGTGTAAAACAGCATTTTGTCAAATAAAAGCACTATTTGTCTAGTTAAAACAACTGAAACTGTGTAAATGATGAGATAAAACACCACAAAATGTAAAACTTGTAACAAGAGTTGTCAGAAGACAACAAAGCTCGCCTCTGGCTGTCTAAGTCCAAAAAGAGCCATAACTGTGCCAAAATGCAATCCAGAGTTATGGTTCTTGTCTGTGTGTGTTCCATTGATGATGGTGAACACACATGCAAAGTTTCATTCACATCCAATGAGTGGTTGCATAGATATCTTAAACTTACATGCAAAAGTTTAACCTGGGTGTCAACAGCCGACGACAACAACGACGCCGGGGTCATGGCAATAGCTGTCTTTGGACTTCATCCCGGCGAGCTAAAAAATGCATAACATGGCATCATTGTACATGTATTCCCACTTGAAAGTTAAGATGCTGATAAATTACCTCCCTTTACATTGAAAAAAAAGAATGATTTAGGACGGCGGATATCACCAGAATGAAAGTTGGAATTTTATTTAATCACCGATTCTGTTTGTTACAAACCAAAATTCAATTTCAGACTGCATCTTCAAAATATCATTTCCATATCCAGACACACATCCAGCTTTAAATGTACCCTATTGGATTTCCCATTTTATTTTTACTGACAAAACTTTTGGTTTTCAGTATACCAGTACATATGTATATTTGAATGTACATCAGGAACCTGAATTACTTGCCATTGACCTGAAATAAAGTTTTTATGTACATTTTCAGCAGTAACAATCAAATATGTTTTAAGATGGCATACAAATGGTTGTTTGATGTTTTTATTGATATCAAAAAGAATAAAATGAAACCAGACCACAGCATCATACCAGGATATCTCCATATTATTATCTGTACTATAGTAATAAAAAAAACATCTAAAGTTATCATATATGCAGTAACTTTTTATCATACATGTTTAAGAAAGTGACCTTTTAAAATAATATATAAAAATGTTTAGTAACACAAAAGGGCAAAAATGGAACTGACAAGTTCCTCTCAGGTGGGGGCAAGTGCTTTAGGAGATGTTTGAACTTTTAAGCCATGTTTAGCTACAACAGAAAATTTGGATAACAACAAGATTCTTTCTAGGGGATGGAGCTCAGCAGAGCCCCAATCTTTCACAATCATATTGTTAACATTTAAACATTTTAATTTAATATTTACAAGGGAAGCAAAATGTCATAAAAACCTTAAAGATATTATTAAGAAAATATCTAGATGACTTGTTAGAAATTAAATGCATTACAGGTAAAACAGTTTGTTAAAATACAATTTCGTAATTATTTATAAACAAATTATAACTATTATCCATCAGGCATCTACATATATACTGTTGAGATACTCTAAAAACCTTCGGACCCCATAAGCTCAGTCGGTAGAGCATCTGACTATCAATCCAGGGGTTGTGAGTTCCAATCCCCGCCCAGCCACAGTCTCTGTGATGATTGATATACGACTTTGTGTCTCATTATCATTCATCTCTTACTGCCATTTCAAGTGGGGAAGTTATCAGTTACTTGCAGAGATGGGGTGTGCTTGAGTACTGGTTAACCTTCCAGGATCCCAGGAAACAGTGGTTAGGTTAACTGTAGTCTGTTAGCTTTTGATGGCATAAAAATGATGCTAAATATTCAATCCATCAATCAATCAATCAATCAATCAAAAATTCCAATCTACCGAAAACTGTTTAAGTACAGCAATCTACCAAAAACTGTTTTAAATACAGCAAAGTACAAAATAAATTGGAGCAAAAGAACCAATACATTCATATATCATTATTAGGCACATATTTTCTGCATAAATTTTTGTAAATGTGATCACTGATAGGATTTAGGTTACATTTATTAAGCCACCGTGTAATGTTTCTGAATAAAAGATGCATCATCTTAAACACAACCCGTCATGATTAGTGGTGTCGAAATACCAATACCTTAGTTTGCTAAGTGGTATCACATTCTTAAATCCTACATAATAATAATAATAGTAATCATTCACAAAATGATTGTATCAAGTTCATAAACTCGTAGTACACTAAGTGATGTAAACATTATAAATTCTAAGCACACTAAATTATGTCAATATAACATTGTTGTATGGTGTTTAGCGTCACTTTCAACAATTTTTCAGTCATATCGCGACAGCGTCTACTTGAGACAGTATTCTAAGCGCTGTCACACTGGAGTATCATGCCACAGACACATGGTATGATACCCCACCCAGTCACATTATACTGACACCGGGCCGACCAGACCTAGAACTCTCCTCTAAATGCTGAGTGTCAAGCGAGGAAGCTTCTAGTACCATTTTTAAAGTCTTTGGTATGACGCGGCCGGGGATTAAACCCACGACCTTCTGCATGCGAGGTGGACGTTCTACCACTAGACCATGCCGCGGTCGCTCAATATAACAAACCTTTAATATAGTAAATGGTATTGAAATATCCTTACATGAAGTTTACTTAGTGGTGTCAAAATCGAAAGTCCTAAGTCAGAATAACAAATCCTTATTACACTTACTAGTGATATCAAGTTCATAAATCCTTATTACACCAAGTGGTAGCAAAATACTGTGAAATCATTAATTTTCTTGGCATACTAATATTTGTTGATTTTGTGGGGGGGTCTCGACAACGAAATTAAATCCCAACGAAATGGTTGTGGATAAAATTTTTATACATCTGAACTGCATAGCATTTACCTTTACCTAAAATATAAACCTACCTTTCTTAGCTAGATCTATATTTCTATATGTTACCTGATAGTTTCTAGTTAGTGTGCACATTTTGCTTTTAAAGCTATTGAAAGTTAAATTTTAATTTGAAATCTTAATTTAGCGTACTGATTAAGTTAAATACAGAAAATGTATTAATATTCCATCCGTTTCATTACATAAAATATGCATGTCAATATCAGAGGTTGTGCGTTTACTTGCATGTATATTATTTTCATCACTGTGGAAAGCGCTAAAAATGGACGGTTTCCCAATATAATGTGTCAATTACAATCAACCCTTTTACATCAGCACAACATATTTTTTCAGCATTGTTTCAAGTAGCTATTTTTAAATGAGAAAATCCCCGTGCAATTAAATACAATACTGATTTCTAGTATTGAATTAAACAGTAGCCTATTAATCTATTGCGTCTCTGTCGACAAGGAATAAATATTTCTAACTAGTGAATCTGGGTTTGTCTCAGCCTTCTTACACCTTCAATTTGTGAAACGTACTCCACAATGGTTGTTTTCATAACACTTCTCCGCACGATTACCTCATATGGCAAAGAGCATTTATAACCGTGAGTTTAGGTGCAGACAGCAACTTAATACTGGTACAGGTCAGTCATTAAATCGTGTTATGTACTAGAAATAGGCCCTGCTCTAATTCAAAGATCACACTAAAACATTTTTTTTCTTCTAAAATTTTTTTTCAAAAAAAATTAAGTCCCCATAAATATATTTTGAACCAAAAACATCGAAAATTAATACCAAAGAAAATTAATGATTTCACAGAAACAAATTCTTGGTACACAAGTGGTGTTAAAATCATAAATCCTTGGTCCTTTTAAGTTTTTCTTCTTCTGCTAAAGCTTCCTCTTCTAAAACACTGAATTCTGGAAACAGAAGCACTAGCACAGCGTACCAAAAAACGTAATGTAGAAAGGCCCAGAACTGCATCATGCGACACATCAGGCCTGACATGTGTTCTCGCTTCTTCAAGTTGGACAAGTTGTAGAGAAATCCTAATGATCCCACTGTTAGGTTGAGACCAGATATGAGCAGGGTACCTGGAAATAATGCAAATACATATGGTTAAGTAATCCAACTCTTTTGTACACCAATAAACACACTGGACTGAATGGTTTATCTTCTTCATTTAACACGCGTATACAGCAAACAAATAGAAATGTACATTTTTTAAATATTTAATATTGTCTTCATTGAGCACATGTTATCAATTATTTGCACATAGTCTCTCTTTTTCTCTCTCCGATCACCTTCCCTGATGATAGACACAGAGAGCAATCAAAATACTCTAGAATCTGGTTAATATGCGTTTACGCTTATATTAATTTTAGTGACACTTTTATGTGCTTATTATTGGTAAGCACTCATATACTGAACCACTAAACTATGCGCCTAAATTTGATATGCAATTATTCATAAGCCCTATTCGCCTTATTTTAACACCTTGATTATTGCTTACCTTGGTCAAGAAAACAAACACAATATTCTTAAAGGCTACTTTTTAATTAAATACTAGAAATCTGTATCGTATTTATTCGCACGCATATTTTCTCTTTTAAAATTGATATTTAAATTGGAGAGGTAAACTAGAAGCAAAATCCCCATTCTAAAAATAGCCTGTACTTAAATACTGCTTCACAACCTTCATGTCATCATTTGGACTCTTTCTAATATGAAACTTTTTAACATGTAAACCTGTATAACGGACCAAATTAAAATCAAAATGAAATCATGTGACTTATTTAATGCGTCACAAAATATGTTGCAATTTTAAGTGGGAATTCTATTTCAGTCTAACCAAGGTGCGTAGCCCAAGTTAAAAAAAGCTTTTTCAATATATTATTTTGGCATGTTAAAAAATATATCCTTTTGGCAATAAGGGGTCTGTGAGTATACATGAATAAGGCACGACATATTGGAAAAAATTTTTTATAGCCAATATTAAAATTTTAAAAAATCTCGATATATTCCCTGTAAGGCTCCATTGTGATAAAAGTTTCAAGTTATCTGTGGAAAGATGATAATTTTACTCTCAGATTCTTTTTGAGGTCCTCCTCCACCAAAAACCGAAATGCCATATACCTGTCATGTGTTTGAAAAGACATTAACCACACATGCCTTTTTAATGACTAAAATATATCAGTTTTTAATTGTTGCATGAGCATTATTGTGTGAACTACATTATAATTATATCCAAAGTAATGATTGAAATATAAAAATGGCAATTACATTATTATAAATAAATAAACATGCAAGTGATTACCTCACTCTGTCTTCAACTATAAATAAAGTCAATGCTGCCACTCATTACCTTCCCTACCAGAAACTACAAATATAGGAGGGGCGGTGGTGGAGCGGATAGAATGTGTTTGCCACTCGTGCTAGAGATTGAGGGTTCAATTCCCAACTCAACATGATGGCCTCTAAGAAAAACACACTGTTTCTGCCCATAAGTGGGCTTGAGAGCAGTTCATATAAGCTTTAAGCTTACTTTGCAATTGCGCTAAAATAAATTAGTATATAAACTTTAATAAAGTAGAAATGTGCCTGTTGAAACAACTGTCCCAGTTTTTGAGTGGAAACCAATTTTTTACCAAACATTAAGTTGGAAAGGGGTCATACTCTTACAAAATTTGAAAAAAAACATCAAATATCAAACTTGACCAGTATTTTACAAATATACAGGTACAACCCCTTCAGAAATTACTGATCGTAAACCAATTTAATTTATTTACCTAACGGACAGACAGGGGTAACACTTAATCCCCTTCACCATTCTCCTACAATGGCTTGAGCATAATGAAGATGCTAGATTTTTACCCTGCCATTAGTATCAATAATCTAAAATACTATTAATTACCTCCCCTGCCATCAATTATAAAGAAAAAATGTCAGTGGTTACCTCCCCCTGCCATCATGCCCATGGATCCAACATCAAAGTTTATCATTGTGATGCCTGCCAACGTCATTATGTAGGAGTTGCGCATATATGACAGATAACCTTCAAATACACAAATATATAAATATTACAAATAATTTAAAGGCTCATTAAACTTCTGAAACGGTGGTTTTTAGTTTTAATTTAAGTTAGTTTTACTCTTCCAGATGATAGAATACATGTTTATTTGATCAGTGAGAGACATTGCAAACGAAAAAAAAAATAAAAAGCACATTATTAGTACATAATTAAGAACAGGTTTTGTTTACAAATCAATGTTTGTCTCTTTCTGATAAACACCTTCGGCAAAAAAACGGGGAGTTACGAAGCTTGTTTGGAAACGCGTCAGTCGGTAATGTATGATCAATTCACTTAGTATGGGGAACTGTAGGGGATACAGTTAAAAATTAAACAATCCCTTGCAGTGAAATAGTTTTTAAGAACATCCGCTTTATTCCCCTCAGTGCATTAATGAACTGGAACTCATGAGCTAATTTATTGCACTTAAGCGACTAATTGATCATATGAAATTAAACATAAAATTACTTTTGTAATAACTGTACTAAACAAACCATCCTTGGTAACCTCTCAATATTGACTGTGATTTGTGACGTAATAGCATGTGCGATAGCACTACGTGTATATGCAAGGGAGGATCCTGAGCAAGAGTTACTATAGACCAAACTAGTATTCAGTAATCATTATTTTTCAGTGCGTATAAATAATATACCGCATTCGGTACAGTTTTATTGCAGACATCAATATTTCTTTTTAAAGCAAGAAACCCCAATAACGATACATAATATTTGTGAAGCTATAACTAATCTTGTTAATGAACCCCTTACCTAATGGTCTTAATCCGCACATCACCACTGCAGTATTCATTTGTGTACTTCCGAACACTGGCGGAGGTACAGTCGGAAAGCAACTGAGTCATTACAGAATTATAAAAATGTAAACAGAAAAAAATAGTTTGGTCCGCTCGTCTAAGAAAAACACATTTCGATTTAGATTATAAATTATTTTCTCGCTTTTTTAAAAACAATCACTAAGGGGTCTACAGGAATGGTTTTAGCAATATCATAAACACATTTAATTACAGTCATTTTTGTTATTATCAAAAAGTGTGCATTTCAGAAGTTTAATGAGACTTTAACATACCAAATCAGCCACAATTGTCTAATGTAAATCTATAGCTATGGTTTTGTCACTGAAGGCAAAGATTTAAAACTTAAAATAGACCAGCAGGATGTCATTAATTACATACACTTTATCAAAAAAGATGATGAACTCCATTCAAATAATCAACAAACGATGAATGCAAATAGAGAATGCATAATTCCAATCTGGAAAATATATATTATGGTTTCAGGTTTAGTCAGTCTTTAACCAGCTAATAGTTGTATTAGAACACTGAATATATAAAATTTACTGCACTTAAACTCTCTTGAGTTGCAAAAAAACTACATTTTGTACAAATGTATATTTATAAACATTGTTTAGTTAAAAAGTCTTACCATTTTCTATATGAAGACGCAGATTCTGAAATGTAATTTGATATTCATTATTACATGTATTTTTCATAATATTAGTTTTTCTTTTAAAAGTTTATTTTCTTTGGGTTTTTTTCAGGAGTAATGAAATTAATATTGTGTACAAATTATGAACAGTATTATCTCTGTCATTTCAATTTACTCTATAAAATGTAGTTTACAGTTAAATTAGAAATACTTTTTACAAATTAATTGTGGGAAATAATGTAACATCAACTAGCAGTTTCACGTTGCGTCGATGTCACATCCTGCATAGCAATATCTGTCAAATTTAATTTTTGTCAGGATTGTTACAATCAATGTGATTTATTGTATAATTGTATTTTGATCTTGATAAAGTCTCATAGGGTAAAAATTTGAAGGATGAGAGTGTAACCAAAGTAATATATTACTTACTTCCCTACAGAGGACACTATATTATAGTTATATCATTCAAATTTCACTGAAATTAACTTTATTTAGACTTGGCAATAATCAACTGGTACAAGTTATTCATTGAGTACTAGTATTTTTTTTTAGAAAAAATAAATTACGATAAGCAAATTAAGTTTACATATTGTAAAAATAATTACTTTCCTGAAAAATATGGGTGTCCCAAATCATAGGGTAAATACGGTAATTGTGTTTGCAGCAATACAGCAAACAATAATCAGATATTACTAAACTCTATGCATGAATGTAAGGATATTAAACACAACAATACCATTCCCAAGTCTGTAGGTAAATGTTCTGGCTCCAACTCCCCAGTATCCATGTCTTTTCGACTTTGACATGCGCATGAAGACGAACTGAAACTTCTGTATGATATATTCTGCAGTCTGTCAGCTGAACATTTATCTAGTCCTGAAATGTTTGTTGGATTATAGGCATTACATTGGTGACAAGGTAACAGTGAAGATCCAGTATTTGAGTAGTTCCGGCAAATTTGGCTTGTGTTGCTTTTTTCAACATTTTCTGTCATTTCCCTATTCTGATATTGTGTTTTTCTCCAAGGTATATCAACTGTGCTGGTACATGTACTCGAAGCTACCTTTGCATGACAGAGAACTGAGTATCTAGCAGAGGTTGGTTTAATAAGGGATCTTGAATTAGCTGAATTACAATGTCTTAAAACATATCTTCCAAGCACCTGCGCATTCCTCTGTACCTCCATCATTCTTTTCAAGTATCAGATACCAGTAATATATGCTTTAAGGTTTCTTGAAAGTCATCTACCTGAAAATAAACAACCTCAGTATCAGAATGTGTTTAATAACAAAAGCTTACAAAGTATACTAGAAAATCTGAAGAAAAAAAAATCAATAACATTTAGACTTGAAATAAACTCGCAACTTCTAGATTTTTTTTCTCTCACTTTGTGAAGTCTACAAAGCACAGCTTCATGGAAACTTTCATACCTTTTTTATTTATTTTGTGCAAAATGATGTGAATTGCAAAGTCCTGGGTGCCAGCCTTGACCTCACATAAGACTTCATTTTCTATTTAACTTGCAGTTTGTTTCTGTTTGAATGTATCAGCACTAAATTAATTTTCTTGTGGTAATAATAAATAAATACACTAGAAAAAATGCTAACTTGTACCATCCAGATTCAAACCTGTGAACCCTCAACAAACTGAACTATAAATTGGACTGCAGAATGAACCAATCACTTATACAATCCTCTGTTAATTCCCATCTATTAATCTCAGAGTCTGACAAATCCTCTGTTTGGTGTTGTTAACTCTTTGCCATTTTAGAAATTCTCAGTGAAAAAATTCCACTTGATTTGCGACTTAAACCCTGAACCCTAGCAGGTACTCTGCCCCTGAGAAAACTGGCCTGTAAATGGTACCCATACTTTAATCACAACATGCCTCTCCTCTTCATCTCTTCATGAGCTCCCCACTCCTGAGTACAGTGAACAGTGATGAGTACATGAGCTGCTAAACTATAAACGACATCTACATTGTATAAACTCAAGGAAAAACCTTAAACCCCTAACACAAGCAGATGTTCAACCCATCGTGTAACTCTGCCGCTGAACAAACCTGTACGGGAATCATAACATGCTCTCCACTTGAGCTCCCCACCCCCACTGTGATGAGTACATGTGCTACAAACCTGCACCTAACCACAATACAACGGGGCCGCCGAACAAACCTGTACCAAAATCACTAATTATGTACACACATGCCCTCTTTAATACCTGTTTGCTCCTACAGGTGTCCCTACTGCCCCAGTCTCCCATATTAATCTCGTTACTACTGCTGAAAATTAAGGACAATAGTGCCACCTGATATGGAATTCAAACCCATGACCCCAGCAGGTGCTGTACCGATCGAGTAATTGGATCATTGAATGAACACATAATGAATCACTTTATTGTACTTCATAATAGTTGAGAAGAGAAAATGCCACTGCCACATCAAACTATAGTCCTACTCAATGATCAAAAACTGCTGCATGTTCTGCCCATTTTTTAATTTACATCACCATTGTATATGGAAGAGAAAATAACCGGGTAGTATTTAACCCTATCACAACCATTACATTAAAACATAATCACATATGCCCTCGTTTTAAGATATGTCAGTCCATTCTATATAATTTTTATAGTCACCCGTACAACTGAACAGTGTATTGTCTTCGTTTATGCTTAACACCAAATGTAATGAAGCTATTGGTCTGTAGTTTACCTAAGGTCGAAAACTTTCATCCGGTGAAACGGTAAATAATCACTTCCTGTTATCGTCCCGGCTAACATCTCGTGACGTCCAAACTGGTAGTTACACAATCAAGTTACTGTTGTTTGGTAAATGATCTTTCACATATTATTTATATAAGAATTGTTTAACGATGTTGCTCTACCATATTCATACACATTGCTATGCTGTCACTTTGAAAAAAACCCGTAATTGGAATGTTACAAATTTATTTATATGAAGCTGGCCCACCATTAATTTCACATAGACCGTAATATTAGCACAGTAGACTGCCACACTTACAGTTGTACTCCAAACTCCATGAGAATTTCCAGAATTCATATTCAATTCAAGCAGAACACATAAAACAGTTAAAAACATCGGCATTAACTGCTTCCAATTTCACAATTTTGCTCAAAGCGAAAGTAGTTGTCCCTATTTCACATACTGGGGTCAAATCAGCCAAATTATGCAAAATTCTTACCGTCTAAGAAATAGTCCCATCTGTGTGTTATAGCTACCAATCCACTCAATTTTGCACCATTCTCTGGGAAAATATATTCCCTTCACAAGTTCACATTGCAATAGTACCTGTCAAGTGCATTTTCACAATCACACCATCTTGAACGAGTGCTTTTTGGAAGGCAATGGTATGATCATAGTCGGCTAATATTTTATGCTGAAGATTAAAATGATGTTGTTTAGGCCACATGGTTTATATTGATTTCAATGTCTAAATTCTTTATTTATTAAGTCATCTAAACCCCAATCAGAGGGACACTATACTGTTTTGTTGTTATCAGTTACTTAATTACATGTTTTTATGTCACTGATTGTTATGTACTATTATCTATTATTTCAAATTACTGGAGTACTGGTACTCCAACAAATTGCTCAGTACTCCTTTATTTTACTCCATCGACTAAAACCTTATCTAGAATGATTCAGTTGTCCCGGACAGTCGGGCGAGCGTTAATGTAAAGCCATGTACAAGAAGTTAAAAGTATGTCATGTTTGGTGTTTTCATGATGTATGACTATCCATTGTCTGTTCGTTTAACAAAATGTTCAATTTCACAAATCCTAATATTGATGAATTTGTTTAAGTAGTGAGCCTTCAATAGCAATGTGTTCTGGCCTTTGATCTATTTTGCTTGTGGGGGAATGGGGCAAGTCCCATTTTGCTTTTGAGGGGAATTTTTTTGTCTTACATTAGTGGGAAAAATCATATACTGTATTTTAGTACTGATACATCAGTCTTTGGTCCCAAAAAGGAGATAAAACACAGTTGACTCTGTACCGGTTCTACCCAGGAAGCAGAGAGTGATTCTTATATTAAAACTCTGATCTTACTTTCAGTCAGTCTTAAAAAAATGAGTATAAACAAAATGTCAACAAAATGTCTGCTCCTGCATGTGCTTAAACATGATTTGCTAGGCTGGAGTGTATGGTAGTAAACCGATGATATATTTTTGATAGCAGCCAGTCAAGGGAATGAGCAAAAGTGGCCTTTTAAGACAGGTTGTTGCTTAACACTTGTGAATTAAGACAACTGGCTGCTTAATAGAGATGACTGCTTACACAGGTTTGACTGTATATGTATACATTATATTATTTTGGGTCACATCATTTATCCCATTGCTTGGTTAATAACTATTGTCTTGTTTTTGTTGCAGGTGAAAAATGTCCAGGCCAGTAAATGTTAATTAAGCAAGATGAAGGAAGAGTTTGTTTCTGCTATAAGGCAGCTTACTGACACCATAGAAGATTTGCTGAAATATGGCAGAGATGTTGTTACTGGTAAAATGATATATAATCCTATTGAACTATTAAACTACTTTTAAGGTGACACATGATGTTGATTTTAATCAATGTTCACACACACAGGCACTGGTAGCAAACTCTTTTTTTAGTATATATTTTTATGGTCATAACCGTCATATAGTATTTATATTGTAGTTTTACAATATAGATTCTATATGACCATATATACTAAAAAAGAGTTTGTGACCATTGCCTGTGTTCCCACATCAAATAATATGAACATAAATCTTCGGAAATTCATATCTTATTTAAAAGAAAAACAGTTGTACAAAGCTAGCAGTGTAATGTTAGTTTTGAAAACATGAATAAAAAACCTTCAAATTACAATTTTTAGCTCTACTGGCCAAATGCAAAGGTCGGCTTATGTCATGGTGAATTTTCTGCCGTCCGTCCATCTGTTAACCTTTTTATTGTCGATGCGATAGCACCTTCATTTTCATTCAGTCTTAATCAAACTGCCACAGCAGTTATAAAATCACAAGATAAAACTGATTATAAAATATCATACTGGACCTCTTATTTGACGTTGTTGGAACTGAGAACATTTTGATAGATACATGTTTCTTTGAGCTATGTTTGTCAGTAAAATAGTTTGTGATAATTGTAATTTATATAACAGTAAACTTTATCATTTTAGAGTCGACGGAAGAGTTTGTGAACAATAAAATTGGAAAGCTGTTTGGCATGGCATCAGCCTATCAGAAGTGCTTCCAAAGGTACTAATCACAGTCTGTCATTTCCTAACATTTGTTAAACATTGTATTGATATAATGATATCTTTCTGTATGATTTATTACCGCAATCACCACATTACAGGTTATAGATATATTATACATATTATACAATCATTATTAGTGGCAGAAGACCTCACAACTATCGTAGAATTACCGTCCCTCCCCAGATTATTGGTAAATTTTCTCGTACTGTAGAACTTCGTTGGCTCAAACATGGATGGCTAGAACACCATATATAGCTCGAACCACTTATCTGGTCACCGCTGAAATCCTATTTCAATGTATATGCATGTACATGTTTGGTATGATGTTGAACAATACTTTGCTCGAACAATCCTTAGCTCAAACTATTTTGTCCAGTCCCATCGGGTTTGAGCCCGCAAAGTTCTTCTGTATACTTTTAGGCTAGAACACGATGTCATGGCCACAGTGATGAGTCATATGATCTTTAAACAGCGACTAAGACCACTCTGTCAAGGATTTGAATTGTTTGTTAGAATATTTAACATCCTTTTATGCAATCAAGGTCGACCACACAATCAGTTAACCTAACCACTCTTTCCTTGGATCCTGAAAAGTTAACTAGCACTCCAGCACACACATCATCGCATGTTACTGATAACCTTCCCACTAAAATCAGTGGTAAGGAAAATACAAATGATAATGAGACAGAACATTGTATATCAATCATCATAGAGATTGAGGCCGGACATGGATTTGGACTCATGCCCCCATGGATTGAAAATATCACCATCTTCAGTCATCTGGAATGGCCATTATAAGTACACCGATTAAATATCACCATCTTCAGTCATCTGGAATGGCCATTGTAAGCACACAGATTAAATATCACCATCTTCAGTCATCTGGAATGGCCATTATAAGCACACAGATTAAATATCACCATCTTCAGTCATCTGGAATGGCCATTATAAGCACAACAATTAAATATCACCATCATCAGTCATCTGGAATGGCCATTATAAGTACACAGATTAAATATCACCATCTTCAGTCATCTGGAATGGCCATTATAAGCACACCGATTAAATATCACCATCTTCAGTCATCTGGAATGGCCATTATTAGCACACAGATTAAATATCACCATCTTCAGTCATCTGGAATGGCCATTATTAGCACACAGATTAAATATCACCATCTTCAGTCATCTGGAATGGCCATTATAAGTACACCGATTAAATATCACCATCTTCAGTCATCTGGAATGGCCATTGTAAGCACACAGATTAAATATCACCATCTTCAGTCATCTGGAATGGCCATTGTAAGCACACAGATTAAATATCACCATCTTCAGTCATCTGGAATGGCCATTATAAGCACACAGATTAAATATCACCATCTTCAGTCATCTGGAATGGCCATTATAAGCACAACGACTAAATATCACCATCATCAGTCATCTGGAATGGCCATTATAAGTACACAGATTAAATATCACCATCTTCAGTCATCTGGAATGGCCATTATTAGCACACAGATTAAATATCACCATCTTCAGTCATCTGGAATGGCCATTATAAATACACCGATTAAATATCACCATCTTCAGTCATCTGGAATGGCCATTGTAAGCACACAGATTAAATATCACCATCTTCAGTCATCTGGAATGGCCATTATAAGCACACAGATTAAATATCACCATCTTCAGTCATCTGGAATGGCCATTATAAGTACACAGATTAAATATCACCATCTTCAGTCATCTGGAATGGCCATTATACATACACCGATTAAATATCACCATCTTCAGTCATCTGGAATGGCCATTATAAGCACACAGATTAAATATCACCATCTTCAGTCATCTGGAATGGCCATTATTAGCACACAGATTAAATATCACCATCTTCAGTCATCTGGAATGGCTATTATAAGTGCACAGGTGGGGCTTTAGAGTATCACTATCAAAGTTTTTTATTCAAAATAGTCTAAGGGGACATCTCAAGATCACTTACCTCTCACCGCTAAGGTCATAGGTTCGAGTCCCGTTCACTCCAAAAACTTAATCCAGTTACTTGCGGAAGGATGGTGGTTGTACTCAGTCTGAATCCGTCATGACATCTATTTTTACCGGTAAAATTGGATATGCCATATATTACCTGAAATGTGTTGAACATGGCGTTAAACCCCACTCAAAAAAAAATTTTATTCAAAATAATTGTGACAATATTAATGATTTTACTTAGTATTTTGTCCCTGAAACACATGTATAAATATATTGTCACTCAAATATTATCCACCTAAAATATTTAATAACTCTTTTATGAAATAATGTATTAAATACATTTTTAAAACTGTGTAATTTCTAAACTAAATCTATGTTAATTGATGCTGCTATTTTTTGTAAAGGCTTGATGTGAAAACTAAAGACGAACTGGAACGGCAGATTCACAAATATTCTAGGCACGCAGATGTTCGAGATGCCGGTGAAGAGTTATTGGACTTGGAGGTAGATAGTTGGATTTTATTATACAATTTTTAGGTGAATATTGAAGGTAAATATTACCTTCATTGCAGCTGTTCATTGAAAGAAAAAAATAAGGGGAGAATATTGGACTTAATACATATAAAGATTACATCAATAATCAAACAGTTGAAACTATATACAAATATAAATATATTTATTTCATAAGAAATAGAAAAGCTATAAGGTCTATTTTGATAATTTTGTATATTTTGTCTGCTTTCATTCTTGTGTTTTGAATGACACATCCTGTCCTGAGACTCCATCTGTAGTTGGATTTAGTCAAAAGTTGTTGAGATGAATCAGCATGAAGTCTTAGTTGTGCAAGTCTTAGTCTATTGCAGTCTGATTGATGATTTGCGACCAAGTTATGGCCCCTTTTCAATGTTGGAAAGAAGAATTTTGTCCATGCTCCTTCTCTTGCTTGGAAGGATCAGCCTTAAGCCTAGTTTTGCATACCTCTTTTGCATTTCAGTTCAGTGATATTTTGTAGAGCCCCCTTTTTTTTTTTTTTAATGAAAAACCTTGCCATTGCTTTTTCTTCACAACAAATAACCACTTTGCCTAGAATGATGTATGTGAAGCCTCTGGTTGCATATCCACTTTGCTGTGAATGTTGTTAGTAAAGCCTCTGGCTGCATATCCACTTTGCTGTGAATGATGTAGGTGAAGCCTCTGGCTGCATATCCACTTTGCTGTGAATGATGTAGGTGAAGCCTCTGGCTGCATATCCACTTTGCTGTGAATGATGTTGGTGAAGCCTCTGGCTGCATATCCACTTTGCTGTGAATGATGTAGGTGAAGCATCTTGCTGCATATCCTCTTTGCTGTGAATGTTGTTAGCAAAGCCTCTGGCTGCATATCCACTTTGCTGTGAATGATGTTGGTGAAGCCTCTGGCTGCATATCCACTTTGCTGTGAATGATGTAGGTGAAGCCTCTGGCTGCATATCCACTTTGCTGTGAATGATGTAGGTGAAGCCTCTGGCTGCATATCCACTTTGCTGTGAATGTTGTTAGCAAAGCCTCTGGCTGCATATCCACTTTGCTGTGAATGATGTTGGTGAAGCCTCTGGCTGCATATCCACTTTGCTGTGAATGATGTAGGTGAAGCCTCTGGCTGCATATCCACTTTGCTGTGAATGATGTAGGTGAAGCCTCTGGCTGCATATCCACTTTGCTATAAATGATGTAGGTGAAGCCTCTGGCTGCATATCCACTTTGCTGTGAATGATGTAGGTCAAGCCTCTGGCTGCATATCCACTTTGCTATGAATGATGTAGGTGAAGCCTCTGGCTGCATATCCACTTTACTGTAAATGATGTAGGTGAAGCCTCTGGCTGCATATCCACTTTACTGTGAATGATGTATGTGAAGCCTCTTGCTGCATATCCACTTTGCTGTGAATGATGTATGTGAAGCCTCTTGCTGCATATCCTCTTTGCTGTGAATGATGTAGATGAAGCCTCTGGCTGCATATCCACTTTGCTGTGAATGATGTAGGTGAAGCCTCTGGCTGCATATCCACTTTGCTGTGAATGATGTACATGTATGTGAAGCCTCAGGCTGCATATCCACATTGCTTTGAATGATGTAGGTGAAGCCTCAGGCTGCATATCCACTTTGCAGTGAATGATGTAGATGAAGCCTCTGGCTGCATATCCACTTTGCTGTGAATGATGTAGGTGAAGCCTCAGGCTGCACATCCACATTGCTGTGAATGATGTAGGTGAAGCCTCAGGCTGCATATCCACTTTGCTGTGAATGATGTAGGTGAAGCCTCAGGCTGCACATCCACATTGCTGTGAATGATGTAGGTGAAGCCTCAGGCTGCATATCCACTTTGCTGTGAATGATGTACATGTATGTGAAGCCTCAGACTGCATATCCACTTTGCTGTGAATGATGTAGGTGATGCCTTCGGCTGCATATCGATTTTGCTGTGAATGATGTAGATGAAGCCTCTGACTGCATATCCACTTTGCAGTGAATGATGTAGGTGAAGCCTGAGGCTGCATATCCACTTTGCTATGAATGATGTAGGTGAAGCCTCTGGCTGCATATCTACTTTGCTGTGAATGATGTAGGTGAAGCCTCTGGCTGCATATCAACTTTGCTGTAAATGATGTAGGTCAAGCCTCAGGCTGCATATCCACTTTGCTGTGAATGATGTACATGTATGTGAAGCCTCAGGCTGCATATCCACTTTGCTATGAATGATGTAGGTGAAGCCTCTGGCTGCATATCCACTTTGCTGTGAATGATGTAGGTGAAGCCTCTGGCTGCTAATCCACTTTGCTGTGAATGATGTAGGTGAAGCCTCTGGCTGCATATCCACTTTGCTGTGAATGATGTAGGTGAAGCCTCTGGCAGCATATCCACTTTGCTGTGAATGATGTAGGTGAAGCCTCTGGCTGCATATCCACTTTGCTGTGAATGATGTATGTGAAGCCTGAGGCTGCATATCCACTTTGCTGTGAATGATGTATGTGAAGCCTCTGGCTGCATATCCACATTGCTGTGAATGATGTAGGTGAAGCCTCTGGCTGCATATCCACTTTGTTGTGAATGATGTAGGTGAAGCCTCTGGCGGCATATCCACTTTGCTGTGAATGATGTAGGTGAAGCCTCTGGCTGCATATCCACTTTGCTGTGAATGATGTATGTGAAGCCTGAGGCTGCATATCCACTTTGCTGTGAATGATGTATGTGAAGCCTCTGGCTGCATATCCACATTGCTGTGAATGATGTAGGTGAAGCCTCTGGCTGCATATCCACTTTGTTGTGAATGATGTACATGTATGTGAAGCCTCTTGCTGTATATCCACTTTGCTGTGAATGATGTAGGTGAAGCCTCTGGCTGCATATCTACTTTGCTGTGAATGATGTAGGTGAAGCCTCAGGCTGCATATCTACTTTGCTGTGAATGATGTAGGTGAAGCCTCAGGCTGCATATCCACTTTGCTGTGAATGATGTAGGTGAAGCCTCAGGCTGCATATCCACTTTGCTGTGAATGATGTAGGTGAAGCCTCAGGCGGCATATCCACTTTGCTGTGAATGATGTAGGTGAAGCCTCTGGCTGCATATCCACATTGCTGTGAATGATGTAGGTGAAGCCAGAGGCTGCATATCCACATTGCTGTGAATGATGTAGGTGAAGCCTCAGGCTGCATATCCACTTTGCTGTGAATGATGTAGGTGAAGCCTCAGGCTGCTTATCCACTTTGCTGTGAATGATGTAGGTGAAGCCTCTGGCTGCATATCCACATTGCTGTGAATGATGTAGGTGAAGCCTCTGGCTGCATATCCACATTGCTGTGAATGATGTAGGTGAAGCCTCAGGCTGCATATCCACTTTGCTGTGAATGATGTAGGTGAAGCCTCAGGCTGCATATCCACTTTGCTTTACAGTGCATATGCAGATTTTCTTGCAGCCACCAGTCCTTAAACTTTCCAGTGTTAACACTGATAATAACATTTAAGTTAAATCTCACAAATGTGTGAGGTGAGACATAGTTTTTCCTTGAAAAACAAATTTAAATTGTATTGATTTTTGTAAGTATTTTGAAATTAAAAAAGAAAGATATATATTATTTTGTTTTCATCCTTAATAAGTTTATAAATAAATTAGGATAAACTTTTTTTCTTTTTTCTAATATATTTCTCTGTCAAGTCATAAAGATTAATATTTATTTTCAGCATCATTGGGATAAATTCTTGAAGGATGTAGATAAGAGTTTACAGGGTGATACAAACAGCTCAGTCAAATTGGGAGAGACTGGTCCTATAGACATTCCAGTCGTGGATGCAAGAACCAGTGTGAAAACCAGTCTGCAGGATTACCTGAACGGAAAGGATAACCTTGTGCTTATTCTTATGCGACATTTTGCCTGACTTCCATGACGTAACCATGTGGCTGAAATTGTCCAAAGACAGGTATTTGATATTTAATGAAGTAGCAAAGTTTAATCTGAAATTCTTCTTTGAGCCGTCCTTAAAAAAAAATTGTTTGCAAACTTTTTTATTGCCTATCGAAGTGTAAAACCCTTTACTCCATAGATACACGTTTTCCCACACCACAGAAGGCCTTTGAAAGCAGTAGCGAGCAATCTGAGCACTTCCTGCACTGTTTTCCACTGTCATAATTCACCCAATAATTTAAAAGCTTTCTATATTAGAGGTGTCCAAAGACGTCTGTATGAAGTAAAGGGATAATTTGTTTTCACGATTTCTGTCGATTTTTCTTTAAAATGACTGCCGGTACCGATATGCAAAAATCAAAATGTGGCAAAAAAAAATTACCTACCTACATTGTACCTACCCATATGAAAAATACTGGATCGGAGTACAGCAAACGAATATTTTTTTAAAGACGATGTTTGTAGAGTTCAATATAACATCAGTTTCTGTCCCTATGCCTGGCGTCATGTTGAGAGTGGATAGTCTTTATAGTTGTCAGCCATGAAACTTGGATGAAAACACCTTCATTTGTGTTACAAAGCATGGGCCGGAATCACTTGATAAACATTGAAGGCATACTAAATAAAAGCAGGTTGGTAGTGTAGTGGAGAGTGTTGGCTGCTCAAGCGAGAGATTGCAGGTTCAGTCCTATCCTAGACTTTCACCGTCGATGACTGCGCAAAAGCATGACAGTACTGGTTCTACCCAGGAAATCGGCTTGAGAGTGATTCCTATAAGCTCTGAGCTTACTTCATTTTCAAGGTAAAATAGTATAAAAGAGCTTTAATTGGTTGAGCAATTTATAAGCTACTTATTTCTTATTGTTTTCTTCTGAATATTCATTGAATGAAGAATATATACTGGGATAGTGTACATATTCAACTTATATAGTTTGCGGTTTAACCCATTTAGAATGTGATTCAGCCCTTTCTTGGTATTATCTCTCAAAAACTACTTATATGGGTGATAAGTATAATACTGGTATATACATTTTGTTTATTTTGTCAGCTTTTCAGACTAAAAAAATGCTCAAGAAATTATTACCAGAATAACCTTTGACTTTGGTAGGTTTTCTTAATCTCCCGGTAAAATCTATCTCGTGTTCACACTTGCACCTGTGTGTTTCTTTTGATTTTGACCTAACTTCAAAATGATTATATTATCATAAAATATTTATGGAAAATAGATAGGTTAAAAGACATGCCTTTTGAGGCAGGTTGTTGCTTAATACAGGTTAATTTGGTCTGAAATCAGAAATGGGAAAAACCAAATGTTGCTGCTCAATAGAGATGACCGCTTACACAAGTGTGACTTCATTTACAAAATATGATATTGTACGAAAACTTAATTAATGGAGATGATATATTTATGTTATTACCCTTTATCAGGAGGAAATATTAGCCAGAAATGGGCAGGTGATTATTGTCTCATTTGGTCTACAAGAAGGGGCACAGCACTGGTTACAAGACACAAATGCACCATTCCCTATGGTGTTAAACTCCGATAGAAAGGTATGTCACTGGAAGTTGTAGTTATATGTTTATTTTAAAACTGTAGATAAGTTAAAGAGTGTAATAATAGGATATAATATGGCACTTTGTTGGTGTGTGGGTGGGGGGAGAGTGTGTGTTGGGGGGGGGGGGGGGGGGGTCTGACTAGAACCCGTACTTGTGCAAGTAACTCATTGGCACACCTTATAATGTCATAAAGTTTTTTAACTTAGCAGGTGTCATATGAAAGGTAAGTGTTACTGAGACAGTGCCTTAGACCACTGGGTCACAAAAGTCCTGTAATTTGAAAAGGTACATTAAATGATAAAACACACTGGTCATTATTTTAAGAAATGATATAGTTAAATGATAAAGTGACACATTAATTATCAGTGGCTTTGTTAAGCTCACACCTTAGCTACAACAAACGGAGTGAAGGTAAATAATATAACCATTCTCCATTTATTTGTATGTTAAGTCCTTTTTTCTTTAGTGCTCTGTGTAGTTCTTGCTTTCATGTAGGAAATTCTTCCATTTAGGATTTATACACCTGATATGCAGGTTTTATTGTAGTTCTGGTCCATAAAGTATTCAGGTATATAAATTACATATTGCATAATAAGTTTTATTTAGATCAGATAATCCTGTTATCAAAGTGACTGAAGGTCTAGTGGTAGAGCATCGAAGGGTCGTGGGTTTGATCCTCCACCATGGTTATGTTTGATACTTTTTCTGCATTTGGTTAGCACTGGTTCTGCCCAGGAAGGCTTCAAGCATAATTTATATAAGTTGTAATAACTTGTTTAACAATTTAAGTAAAATAAACAAGATAAAACTATTAAAGTTAAATATGTGCATGGTGTATGAGACTATCAACACACATGTACGAGTTTGATTGACAGTCAATATCTTGTGTGATAATATTACTTTTCTTGCCAATAACTTTAATCTTAACAGAATATTTTTTTCGCTTTCTTTCAGATTTACCATGTGTTTGATTTACAAAGATCTGTACTAAAGGTAAAAGTGTGTTTTAATATCATGAATACATTGTTCAAAAACTGTTGATATTTCATGATACAGTTTCATGTATATATAAATATAAAGTATGGCTCAATACATGATGATTGTCATTTGTATGATGATTCTTGAGTATGGAATACTGGTTTGATAAGATAATAAATATTATCAGCAGATGTCATTACTAAATTGTAGATTTGACAGCTTTAATAACTTATGTGTCATTTTAATGAATTTGGGCAGAATGGTGATATTTTATTAATAGAAATGGGTTTTTTTTGAGAATAAAATATCTGCATTTAAAATCACTTTATATACCAGTACTGTTTATAATGGTGCTTGTATTTTTATAGTTCAAGTTATTAACATTTTCAAAACAAAAATTAAAATTATTTACATATATGTGTGTATGACATCTTGTATAGCAGTCTTTGATATTTGACAATTTTGTTTCCCTCAGGTTTGGGGTGTGGCCTCCCTGGTATACTATGCAGAGGCGATGACCGCTGGGAAACCGCTTCCTAAACCGTATGAAAACGTACACGATGATACACAGCAGGTATGTTTCATCACTGACAGACAAATTTGACGATTTGCTAATAACAGATATAAAATAAGAAGATTTCAAAGGGTGACGATGACTTTGAGACATTTTTCCCTATTTGCTGATATATTATTTTGAGAATGTTAACCTGTTTGTCCTTATTACTTGATACAGTTCAGTTTAATAGAGTTATGGCTGTTTCCTGATTTAAAATTATTTGAGACAGTTATAAACAGGTGAAAGGTGATGTTAATCGTCAGAATATTGAGCTGTTATACAGAGTAATATTGTAGGAAATATTGTATCCATTTGTTAATCTGTATAAAATGACATTTTTGCTAAAACATAAATGTATATCTGTGTTGATTTTGTTATTTCAAACACAACTTATCAGAAAAAATAAATTGATTCATTTGAATATATATATTAGAATTTGAATGATCCCATCCCATTCCTTCTTTGTATGATTTCTATGGACTAGTATAAGTTGAATAAACAAGATTTTACTGTGTAAACTAGTAAATGTATATAAATATTTATTGGAATTAAGTTAATGTATATTTATTTAACAATGATTAAAATACAGAGATGATAAAAATCACTTTCTATCATGACCAAGAGGAAGGTTCTCTGTTTTACCCCTAAGACTCACACATTCTTTTACTCTGTATATTGTTTTATATTACAGATGGGTGGAGATTTCATACTGGACAATGCAGGCATTGTAAGGTTTCTGTATCCGAGTAAGACAAACACAGACAGACCAAGTGTTGATGTAATAATAGAGCAGTTGAAGGTGAATAACTTGTCTTCATACACTGATGAACTAAATTATTTTGAAAAATTTGGCATTAAAACAAATATCCTATACTTCAGACTTCCTTTTGTGGTGCGTTTATAAATATGGATAGTAGTTAAAAACTGACTGTCATGCAAACTTACTGATCAAAATGGCATTTCAAAAAAAACTCTGCAGGCATAGGGCCAGTTAGCTCAGTTGGTTGTACATCTGACTATAAATCCAGGGGTTGTGAGTTCAAATCCCTGACCACAGTCTCAATGATGAATGATATATAACATTACATCTTGTTGTCATTCGTCTCTCACTGATGGCTAGAGTAAGAAAGTTATCACTTACTTGCGGAGATGGTTTTTGAATGTGCTTGTGTACTGGTTAACCTTCCAGGATCCCAGGAAACAGTGATAAGTGATTGTCTGTTGAAAGCCCTCAATAGCATAAAAATGAGACTTAACATTCAAACAAAACCTTCTGTTACAACTTCCATGCAAACAAAAAGACACAGATTTTTCATCAATGCCTAGTTGGTTAGAATTTTAACATTTTCATTGGCTTACAAAATTTCTCACAATAATGTTGACGGAATGATAAATGACTTTTGTTACTTTTTATTTAGCTTTAAATTCTAAACTTAAGAAGTTAATACTTTTTGAGTAGGTTTGATAAATGGATCCATGATTTTTGGGAAGTACATGTATATGCAAATAAACTTATTTCATGTATCCGTTATCTTTGCAAGGAAAGGAAAACTGATACACTATAACTACTTTTTCAGGAGAATGAAAACATTGTTTTTTTTGTTTATACCAAGTTATATTTATCTCGATTGGGATGAAAGTTCCAATCTGACATGAACCGCTCTGAAGTCCGTTTCATGGTTAGGACCAACAACCTCTAGCACGAATGGCCAACACTATCCACTGTACTACCATCATGTTTATACCACCTAAAAACAGTTGTACACTATATACATTTTACAAGCTTTGTTATACAACAGTAATAAACTATTTTATTTTCAGAAAATACAGTCCACGGAAAAGAAGTGAAGATAGCTTGTGACACTGAATGATGGTTGTTGTTGAAAACATATCACTGTTAACTACAGCTGGAAAAGTGGAACGATCACTCTCTTCTCTTCACTCTGTACTGTACAACCTTCAACTACTTATTCTTCAAAACATCATTGCTGCACATATTTCATGTTTTTTAAACAAAAGACTTTGTTTTCAATATCCAAACCTCAGATGTGATATTTCTCTCTCAGTGAAGGTGTAAGCATTGCATAATTGATGGTAAATTTTGGAGAAAACTTAACAATTTTGAAAACCCACATAAAAACAGCGATGAGAAAATTAATCCGACTCATTGGTGACCAACAAGTTCACTATTGGCTTCACATGCATGTTGTGGTGTGATGTGAATGAAACCATTATGCCAACAGCTTAAAATTATCTTTGTTATTGAAAATTGAACTTTACATATTTAAAAAATTCTCATATAAATGTAAGAACTGTAAAAAGCATTCATTTGCTTATTGACTTGTAGCAAATGTTGATAATACTTTAAATTTAGTGTTTTAATAATGATTCAGTAATGCAGGGTGTAAGCACACAATAAAACTGGTGTGCAAATGCACTGGCTGTGCACAATGTAACAATGTGCTTTTAACATTCAAGTGCACAGTACCTCTGGGGCTTTTTCTAACACACATAGTTGTTGGTGCACCACACAATAGTTTCTGGAGTGTGCACCAATAGTTGAAGACTCCAAATTTCACATTGGTAGATAATTCATTGCAATTTTTTTTTCGAATATTATTTATTACTTATTTAAAAATAGAGTTATTTATTTATCTATTCTCTCTTAAAAATGACTAAGTAGTAATTTAAAAGTGAGGTTTATCTTATACAATCATTGTATTATAACCAGTATTTTTTATACATTAACATATTAAACAGTTATTCAGCAATATTTAGTAATGATTTTCTTTTTTTTGAACGGGGTTGAACACCATTTTCAAAACATTTCAAGTTATATATGGCATACCCAGTTTTATTGGTGGAGGAAGACCTCGACTGAATAAGTGTACATGTAGAACCACCATCCTTTTACAAGTAACTGGCAAACTTTAACACAGTTTTAGGAGCAATCAAAACTCGATCCTACGACCTAAACAGTGAGAGGTAAAGTGATCCTGAGGTGGCTCCTCGGACCACTTGGCCACGGAGGATCACATTATTGATGATGTTTTTATAGAAATTTACAAGTAGACGCAATATAAATTGAAGTTCACATATAACTATTAATTATTTCTACTTTGAAATTTTATTGAATATACATATATATATATTATATTATTTTATTCATGAAAATAAAAGTATAAAACTTACAAGTTTGTTGTTACAGTCATATTTTAACCAGCTTTTTAGCATTTAATTTTTAAGTTCCATACAAAGTAATTATTTTGGAAGTCAGTATTACATTGTATTTATAGTTTATCAGAATGTTGACCCGATAGTTTAGGCCACAAAATTGTACAAAGTATACTATCCAAGCTCGCAATAATACTCATTGTAACCAGATGATGTGTTGTGAATATTCCCTATGTTTATATCTTAAAATGTTTGTCACAGCCATTATATTATGTATGTTTGGCTTGTAACTTCACACAACTGTCAAACAGATTTGCAAGATTGTTTACATGAAACATCTCACTTTTAAACCAAGGTCTATTTTTTCATAATGCGCCTCTAAGTTAATAATTAAGACCATATGTTTGAGATTATAAAAACTTTCAGTTCGATCTCACTTCTGCTCAAACCAACCAGTAAAAATTAAAGCAAGGGTTCTATAAGTTGAATTGAAGTAAAGAGTTTTAAGAACCTCGGACCCAGATATGTTGCTGAACATTTTGGTTGTTATCTTCAAAATAAAGGTACATTTGTAAATGGTGGGGTTGGCAGGAAGGTTTATCAAAGGTAAAAGTAACAAGGATTGTTTTTTTTACAGCCGATAAAATATAAATTGTTTGAAACAAACAAATGCAGGCTCCATGGTTGTTTTTAAACAAATGCAGACATCTCAACTCTCCAAAATTTTCATTGTCACTAGCACAACTTTTCAAATAAAAGTACATGTTGAGAGCAGAATTGAAGGACATGTTAAGAGGACAATTAATTAAAGGACTCGAGATGAAAATAGAAGGACAGGTTGAGGGGTCAATAAAGTGTTGTTGATGTGATAATAAAAGAATAAGTTGAAGGGAGAATAAAAGGAAATGTTGAGGAGACAGTAAAAGGACATGTTAAAGGGACAATAAAAGAACAAGTTGAAGAGAAAATAAAATGAAAGTGGAAGGGGCAACAAAAGTATAACAGTGTATTAGGCCAAGCAAATTATTCCTTTGCAGAAACCAAACAACACATATTTTTATCTTAAACACATTCAAGTGGTATAGGAAAGAAATTAAAAAAAAGACAGCATTTGCATAATTTTAGTTTATTTCAATAATTTTTCACAAAACTTAATAATTTTTGGTGTAAAACTAACTTCTAATATACACCGAAATCCAACACTCGGTTAAGCAGCAATAAAATACATTTTTTTGTTTTTCTTTTTTTTTTAAATTTATTTCATTTGATGATATAACACCTTTCTACCTGTAAGCACCAATTACACAAGATCCCAATTAACTGGGTCTTGAATCACTTAACAGAATGATACCATTATCCACTCACCAGAGATCAATAAGACAAGTGTTCCTTGTTAAAATCAAATTGTTAACTGGGGTTAAACTGATGCTGTAACTACCAGTAGAGTTGATGAAGAATAGATGATATAACTCGACCTAAATAACTTACACGTGTATTTACAATTACCGGTAAGGAAGTGTGTTAAAATTTGCAACCAAAGGGAAGTAATATTTTGATACAAAATAACTTTGTTTTTTGTTATTTAGAGACCATGTGGTTCCAGGTAAGAATAAAAACACTGCCGATCTCTGCAGAGGGATAGGAATCCTCCGAATGAGTGTCGTATTCATTTTTAATATCATTTTTTGTCATGTTCACTATTGTGGTTAAATTATCAACCCATGCATGAGTTACAGTGATCCTTTTCTATCCACCACTCGTATGACTCCCTTAAACCACACAGGGGTTGGTAATTTAACCACAATAGTACAACAAAAAATGATAAAATGAACATGACACCCATTCGAAGGATTCCTTACCCTCTGCAAAGATCAACAGTGATTCTATTCTTAACCAACCACATGGGCAACTTTGTTAAATATAAATGCTGTTGTGTTGATATCTCGGTATACTTCGACATTGTCTAGACTACATGTACCTATCTAGAGATTCATACACGCCTTACTGTACATCAATTACAGTGCTGTAGTTGTGCGCCCATTATTATTTGCATCATAAAACAGGATTGCACAAAATGCTTCAAAATTACTGAACGGCAGTCACAATTAATAATCAAATGGAATGGGACAAATGCTTTTTTGTCAAGATTGATCACCAATGAAGAAATCTTTGTTGTTTTCCGATCCAGGATTTCGAGTGAGTAGGTAGGTGTGGGTTTTTTTCAGTACACTAATAAAGAAATGCACAACTGAACTTCATACCGACACTTCCTGGCAAGTTTGCTGAAAATCTGTTGAGAATTTTAGGAGGAGTAAAAGCTGACAAGAAATTGTGATTTACCTATGGACGGACAAGGGCAACTCTAGATGAAAGACATACATGTAGGAAAACAGCAAACAATATATTTTCATTCGAGACCTTATTGGTTAATAAAGTTATATGTACTTGTGATAGTGCATGTATATAACTTACAAATATAAATATTTGAACTCCATTGTCAATTTGAGATCATAGAAATTACTTACAGCTATACAATACGATACCACATAATTTTACACTCGCTATAAATTTTCCTGTTTTTCTTAATTCTCTCTCTGACAAGTACTGTAATGACACAGACAGCATATTGTACCAGCATACATGTATAACTATATTATTTACAAGTCTCTAGTAAAATTATTATCAAACTTATTGAAAAGGTTTAATCAATCTTATAAATCATCAGCTGAATACAAACTCTTGGAAAAAAACAAATACATATCAACTCTTAATGGCACATTTTCCCCCCTTCTTTCCTTTTCTTCAATAATTATGTACATATACATGAAGACTTTAAAAGAAACTTTCCATTGCAGAAGTATAATGGTGACAAGATCATATCACCTTCAGTGGAAGACAATTACAGACAGTGAATCAATTCAAATATTGACCAACAATATGAAAATGAAGTTTATTGTTTGTATTGTCCCCTCAAGCATTTCAATTCTCTTTAATAACCATAAAACTATCATAGGACTTCTAGCTGGTATATAAAATAAGATTGTTCATGCAACCTGCAGGTAAAACAACAAAGATATTCCCTAATAATTCACAAATATACACACATCCTTGGCAAATATACACTAATCTTTGGAAATAAAAATCCTCGGAAGTGTGCATCACAAATTCTTGGAATTAACACTGAACACTGAGAAATGTACACATCTTTAGAAATGTAATCTATAACTTCTTGGCAAATATACACCAACCTTTGGAAATGCACATGCATTCTTGGAAATATAAATCCTTGGCAATACATATTTCAAATTCTTGTAAGCAAGGCCATCCTTAAAAAATACATTGTTTGCCATACTCCTACTTAGCTACTAAAAATTTCTGCTACCCAAACTTTTTTATTGACTTTCAAAGCATTTAATTTTTTTTTCACGATTTCTGTCCTTTTTACTTTAAAATGACTATGCAAAATCAAAATTTGGCAAAAAAACAAACAAATTAGCTATCTACCAACCCACATAAAAATACTGGGTTGGAGCCCAGCAAACAAACATTTTTTAAGGATGGTCTAAAAACAAATCTTGGTTAAACGCTATAATATTATAGATATCGGTATGCCAACTGTTGCTGGTAATCCAATTGCTAGATTAACTAATATTAATCCCTTCCAATTCACAATCTTTAGAACTATCTCTTGTAGGGATTATGAATCCACGTACCAGTACACTGCTCTTGCAATTTCAACTTAAGAAATACAAGAGATGCTTAAATTCTTACATCATTAACTCAATATTTTATAAATGAGAAACTTCATAGCTGATCCATCCATTTTTGTTTATATCTTTTACTGCCCAACTACTGTGACATTAAATACTGAATTTATTCACAACACCGAACAGATTTTCAGTTTTATTGCACAAAATTAGTTCTTTCCTTCAACATAGAGAATCACCACTGAACTTGCCATTGACGTCATCTGAATGGACATCTGTTGGCCCAGTGCCCTCTGTCGCCTGAAAAATAAATATTTATAAAACTGTGATAATCTAGACCTGCCAACAAATAGTTTTATTAATATAATGTGGGACAGTCTCAAATGTCATAAGACATTAGATCTCTCTTGAACATGAGTCAGTTTCCAAAAAACAGTTTACTCTAAAAAATAATCCAATTTTTGAAAAGATAAAAGTGGTTATTGAATGATAACCATTTCCAGGAGGTTGACCCAGAAGACGTTTGTGATATTTCGTGTTGTAAAAACTCAATTGTGAAATGTGATTTTATATGGGAAATGAGCAGACCTTAATTACCTCATGAAAATGATGCCATGGCAATATTTTGTTGTTTTAGTCATTTTTCTATGATTGGGCCGGGCCCAATTAGCTTAGTCTGTTACGCGTCTGACTATCAATCCAGGGGTTGTGAGTTCGAATCCCT
Source organism: Panopea generosa (assembly GCA_029582155.1). Taxonomy (NCBI): domain Eukaryota; kingdom Metazoa; phylum Mollusca; class Bivalvia; order Adapedonta; family Hiatellidae; genus Panopea; species Panopea generosa. The sequence continues at coordinate 27,220,707 of CM055897.1, read as the reverse complement.
TGCCCGGCAACAGTCTCCGTGATGATTGATATACAACATTGTCTCATTATCATTCGTCTCTCACCACTGATTCAAATGAGAAAGTTACTTGAGGAGATGGGGTGTGCTTGAGTACTGGTTAATCCCAGGAAACAGTGGTTTGGTTAACTGATCGTCTGTTACCCCTCGATGGCATAAAAATGACTCTAAATATTCAGTCTTTGATGGGTTGTTTTTATTATCTGTTTTCTATATTATCTTCAATTGGCTCACGAATATACTGTATCAGTGACATGTATGAAAAATTGTTGAAAGCACCGCTAACCGCCATGCAACAACAACAGACTGTTTAAGATGTACTTTTACTTCACTCAGGCGTATGCAAAGTAAATGCACCATTTACTGGTAGGAAACTTTGGACATTTCCCTTGTCCATGGCCGGGAAGTAAAAAAACATGACCTTGACCTGTGTGGACAAGTCATGTCATGGTAATTTCTCAATTATTTCTAAATCCCTTTAAAAATGACAAAGTTAGTAAATGGTCACGAAATGTCAGGCAGATGATTGGACAGACGCCATGATCGAGCCCATAAAAAAATAAATCTTTTATGGATATGTTCCTACAAATATCATCCTTATAAATATGTTACAAATAATTACCAGTTATGCCAAAATCAAATTCACTTTCTTCCGTAACCAAATATCAAGTTTTGTGTTAAACTAGTATACCAATTAAAGATAATACAATATTCTATTGATAATATCTTCTTTATCAAATAACATACCACAGCTATAACATCTACCATATCCACCCCAATAAGGACCCTCCGCATCACTAGAATCAACGTCATCGGACTCCTCACTACTGCTGCCCGACAATGACACAAAACTATCTTCATCATCATTATCAGAAATTGTGATAGGTGGCGGCGGTGGATCAGGAGGGGGTGGGGCTGCCAGGTTACCCCGCGCACCTCTTCCTCGTCCACCTCTCCCTCGACCACGCCCCCTAGCTGATGCAGGAGGTTGGGGTTTGTTGGCTTCCTCAAATGCTGCTTCTTCCTCTGTAACAAATCATTTTTAACAGTTAGGTTTTCAATTTTCACTTCTTTGAATATTTGATAAAAACTGCAAGTATAATGTTAACAGTTTAATTTATTGACCTTTTGCTCTAAGTTGACAGACAAATCAATAGCAAAAACAATTTTTTTTTTTTTTTGGAATGGGGTTTAATGCCATTTTCAACACATTTCAGGTTATATATGGCATATCCAGTTTTACTGGTGGAGGAAGACCTCAGACTGAGTAGAACCACCATCCTTCCGCAAGTAACTGGAAACTTTCTCACATAAAATTTTTGGAGCGAGTGGGTCTCCAACCTTTGATCTAGCAGTGATAAGGTAAGTGGTATTGAAACGACACCTTAGACCACAGAGGACCCCAACAAAAACAAAAACTTATATTGAGATAAAAGACACAAATCCATTTTATCCGAAACTAAGACTTCAGACAAAAGGATTCTCTTCATACATGTTACAGTAAACCTGTAAAGTTTCATGAGCATTAGGCAATTATTCAGGTATCATGGGGAAAACAAATCATGTCATGAAAAAATAATTTTAAGGTGTTTCTTTATTTCTATTTACTATCACAAGTATGACTTAGAGATTTGAAAGTTAAAATCACTTTATAGTAATGACCAATCATCCATCTTAAATCTAGCATAAAATAAATTAAACAACAAATACCCTGAAATCCTGAAAATAAACAGCCTTTTTTTACATTTCGGTAAGGAATTGGTGGCTTATTTTCAGGACCTGCTTTTTTTTCGTGACCAGCTGTAACTTTCAAGAGTCAATAATCAGTAAGAAAAAGTAACTTACTTGTTTTCGAATGCATTTTTCTATGGCTCCCATATTTAGAATATTTTCAACCAGATTTATTTAAAACCCGCATAATAACAAGTGAATTGAAAAATCAAAACCAAATCACGAAGTCTTTGTGAGCTCTTTTCTCTGTATGTGAACAGATCTTTGTGCATCAATAACATGTAAATAATTCAGTCCTACATGATCATAGGTAATGGTTATACACTGTATTGGATGGTTTGTCTTGTTTTAACCCTTTGCTCCATAGATACGCGTTTTCCCACACCAATCACAGAAGGCCTTTGAAAACAGTGCAGGAAGGGTTCAGATTGCTTGTAACACTTCCTGCACTGTTTTCCATTCTGTCAGTTAATATAAACATAATTCACCCATTGCTGATATGTGGTGAATTAATGCTTTCAATATTAGAGGTGTCCAAAGGTGTTTATATATAGTAAAGGGTTAATCAATAGCCATTTTTTTGCGAAGCTCATTGTTTATACTCCTACCAGATATACTGCAAATGGGGGCTCTATATAGAATTTTTAGAGCAAAATCATGCACGTTTGTTTAAAAACAAAGGTATACTTAACCATTTTAAAAATGCAAATTTTTAAGTGCTTTATATTTTTTATACCAGAATTGTGAACACCTTTGTGTTATTATATACATGTTAGAATATAGTTCTGCAATCAACACACATCATGGTTTGTTATTGAAATATGACTGAAGACTAAAATGTTTGTCTTTGTTTAATATAATCAAATGTAATGATTTAAAATACCCACATGTCATGATATCAAACTTTCGTTAAAGCTGTTAAGTATATTTTTGTCAAATTATCGGTATATGTATACATTTTCAAACACACAAGAAAATGGTAGATCATTTTTAAAACCAGATAATTTTTGGGTATCCCTTTTACTGCAGATAATTGGTGGCTAATTTTTAGACAAGCTTATAATGGGGATTTAAGGGTATGGCAGAGAAACTAAAACATAGTTTGTTCTGATTACTTTTTCTCTCCTCAACCAGCTCCTGTCTTTGGGTTTTCATTTCTTCGCTGAGTTGTCCCACCATTTTCTCTATATAGCTATCGAGCACTATGGAGCGCATGTGTGTAGTGATTGGTGCCCGGCACTGCGGACATTCCTTCTTCACTTTCATCCACTGCTGGATACACAGTGAGCAGAACCCATGAGAACAGTTCAGAGAGGTAGCCTGAAATAGAAATACAATAAAGTTCATTAATAAAATATAAAATACAAAATACAGAAATTGTATCAGCTCTAAGCTTTTGTAAATAAAAATATACACGTCCATGCAATGAATGACACGTGATAAGAAGAAATTAAATTGATTAAATCATATGATTAATAAACACATGTCAATGAAAGTGAATTAAATTATATGCAAGCAAAACATAGGGGATAGGGAACATATACTTTAATTTGAATAAAAGAATCTTGAATGTGTTTTGTCTTCATTTTCAAATCATTAATGTTATACCTGTATTAAGCAAGATCATAATAATTGTCGTATTTGTAGAATTCAACTCTTTTATTTCACAATATTTTTTTTTACACATTATTTAATTTTATGCGAGTTACACACTGGCAAATTTAGTGGATTATTTGAGATTATAAATACCGTTAATGGGTTTGTGCTGCGGATGGAAAATTCTGTCCCCGAGGGACAATTATTTTGATGGTAAATTGTCTCCATCTGCATCGAAAACCTCATGAAAGATACTTTTGCTTGTATACAACCTTGTGTGATTTTTAATTATTTATTACATTAACACAAGGATATATTCCATAGTATTTATGAATGAATACATCATAGTGTGAGAGATTCACATAGCCTAAGGATTTTAAGAATGATGTTATGTCATAGCATAAGTGGCTGGAGGGGTTGCAGGATAATAATAAAAAAAAAAAGGGCGAAATCCATATCCGTTATGCAGGGAAATATTTTGTATTGTAACATTGCCTTGTAGACAACATCATGGAAATTTATGCAAAGATTAGACTGTGGAGTACTTTTTACTTGTAATGGTATTTTGACCTGTCAGAGTGTGAATCTCCTTAAATATGCACAACTCATAAAATTGCCACAGATTTATTGTTTTTGCCTAATTTGTGGGTATACAGCTTGGATATCAAGATTCCAACACTCGTCACTGCCACTGTGTTGATAGTAACCTCAGCAAGGTCTCAGTTCAGATAAAAACAGTGAAACCCCCATATGAAAATTGCATTGCAGTCATATTATGCACTGGTATGTATGTATGTTTGTGTTCTCATGCACTTTTAAAGCCTTTTGGATTATCTGAATACAAAGTTATCAAGTTATTACGCGGGTCACCCTGGTATCATGAATGATGCTTATGGCCTTTACTCTATGCAACCACTTAAATCAAGAACCAAAGTTAAAATCCTGTTGAAATTAAAGTCAGATGTTACCTTCACAAATAATTCATTACAGATACTACATTGGAGCTCTGTCTCCATCAGCTCAGCAAAGTTGGAGAGAACATCCTCCCGGGCACGCAGAACTTCCTCCTGCTTACGGTCTTTCTCAAGAACTGTATCATTAAGTTGACTCTCCAACAACCTTTTCTCTGTCTCCTTATTTTCTATCACCTGCAACAAAGGTATTAATAGAGGATCTTGTAGGTGCTATGACATCAATTACTGAATTTATAAAAAATATTATATTTGGCAAAAATATAATATGCATGGCCCGTCAAGAATTACACGTCATTTCTGCCAACAAATTTAATAATAAATTTTCATTTCCATTCTCTTCTATTACCTCTAAAATCATACTAAATTCCTCTCCACCAAACACCTTTATTATATATATATATAATATATATATATATATATTTATTGTCTCTTCAATATACTAATACAAGATTTTGAAATATAATACCATATATTTGTAGAGATCAAGTCCAAACTTGAGACTGACTGTGGCGACAAAAATAATACTTATTCGAGCATTGTCCTTCCGTACAATTGGGCAGACAACAGATCATTTGCGTATATCTAGAAGACATGACTGTCATTATATAATTTATAATGAGCAGCGTGCATTTGGTGAAGTCTCATGCTAGAAATTGCCAGTTCAATCCCAGACCCAGCCTAGTGGCTTCTCATAAACAACACCCACTACTGGTTCTGTATGTTGACCCTGACAGAATTATAATGTTAAATAACCAGACTTGGTCATTTGAATAATTCACACTTCATTTCTTGAAAAAAAACATTGTGTAAACCAAAATACATGTATGTGATACAATTGTTTTGTGAAATGCAACATCAAACTTACCCTTTCTAGCTTTTGTTTCTGTAACAGCAGCTCCTCCGACAGCTTTTTGTCCTTTTCCCTCTCCGATTCGAGCTCTTTCTTTAATTTTTCTTCAATCTCCTCTTTTTCTCTTAATAAACCTTAAAATTTAAAAGATGGTAAAAACACATATTTAAATGTATCATAATAGTTTTTTACACATTTTTCTCAGTCTTGATCAACAAAAGTTGTATTATATACATGTACATGTGTAGCTGGGGATGAATTTGTCAGCAACATGTTTCAAATTATAGCGAGTTTATTCCAAAGAAGTAAGGTTCTGTTCCTATTGAACATTATTTTCATGTCATACCCTGCCTTTGATTCTCCAGGCTCTCCATCAATGTGGCCTCCTTCACATGTAGCATATCCTCCAACTCCTCTTTCATCTTGACTTCCATCTCTTCCTTTTCCTTTGCTAACATCTCCTGAAAATGAATGATTTGTTTAATTTATGAAGCATTGAATAATAAAAAAAAACATGTCAGTTTGGCTATCAGTTGTATATGTATAAAACTAACAAAATATAACATGTCTTCAGCCAAGTGGTGTTAAGAGCTGTCATCTGCTTACATGTAGGTTTTCAATTACCAACTTTAATTTTGAAGATGAGAAAGCCCGACACTTTATTTAGGCCTGAGCCTTATGGGGACCATATGAGTTAGTTTTACCTTGAATTCATAATGTATTAATCAGACATAAAAGACAACAGACCGCTTGCTGGCAGCTATCAAACACCAAAGTGCATATGCCACCTGAACTTTTGGTAATAGGGACATAAAACGAAAGGTAGTGACCACTGAACGCAAAGGCTGATCTTCATTTTGAATATTCTGACCTCAAGGTTAGTGTCATCTTAGCATCTATTCATGGGGAACATTCAAAATAAATTAAAGTGCGATATATACATGAAACCTGCACTTCAAAAAGTTGACAGTTCAAATGATTTCTGTACTGCCAGCAAGCTGTCAGATGGTATGTATTCAAAAGGGCCTAAAAACATGTTGTTACCTGCTTTTTCAGAAATTCTTGTTTCAGTTCCTGTTCCTTTTTCTTCAAGGATTCCATTGTTTTCGATTGGTTTTCTCGCTTCTGTTTTTCTCGTATTAACTCTTGGGCCAACTCTTGCTGGGCAGATTCCTTCTCCTATAAATAGTTTATACAAGTAGGTACAAAATGTCATGTATGTCTAAATTTCTTATACAATTTGGAATATTATGACTATTTACAGCCATTGTTTTCATTCCTAGATAAAAGGAATTAAATCTAAAAGCATACCAGTATATTCAAATTAATCTGTTTTGGTTAACTTTTACTAAAGATACTGGAAGCTGTTTAAATATAACTCAATGCAAATTCCATGTCTCAGTAAAAATTGATGTTTGACTGAAAACATTTTCAATACAGATACACATTTTAATTAAGTAACAAGCTAAGGCTCTTTGTGACCAACTTTGATAAAATTAGCTCAGAGAAGTTGTTTAAAGAGATGAATGGATAGCTAATTCTTCATAGTAGAAAACGACTTTTTTGACACATTCTATGAAAGAAGTTAATATTTGTTTGTTTGAATATTTAGCATCATTTTAATGCCATTGAGAGCTAACAGACAATCAGTAAACCTAACCACTCATTCCAGAGATCCTGGAAGGTTAAAGAGTACTCAAACACATCTTTTTCCACTGATATCCTTCCAACTTGAATAATTTGTGAGAGACAAATGACGAGACGCAATGTCGTATATCAATAATCACAGACCACAACCTGGTGGGGATTCAAACTCACAATCCTTGCATTGTTAGTCTGACATGCTACGGATGGTGTTAATTGGACCATGCATGAAAGAAGTTAATTTTATCAAAGAGCTAAAAACGCAGAAACTCTATAGTGTTTGAGAAAGAGCAAATAATAAAATTAAACATGTACCTGAAGCTGTCTTTGCATTTCTTCCATTTTCTTTTCAAACTCGGCCATTTTGGCTTCAGCTACGGCCTGCTGCTCATATATTTTCTTACGATACTGTTGATATGCAGAATTATCTCCCTTTGATGGACTTGTATTTAACCGAGAACGAACAACACAGTCTTTATCAGGCTGGGAACTTGTTACCAAAGAGTCACTTGTAGGCTGATCAGTACGACGCCTGCTACATCCTGCAGTCTGGAAAATTGTGCATATATATATTGTCCTTAAATTGCATCCATTGTTTTGTCAAGGATTTACCAGTAATGCAAAACTACCGTAAACTTAATATAGACCAACCAGGAAGATAGACTAGTTTTGCACAAAGCCTTTGATCAATGATATTTATAACATCACTTTATTACGTATGTTAAGGTGCAACATATATATGCTCAAAATAAATTAGCAACAATCTCAGTGCTCCAGATAAGCATTTTTGCGGGTATTTGAGCACTGAAATTTCTGAATAAAGCATTGAAATTTAAATTGAGGGGTAAAATAAGCATTGCTTATTCTCAATTTCAGTGTAGATTAGTTTGTTTCAAATAGCAATTTGATAAGAATATTATTTTCATTCTTTAACATTTTGAAAATAAGCATTTGAAGAAAAGCTTATTTGGAGCACTGCAACCTGATGAAAAGATAACAATTTTGTGTCACAAAACTCGAGACATACATGACAATATTTTTTTGCATGAATATGTTTAATTCATCAGAAGAACTGTGTAATTGGTTTGATGACAATGCCTTGAAAACAGTAGGAAGAGTTGGGGAGACAAAACCCCAAATGATCTAACATTCTACACATACATGTACAGTTCACAATTCTTATAAAAAGACCACACTAAAGATTCTCATAAAAAGAATCACACTGAAGATTCTCATAAAAAGAATCACATCAAAGTTTTGCAACCTAAATACATGTTCAAATCATATATTTAAGTTGTTTAGGAAGTTTGAACCTGATGCCTTTAAAACTATGAGGAGTTATGGAAATACAAATTATATTGAAAACCATACGTATTGCTGTATAAGTGATTACCCGTAAGGATATATTCTTCAATTACATAGCAAGAAGAAGGCTAAGTAACTGACTAATTAAGAAGGGATTTTTTTATACGATGATGACAAATACTTACCACAACTTCACTGCTCACTAGTCTGGCACGTTTAGCATCAGGTAAATCGGTATGCTTTCCGTCAATCACATCCTCTGCAGCTTTACGACCTAGTTTAACTTTCATGGCTGTATGATACTTGAATACAAACTCAGGTGGGGTATCGGGGCTGGCTCTTACACCTAGTTGGACAATGTCACCCTCATGCAGTTCATGTGGTTTCATAGGATCAAGTTTATTGTTATTCACAAAGACACCATTCAAGCTCTGAAATGTCAAAATATATTCTTATAAAAGTTAGTTTAATTTTCTAATGCCTATAAATATCAGAAAAAATACGGTATTTCAAACAAGTTAAACAGCTCCACAACAAATATTAATTAAATACATAGACACTTTCAGAAGTTATTGATTGGAATCATTATTTTACCAAAATTAAATTGAAAAGAAGCCATAACTCCTGTATTTTGACAAAAATAACCAGTGAAATTTGACCGATGTTGAAGAATAACTGACCTGTATTCTATACTTATACAGCCACACACTATATATAAATTAAATTCAGTCATAAAAAATATTTATTCGAAACAAATTTGACCTAAGTACAAACAGATGGACAGTGGTAACACTTTAAGTTAATTCCCTTTCACCATTCTTCAAATGGTGGGTAAAAAAATGTCTATTAATAAAAAAAAAAAAGTGTATCGATACATTTGTTTGGTTAACCATTTTAACCATGTCAGAAATGTTCTTTTTCTGTCATTTTTAACTTTTACCTTGTTATCCTTAATAGTCCATGTCCCAGTTTCAGTTTTCTTCAACACAGCATGGCACCTTGATATCATCACCGATAACAGACACACAGTGACATCAGGGTTACGACCAACTGTAACCTATCAAATAGTTTATATCAAACTGAATTTTCATGTATCAATATAGTAAGAAGAGGCTGACAAAATAAACCTTATCATTTAACTGATAGGCAATGGTTCTAGGAGTAAGGTAAGTAACATCAATAGAGCACATGAATTTAGCAATATTGACCTGCATGCCAAGTTTAGAGGATTTCCACTTTATACACACCAATATTGTGTCACTAGTGTGTTAGAAATACAATGCATACCAATTTAAAGAAGAATTCATGTAGTTAAGATTTTTCATTTTTTAACAAATTTTTTATAAGAATAGATGGTACTGCTCTGAAACCCCTATAATTTCTGGCATGCACAGTCAATCATGTTTAAATAACTTTTTGAACATGACCTATAATGCATCAGTTTTTAGCAGACATGGCCCTGGGCTGGAATTGATATTCCTAAATAATCCCAGCTTTTGCAATGGTTTTATGTAAACTGAAAAATGGACATAGTGAGAAATACATTTTTTCAGGTCTGTATCATAAAATGACTTTCTTACTTGTAACAGAAGCATTATTTGGGACAATAATGCAATGACCACGTGGATACTGTTTGTAAATATTCATAATTGACATTTGTGAAAAAAGCAAGTGCGATATTCGTTATTCTTGGAAGTGATAAAATTCAGGTTGAATATAATGGTGTTACCACTTTTCAATCACTTAAGAATCACCATTTAATAGTTCAATGCAAAACCGATGGTGACATTAAATGCTTGTATATAACTTTTAAACAACTATAAAATGGTAACTTTCTACCTAAAAGATAACAAATACATGCCCATTGCCATCACCATTCACGTTAGATCGTGGTGACCCTAATATACTTCCAAACAAAATGGCATCACCAGATTTCAATCACATGACTGGATGACATAACGTGTCAAAATGACACGAGACAGTAGAAGTGCAAATATATGAATGAAGATAAAACTACACAGGTTTACCTTTAACAAAAGTGAATATTTCCCAATGGATTTATTTGATAACAGTGTCAATTCACTAAACAGCATGTGGTTGTTTAATTTTTCTAATTTATCTTCAAAAAAATTGACATAGTAGCCAATTAAAACACTTATTTAAAAAAGATATATATTTGTATTAATGCATTTTTATATTCCAACGTCTTCTCATCCACTTCTTATTACAAACTTTTTTAACTACTTATTTACTTTTATTCTACATTAATTTATAGTTATTTAAACGTTTTTTTGAAATCGATATTCGTAAACAAGCCTAGCTTTTTTGTGAGCGCTATTCCTTATTTTGGAAAGTGATCAAAAACAGTTAATGGCACCTTATATCAACAAAATCAATTTGACAGTTAAATAAAAATTTGGTATCCTTTGTATACCTTATACCGCGAATGCCCGTATATGTATATGTTTGCATTTCGTATTGGCAACAGTTTTTTTACTGGGCACACTTAAGTAACCTTATTAATATTTAGTACTGATGCCATTCTTTACATGGTTGAAATTTTCTTAAGACTCGCAGTATTAGATATGGCCGGTTTAATGGAGAACCTATCTATCTCTCTTCCATTAAAGCCAACTCTTTACTTATTTTATTCGGCAGATAAACGGTTATTGATACGAAATACTTATCAGTGATAATCACTCAATGTGCGTTGATACATATTTCACTACTTCTGTGTTAAAAAATAATTTTCGCATGAATAGTATAAATAAGAATGGGATTAAGAAGGCTACAAATATATAAATGTATCTCCTGTATTTTGTATTAAAAGCAATATATACCTGTGGATCTTTAAAAAAAAAAAATTTTGTTTGCAATGAAATCATATTGTTTTATATTGGCAAAATACTGAAAACAAACATTGTCTATGGAGGGAGCCGGTCATTTCGGTCAACCCCCTATGGATGGTACCCTCCGTTTTGTGAATTAATGAACTTAATCGTTTTATGAATGACGATGCATCTGAAAATGACAATTAATCATGGCAAGAAAAGGAAAAAACATAATACTTGGAATATGCAATCATAATTTATTTGTGCCTTTGTCATTTATGTTCAATGGTACATGTATATAATATATATATATATATATATATAAAGAAGACACAAGAAACCAATAAAACATTATAAAACTGTTCAGTTATAAACTACCAATTAGTTCGCATATTGTATTGTTGTATAAACATATCACACCCACATGCATGCACATGTCAAAGTCTAAATCCTTTATATTACTAGTCATTATCAATTTTTAAACAAACGAAACTGTAAATTACTAAACATGTTAGTTAGTTAATTCTTAATTACTGTTCTGAAATCTGGTCAAAATTGAATGTTAAAGATATATTAATTACCCACATTAGCCATTATAAATTGAATGCTAGATTATTCATTTCTTCTTAAAAGCGGGGGGGGGGGGGGGGGGGGGGGGGGGGGGGGTTAATTTTTAATTTTTAATTTTTTTTAAATGTTTTTTTCATGGAAATAAAATTGGTCGGTGTGGCATGAAAATAAGTGGGCGGGATGATAATATAGCAATTGATTTATTACAACCTTAACGAAACAGACTTAGATGGTGTAGACAGAGAGTAGAGTGACTACTTTTGAGAATTATGTTGCAAATAGATATGAACCGTAATTAGGTTCATATCTTAAAATTTCATAGAATGTTGTCAAAATAATTTAAATTATCCTAAAATGACGCAAATAACAGCACAATGGTCTGAAATGGATCACAATAAATTATTCTTGACAATCTATCAACTGTACAAACTATATATTAAGTCGTTTATTATCAGCCTCATCATAGTATATACAATTTACAATAACATAAAATCACAGACGTCATACAATATACCATGTCACTCTCAAAAGAGTTACAAGAGAGTGGGAAAAATTATTATACAGCTTTTAAAACATCAAAAGAACAGTTATTAGTCATAATGTACACAGTGTTTGTTAATTAACAAACTTTCATACCTATATATACATTTTTATAGTTGGTAAAATTTGAGCTATAGTTGTTAATCCTGAGCTAAATGCACCTGTAACTATGGAAACACCATGCTCTAAAAATGTACTAAAAGAAACTTATGAAAACTGCACAGGAATGACAATAGAAGTGCTTATTAAAATTAAAAAATATTTTAAGAAATCAATTATCATCTGTGTAAGCTATAAGCATTGTAATTTTTGAACTGAATTAAGGAAGATGTATTTCTGTTCATGTAGAAAAGACAAAAAGCAGAAAAATCAACGGTGTTTTATTTCAGATGCCCTTTCTGCTTTAGGTCTTTTTCTTTGTCCAGTTTTGCGACCGGGCACTGCTTTTTGGTTTACAAATTTTGAAGGTGCCCCCAATAGCATGAACAAATTTGGAATTTTGAAAATCAGATACTACAGTTGTTTTAAGAAACTTTTTGAAATGACTTAGTTTTTCGTCTTTTGTTTCCCCCTCCCAAATGTTTTCATCAATCAAAAAAGATGCCATAGATCTGTGAAGCTCTAAATTCCCACTACCATACAGTGCCCATCGCAAATCCAACATCTGAGCTTTGGAGACAGTCTGTAGACGGTCCACAAGCTCATGGATCGGATGCTGTTTCCATTCAGCTACTTGTTTTAGTCTGTTGTTAATCGATTATTGTTAGTTGGACTATGTTCAATAATAACATATGAGTTTTCCTTTTGTCCCCGAGGAATTGTTTTTAATGTAGTCTCTGTAGAAAGTAAATTTTCGAAAACTTCATCGTTGTTCATAAAGCGGCCGCTTGGGTTTGGTTTCATGTGGGTATATCCGTCATTATGCTTATCACCACCATTTTCACAATCGTTAGTACTATCACTGTCGCTATCACTGTCACTATCACTTTCAATTTCACAAATGTCCATACACTCAAATCGATTGGAAACTGAAAACTCCTTAGAAATAATGGATTCGGTAGATGACCGTTTTTTTTTTTGTAGGGATTTCCCATTCCGGTGGGGAAACTGATGGTAGACGAATTCTCTTGTTGTTCTCTTGCACTGGTGAACTTGTAATCTTGTATGAGTTGTCAGCTGCGTCTGGCAGCGGTTCAAACTCGACAACGTCAGTAACAGCGGCGAAGTGATTGACCTCGTACCAAGTCCCAGGCTTTGGTAATTTTCCCATGGGGTACCACAGTATCGCAAGCTGGCTAGTGCTGGCCTGCACCCTAATTTTCATGCCGTCCCAACCCATTTTATTTTCATAAAAAAAAAAACATTTCAAAAAAATTAAAAAAAATATATAAAATTTTGCCAATATAAAAGAATATGATTTCATTGCAAACAAAAAGGTTGGTTTTTTTTTAAAAATTCCCAGGGTATATATCGCTTTTAATACAAAATACAGGATACATCTATATATTTGTAGCCTTCTTAATCCCATTCTTATTTATACTATTCATGCGAAAATTATTTTTTTAAAACTTAATTATCGTTAATTTGGGACACAAATGTAATGTGATGAATTAACGCCATTGAGTGATTATCACTGATAAGTATTTCATATGAATAACCGTTTATCTGCCGAATAAAATAAGTAAAAAAGTCAATAATAATGTATGGTAAATCTTTTATCAAAGACAATTTTTAAAGATAAAGCAAGAATAAACTCAAACACACTTAAATTAAGTGTATTTATAGCTAGTTTTCGATAGTATGTGGTAGTATTGGGTAGTATTGGATAAATCGAGCCACTCGAAAATAGACTAGTTGCTTGTAGAGTTGTTACCTCATTTTTATCCTCAAGAATTATCAACTTGTACTTCTTTATGTTATCCCCAACCCTCTTCAAACAATGAACCTTTGAGGTCATATTGTACGACATTCGCTGGTGGAATAATTAATTTCAGGGCATTATTTTAACTTTTTTTTAAAGATTTTACATAGAAAACATCAATCGCGCGTCAGGTCTTGTGAAGTACGTCATCGATTCATGTGTATCTATAATACGGGTACTACTAAAACCCGGCCAGATTCCGGCTGTAGGGAAATGTATACTAGTGTTAATGATGTTAATGCCCTAATCCTAATGATCATGTGCTGCCCTTGGCAAATATATCAAGAATATATTTGAAAAAAATAAAATAATGTTTACCTTTTTATGAGTTTTTTTTGACGATTTTTCGCCGTTTTTGACTAATTCCGGCTGAGTTTGAATGGTTATTAAAGTATATTCTTTGTAAATAGCCATGGTTTAAATCAATTCTTACAAAGTTTAAGATATGCTGAATCTATAACAATGGAAATAATAACAAAATCAATAATATATAATTGTTTTATTACTTTGATCGTTTTTGACCAGAGACATATTTATACAATTAGGTCCTTTGCGCATTCTTGTCTGAACTCAAGTCTATAGTCAAATAGTGTTTAGCCTAGTGTATATAATCAAAAAAGTGTTTAATCTTGTGTTAATAATCAAAAAGTGTTTTAACCTTGTGTATATAATCAAATAGTGTTTTAAAGTGTATATAATCATTTTATTTTTTAAGCATTTTCAACACAAGTACATTCAAAACTAACATGACTTCTTTTGTTAAAGTTACAATATTCGAATCACCGGCCGGCCAAAATCTCTATGATGATATATACATGTACTATATGTACATTGCGTCTCATTGTCATTCGTCTCTCACTGCTTATTCCAAGCGAAAAGTTTCGTGCGGAGATGATTTTGCTCGAGTATTGGTTAACCTTCTAAGATCGCAGGAAAAACTGGTTTTATTAACTCATCGTCTATTAGCTCTCGATGGCACAAAATGACGCTTATATTCAAATAAACAAACCAGTTTTATAAAAAAATATATACTAGTATTAATATCTTCATATAGTAATACATTCATAATGCAGTGATTCGTTTGATCCGGAAACGTAAGTAGAATGGATTTTAACATTGGTGGGAGTCTCTTAAAGAGCACAATACGTTTTTAGAAGGATGGTAGCGCAGCTGAAAGAGTGTTAAAAAATAATATTATTTCAAATGCTCTATTTGGTTTTAGAAAGGGGAAATCCACCACAGATGCTATATTTATACTCCGATGTTTATCGATAAAGTTCTTAACAATAAAAATCGTCTATATTGCGCTTTTGTTGATCTTAAAAAAGCCTTTGATTCAATTTATAGACACGCAATGTGGTTAAGTTATTTAAATTATGCGTTAAGGGGAAATGCTTAGGATTATTCGATCAATGTATCATTCCGTTAAATCTTGTGTTAAATTAAAGCAACACATCCACGTTTAAACTTTTTTAAAAAGATTTTCAATTGAGTTGTGAGCACATTTCCCATACATAAATATATGGTCAGTGAGCTGTATATGTGCTAACAAACACTATCCAGAACGCTTTAGAATTATAAAAAAAAGATGTTTAAATTATAAAGCGTGACAAACGCTTTATAAATTATTTTTAAATTGCCGAGGATTCCAACTTGGCTTCAAATTGAATTATGCGAGCCGTATTAAAAAAACTTCACGTTTTAGTGCGTAGTGTACTTTAC
This sequence comes from Panopea generosa, assembly GCA_029582155.1. Lineage (NCBI taxonomy): Eukaryota > Metazoa > Mollusca > Bivalvia > Adapedonta > Hiatellidae > Panopea > Panopea generosa. The sequence goes on along the minus strand of CM055897.1, from coordinate 27,205,005 downwards.
CTGCCTTGAAAGTCATTTTGACATTTTTTTTTTACTCGGGTGAGTTACACGCTTGTTTTATAAAGTGTTAGTCACGCATTATAATTTGGGCATCATTTTGTTCCGGATTGTGTTTATATGCTCATATACAGCTAATTGATCATATGTTTGTATGGGAAATGTGCTCATAACTCAATTAATTTTTTTTTTTAAAGTTCAAACGTGGATGTGTTGCTTTAAGCGGATCTTGTTCGGACTTTTTCAATATTTCATTAGGTTTAAAGCAAGAAGAAATAATGTCGCCGATCATGTTTGCTCTGTTCATGGAGGACATTGAGCTCTTTTTACAAAATAGAGTAAACTATGGAATGTCTTTGGATGATATAACTTTAATATTATTGCTTTTTGCTGACGACATGATTCTCATACGTTCAAGCACGGAGGATCTGCAAAGAAGTATTTATAGTTTACATGATTATTGCGATATTTGGGGTCTCCAAGTAAATACCGAAAAGACAAAAGTCGTGGTTTTTCGCAAAAGAGGTCGATTATAAGAATCTGAACGTTTCCACTACAATGAAAAGTTATTGGATATTGTAGATGATTTTAATTATCTAGGTGTTGTTTTTAATTATACGGGTACATTTACATTGAATCAACAATATCTTAACGGTAAAGCGTTAAAAGCAATGAATCTTTTAACTTCAAATATTAGAAAATTTGAAATTCGTCCAAAAACATCTTTGCAATTATTTGATGCCTTTGTTACATCTATTCTTAGTTATGGGAGTGAGGTATGGTGATTCACCAAGTCCAAGGATATCGAGAGAATACATTTAAAATTCTGTAAGAATATTTTAGGGGTTAAGTTAACAACAAGCTATGCATGTGTCTATGGAGAATTTGGCTGCTATCCGCTTTTTATATCAAGATTTATAAGGATAATCAAATACTGGATAAGGCTATTAAAGTCCGATAATGTGATTTTAAATTGTGTATATAAGAGTACATATGAAGACTGTGAAAAAATGGGAAAATAAATTGGTTGTCAAATGTAAAATGTATGTTACATAACTATGGGTTTATGTATGTTTGGGGTGAACCAACTAATGGTATTAATAATACATTTATTTCAATATTTCGCCAAAGAGTAGTATATTGTTTTATTCAAAACTGGAATGCAGATCTCATTTCAAATAGGGTTCTCAACGTCTTATACAGAAATGTAAAACCAACTATTGGTTATGAAAACTATCTTGATTTATTGTGTACTAAAACCTTATGCAGCTTTTTAACTAAAGTACGACTTTCTTCTCATTCACTTAGAATCGAAACTGGTAGATATTCCAGAGACAGATTAGATAGAAACGAACGTAAATGCCAAATTTGTAACAGTAACGATATTGAAGACGAGATTCATTTTGTTTTATTATTTCTATGTATACTGATATTAGAAATAAGTTTATAAAAAAATATTATATTAGAAGACCAAGTATGGTCAAATTTGTAGCCTCGCTACAATCTTCAAACAAATTTGAACTTGCTAAACTTAGCAAATACGTATCGGACGCTTTAAAAATTAGACGCTCTATTCCGAACTTTATTTAAAATTAATGAATTAATAGTACCTTCTCACGAAAGTTATGTCAGATGTTATGTATGTGTTGGTAATAAATAAGCTGAATTACTTTATTATAATTGGGTGGGTAAAATATTAAGATTAAATGGGTAAATCATATGTTTTTTGTTACTTAATATATTTTGTTTAACAGACACGTCTATATACTAAACATTTTATACTTTTGCAAAATTTAATGTTTATAATGCTTATATCTGTCATGTGCAAAAATATTGTCAATTGTATGTATAATGATGAGAAACTGTAAAGTTTAAGTCAATAAAATATGTCTATGTTACCGCTTACTCCAAAGGTCACGGGTTTGATCGTCTTAATGGCCATACAGATTTACCAGTCCTCGTCTGTTTATTCAATCATCAAAAGAGTCGATGAGCCTTACAACAAAATTAATTATATGTCTCTGAAACTTATATGTTTTATTTTAATTGCTGTTTTGATAAAAACTTAAAGTGCATTTCCATTATAATTCTTTTAAATATTGAATTTGATTTTTATACAACTTAATGTTTAGGAAAGGAATATATCTGCGAAAGGGTGATTTGACCAAAACCACTTGGAAGTGTATTTAATCGGAAGTAGTTTAATTTAAAGTAATTTAATTTTTACACAACTTAATGTTTAGGAAAGGAGTATATATCTGCAAAACCGCTTGGAAGTGTATTTAATCGGAAGTAGTTACAGCTGAGCACGTGCCTGCCGACTTGGGTGTTTCTTCAAATGAAACATTTTTACAAACAATAATATAGTATTATTTAATGGGGCTGGGTAGAGGGGTACTCCATCGTAGTTCAATGACGACATACCTGGATCGTGGCTGTTCACTGCTAATCATAGTGGGTATGGTTTCAAGCTCATTTTATGAATGTGTAACAGTTTGCTCCGAACTCCAGAAAAGCCAAACTTGTTGTTCTAATAATTGACAACCATGATGTCCACATTTCAATAGCAGTCGTGGAGGTAGTCAGAAGTGAATACTGTTTTGAAATCCAGTTACTGGCGTGTACGTGAAATAAAATTACGGGTTTGTACGTGTACCAAATAGAAACGCTTAACAGGAGTAGTATATCTAACTAGTTTGCACAAAATACTAATATAATGATAACAACAAACTTGTTTTATTATCACAAACCGTATGCTTAACGTTTTATTTTGACGTAGGGTAGGGTTAAATAATTGAATATTATAAAAAAAATCTAGTGGGTCAATTTTTCTAAAAATCTCATAATAATTGTATTATATGTAGTATAAAATTAAATAAAAATTATGCAATAATCGCTTGGTTTGTTTTGTGAGTAATTTTGATTTGAAGCCGTTTATTTCGAAAAATTCGAGAGAAAAAATAGTTCCCGTTTTTCGCTAGTATTTTCGGAATTTGGCGTTTGTCGTAAATTTTGCAATTGTAAATCCATACATCCATCATCTGTGTACGTGTTTCGATTCGGTACAGTTGGTATGACACAACCGAGGTAGAAAAACGCGTGATTTTGCTGCTGTAAAATGGGACGTCAAAAAGGCTGAACATGGCAATGTTTACGATGTCACATATGAATGTATGTTATATTTACCACTGAAAAAATACATATTCATATTGGAAATTACTTTTAGTTTCATAATATATTAATTATACAGTTAAGAAAAGCAAAATCTAAAAAAATATTGTTGACTTGTTGTTTTTATTAGTAATTCGTCATCTGATTACGTTGCTGTTTACATTTATCAATGGAATTACCAAATCTAATTCACTAGGAAACCTTCATAATACATTAAAATGCATAAAAATGAAAATTGTCTCTACAAAAGTGAATTAATTTTTGTAGATGTAAAAAATATTTTATGTTAACTCTGGGTATTTTATGAAAGCAAAAATGCTTCAAAGAATCATGTTAGATCTGCTGTAAAAAAATGTATACATATATATTTACTGCCTGTGAAATAAATAAAAAATCGATGTTGCAAAAATATGAAACGTAAAAAATAGAAGGCAACAAATAAGTTTTCACATACATGTTTACATTTTAATGTTATCTTAGAGATGTTTAAACATGTTTTGATCACGCAAAATGCTCTTGAATTAAAAATATTAAGGTTTGAAAGAAAATTTATCGTAATTTGGTCCTTGCATGCATACATGGATAATTTCATTTTGGTAATAAAACAATAATTTGAAGATGAAATGTTCTGAAAATATGCTTGTAAGTTTACTGTGTCTTAGTAATAAAAATAAAATTAAAACAAAGAAATAATGATTAAATCACTCGTTTTTCTAAAGAAATCTCATTTTTTCAGTCCCTTTCGTAAAAAAAACCATTTCGCTTTTTAGAGTAGCCGGTTATGCGCATGCGCGAAAAAAACTTCCTTTTCCGTGTGCCTCCAAAAATTGCACAAGCACGTGTAAGTTGACACAGTTTATTTATAAATATTTCTGCCATGCGACGCAATTCGCTTACTAAAGTGATGTAAGATAAACGTCACCACTTTGTTCTTTATTTATAACCAGCTAATTTTACTCCGTAATTCATATGCGCTGAACAAATCGATCGGAACTGTGAGTAGGTGATTCGTTTTTCTGTCTAAAATTGTAATTTTACGGATTTCATTTATTTTTTTTAAAATAATTATCTTGCTTATCCTTTATTTAATTAAAGAAGTATTGAATAATGTAGACAAAATTTAACAAAATATTATATGTGATTAGGTTAATGTTTCTTTTCACCTAAGTTATTGGCAGTCAGTTCAATTTTTCCAATCCAGTTCAAATTGTTTTCGAGCAGTAATATTTCTACAATGTCAACAAAGTCAGTAGGATTAGCAGCACTTGTAGCCATGATGAGCTCCTTGATAAGTGAAAAGGTGATGATGTATTGATTGGAGTTTGGGACAGCCCAGAGCCCAGCAGAGACAAGGTTCCAGTGGTAGAGCACAAAACCTATGATTGGGTTATGGGTTCGAGCTTCTGGAAGACTGCAAGTGTGATTTATGTAAGTTGTAAGAACTTGTTTCACAATCGAGGTGAAAAAAAATGTTAAATTAAACAGCCCATTTGGTTTTGGGGATAGTTAAACTAAAAATTACTTATTGATTTTACTTTGATTGTGAAACTAGTTCTTACAACTTAAACAAATCACACTCAAAGTCTTCCTGGTTAGAACCAGTACTAAGCATATGCTGGAAAAGTGTCGTGCTCAAGGACACCACACATTCCCATGAGGTTCGGTGCTCTACCACGTTAATCTACCTTACTAGTATTCAGTCCTGCACATTTTCTCCTTGGTTCCATACGGCGTGTTTAAAATGCAAATACCAGCAGATGGTATTTGCCCATTTCTTATTACAGTGCTCCAAGAAAAAAAAAATTGGGACTAGCCCAGGGCAAGTAGATTGAAAAAATCTACTTGCCCTGACTGAAAAATAACTTGCCCTGATCAACGGTTCACATGCTCAGATTTTTATTACCAATACACCTTGCATATAATATGATATATGTGAACATAGACTTAAATGTATTCATTTTATGTAGGGTAAGCTCCCCATAACATTATGCATGTCTAAATCACAAGTTTAAGTTAGAGTTTGAATAAGACCGGGAGAAGTGAGAGAATTTCGGGAGAACTGACTATGTCTCTATCAGTATGTTGTATTTAATCTTTGTTCTTTATTAGCATAAAAAAGATGCTAAATATTTAATCAATCAATCAATTGTTCTTTATTGACTATCATTTCTGTTCTGTCGATTCAGTGGCAGTGTGGGAGCAGGAGTATATTTAAAACATTATTTTAAATATCTTTCTCTTGTTTTCTAATTATTGCTGTCACAACATACAATAATGGCAATGCCAAGCCTACAAAACTATTCAATCTATCCAAGAGAACTTGGCAATATGATAAATGAATGCAGTCTATGATAGCCTTCAAATATCTAGAAAGTGCAACTAGTCAACTATATTTCAAATATTAAAAAAAAACACATAATTTATCTTAATTGTTGTTTTCAATACTATATTTAAATCATGCCAAAAAAATATATGCTGAAACAACACAACTAAAAAGCAAATTTTATTTCTATAATACCCCACCCACATTTTTCTTTACCGTAAACTCAATTTCAATATCAACTCTCACGTTTTCACAGAAGAAAATTTATATACATACAGTTCGAATTATTGTAAATCTATGAAATATTTTTAATATTAAATTACCAGAACCTAACGCTGACATTTTACATAACGCAATCGATCGCAAATTATCTGCAAAAATATTACCAGATTCTAGAAATCTTTACCATTTTGGCAAAGGGAGGTAATTTTATACTCTTCATAATGGAGAATTAGAGAAACACCTGCGAATTATGTCATCGTCTTTTTTTAGTCTTTGCTTGGGTAGGTGGTAAGAAACGTGTTTACCTTGGTTGTAGATATCCGACCAATCAGAGCGGTTATTAAAAATAGATTACTTTATATTCAAAGCTATCCACCAATCACATTAGAGGAATTAAAAAAGATAAATGAATATGCATGAGAGGTTTACCAAAGTCGCATTATCGGGCATGTGGTATGATAAACACCGCATGGGTCAATTGTTTATACTGATTAGTTACGGTCTTTAAACAACAGTTTGACCTGTGTCGTTTCGAATAGAGATATTTGCAGACCTGTGTATTGTGAAAACTAGCTTGTCCCATTTTTTAAGACAAGCCCGACGGGCAAGTAACTTTGAAAAAGGCACATGCCCGGATCCAGATTTGACAAGCCCCAGGCATCGGGCTATCCTATTCTTTGAGCACTGTATAAAAAAAAAAACTCTCCTATATCACTAATATTTTTCGATCATAGCAGTTAAACTGCACATCATATATCATGGATATTCTCTTCAATAACTTAAACAAATACTCAACTGCATCGCGGTTATTCATTTGGTTATGCTAAATCATTGCAGTGATTTATTTTAATGTGTGCCCTGTCTTAGACACACTTTTTTCTGAGAATGCATAGTAAAAGAATATGTGCATACCATCGGACACAAAGTTTGAAATTATATACCAATATGAATCATGGTTGGGGCTGGGCGTCGCCATATGGGGTAATACTGGAAAAGTTGAGCAAATTATTTGCAGGTTTTTCCATTATTTTCATAATCCGTGGACTGATTTATTCACTGACTATATTTCTTCATCCACTGACTGGTTTTATGTGCATAAATGTGTGAAAATTTGGTCAAGACAATGTATTTGCAAATTAAGATATAAAGAGATCGGCGAAGGAAGGAATATCTCAATTTCTTTTATTGCGTAAATGATTGAATTAATCTGGTTACACTGGTTTATTTATGCATGTAAAACCATTTTCATCCATAGGGTTTTCAGTGACAATACCATTTTTGTTAACTGTCTAAAAGATGGTGCATTTTTTGGAATTGTGCGCTGAATTGCAAATGCGACCTATAGGCTATTGTTTATAAAATGAACAAAAAAGGGATCTGATTTTGTCGTTCAAATTTTGATGACTGGCAATGGGTCCATTGAAATTGACCTCATTGTTTTAATATATGTGAGTCCAAGGGTCTCATTAATTCCAATTTCAAAATGAATCGCTGCATTGACAAATGATTTAGAAAATGCTGACCCGTGTATTAAGTAATTTTCTCATAAATAAGATCAACTACAAGGATTGAATGAGCTGTTACCGTTGAATGGAATCTACCTCGTTCAGTTTCTGATTCAATTAATATTCCATCATTTACTAAACAGAAAGTTGCAGGTGACGCATCTTTAAGAGATAAATATAGGCAAAGGACTGGAAGGTATTGAACTAAGTTGTGATGAAGTATTTTTTCAATAACAGAATGTGATTAACACCAGTCTATTGTCAACACCTTGGATTAAACCAATCAACACTTAATCATAATCGGTAATTAGCACACCAGTAACAAACATAATTGTGAAGTATCTAGAAACAATAATGCTAATATGGAATACAAATACTTATGTTGTGTATTTTGAATTTTCAGTCATCATGCAGTTGTTCATTCGTGGAACGCAGACCCATGTGGTCAATGTAACTGGATCAGAGACAGTTGAAGATGTCAAGGTGAGAATTAAATTGAAATAATTAAATTGTTTGCTAAATGTTTTAAAGTTGCTTGAATACCAGACTATCTCTATATAGCACGCCTTCGATGTGTGATCAGCGACCCATTGCGTCCGTAATTTCTTTGATATACCGCTAGCTAAAGCTGGGACTGCTGCACCAAAAATTATTCGCGTCATTAAAATATTTGTGTTACTAGTTTGTTTCAGTATTAACAATAAATTTAATTATAAAATTAATGGCATTATTTAAGGAAAGTGATAAAACCTGATAAACTGATTTTGTTTTGATGTCTGACCGGAATTGTTTGTGTTAGTCGTAACATGTGGTTTTAATTAAGCTAATATAAATGCAAAATCATGTAGCTAGCTACAGCACAACGCATATCAAAAATTAAAACTTGAATGAACCGTTACATTGATTACCACGGTTATAATTTCATGCAGCTGCAGGTACATAAAACACTTCCGGTTCAATTCCTCAAATGATTGAACATTTTTAATATAATGAAAATTGTTCAGTAAAGCGATGTCAGTCATTAAAATGTACACATTGTGGTTATAAATAATACGCAAATAAACTTGACATAGTTCTCTATTAATGAATAAACAGAGAAAATACATGGTGCAGCTGACATGGTGGGTGGGGTATGCATACATTTAAAGGCATAATAAGGCAATTTTAGTGATTTTTTTAAAAATAAGTGCGATTCTTACGTCAGTAAAAAACCTGGACCGATTTGCATTTTGGAATTTTAGAAGCCCTGATGATGCTGTATATCAATGTCAAAAGGTTTCGACGATCCTCTAGAAAAATGATAATGTGGATGGCACTCTTTCGTAGATCTCTTACTGACCTGCAGAGTCTAACATTAAGTAATTTACAGCATTAAGAGAGGCAATTCTGATAAGAGGTTAAAATAAAGACTGAAAATCTCGTGAAGATGTCCCTTTTGTAATCATATTCATATCGTGTAACAACTAACAGTCGGAACATAATTATATAACAATAGTGTTATTTGGTATCCATAATTTGTATTATAGGCCCTCATTTCTGAGAAGGAAGGTTTCCCAGTGGAGGAGCAGGTTGTAATGTATGGTGGCAAGCCCCTTGACTCTGGTCTCCTTGCCAACATGTGCGAGGATATGACCACCCTTGATGTGGACATCAGAATGCTCGGAGGTAAGCCATTCTCTTTTTTCCACTTGCTAAATTTGAATCTATACATTTGTGCATTTTTCATATTTATAGAGGAGGATAAGATGAATAATTGTATGGAAATGTGAAATTAATAGTACACTATTTCACAGATAAACACACTGTCACGTACATGTAGTAAATGTACAGTTTATTTCTGTATTTTTGAGGAATCTGATAAATAATAGATATGAAATACCACATTCAAAGGTTACATGTTACTGGGTACTTATGTAATGTTCGCCCCTGCTTTAATCCTTATTTAGTGACTTTATATCTCTGATGTGTAGTTATTATTGAAGTTCAGCTTCTGTCCCTCTCCTATTTGTGTCCCTGTTGTTACATTTTGTAATATTATGTGATAATGTGTTTTCTAAGTTTAAGAAAAAGTCAATATTTTTTTTTTATTATGGGCAAACTGAGGTAAGTACTAACAGTGTCGGGGACAAAATTTATGGAAATGTCAGCTTCAGTTTAGGTGTCATTTGATTATTCCTTCCATTTTAAAAATTAGACACTCGCAGGTCTTCTATACTTTCGGTATACTGTAAACAAAAATGAAAAAAAAACGCATAACTTTCTTTTAATTCATGCTTACGTTTTATGCTTGAAAATCGCACTTGCAGAAAATTTCATGTGAAATACATTTTAACTCTCATTTAACAAAAGTTAACGAGTGTTAAATTTGATCCCTACTTAAGTATACTGCTATGCCTTTACCAAACAAACATTGAGTTTGTGATGCTCAAAATATTGCACAGTTTCCCTGAGTTCGCCCATGTGCATGAGTTTGGATGCTTGAGTTACTAAAGTTTCACTGTACATATGGATATTGACAGAATGAACAGTTAAATCCATCTTCTGCCTTTCATGTCGGTTTTAACACCACAGACGTAAACAGCTGATATTGAGAATTAGTGTGTGTGCAATTTTAATAATTTTTCTCCCCCTTTTCAGGTAAAGTCCACGGTTCACTTGCCCGTGCTGGAAAGGTGAAGGGTCAAACATCAAAGGTAATGAACGATTTTTTATAACAGAATAAGATTCAGTTATTTATCAGATTACTTAAATATTAATCTGTCGAACCTGGGAAATTGTTGCTTTTTACACTCCTACAGGGTACATATTAAAGACTTGATTACTAGCAAATGCAACCTGATGGTCCACAACACAGTATTTAAGCTCAAAACGAAAGCTGAAAACTAATGTCTAATTTCTCCAAATAGTTGTATATTCTGATATACTGTTTAGTGTTAACAAAAACACCAGTTGATGATATAATGAGATAAGTGGAGTAAAAGGCAACGTAAAAAGTAAAAGTGTAAATGACAAAGCATAATATATTTTTAATGGAAGTGCGTCTACAATGGTAAATTATTGACCAGAAAATTGGTAACAAGAGTCGTAACAAGACTACAAATTGAACAAACTTTATTTTCAAACTATAAAAATATGTCAGAAATTTATGCAGTCACCTTCAATTTCAAATAATGTAGAATGGTGATGGAATTGGCTGATTTTGTACAATTGCCAACAAGCTGCTTACAAAGAGAGTAGATGGGGTTTTTTTTAAGAAGATAAATCGACAAGTCTTTTTGTCATCATATAGAAATTAGAATAAACTATAGTTCAGGATGAATGTTATTACAGATGTCAGCCGTATTTGTAAAAAAAAAACAGGCAAAAAAATCAAGAAACTTTTTTTTGTTGTAAACTGTACAAGTTGCATTATGCCAGTAATACAGATACAAGTCGGAAATTGACATTCAAGGAAGCAAAATGTTTATATTTGAGTTTGGAATTTGTAACTATCCAGTTGCCACATGCAATTTACATACAAATAAGAAAGTATTGTTTGAGTGAATGGAATTTGTGATAGCCAAGTTGGAAAATACAACGAAGAAGCGGAGCAGTAAACTAGTGGATAGTGGCCCGTTACGTCAGTTTCAGGCTATTCCAATGCTTGATCTGTTTGCCTCTCCGAGACAAGATTTGGTACTGGTTCTATCCAGGAAGCAGACCCTGGGAGCCCTTTATATAGGCTGTGAGCTTAATTTGCAATCAAGCTGAAATAAATTTGTATAACCCCTTACTTCATATAGACACCTTTGGACATCTCTAATAAAGACACCTTTGGACACCTCTAATATAGAAGGCTTTGGACACAGCTAATATGGATGCCTTTGGACACCTCTAATATAGACGCCTTTCGACACCTTATATAGAAGGCTTGTGAATTATTGGGTGAATTATGATTATGTTAACTGACAGAGTGGAAAACAGTGCAGGAAGTATTCAGATTGCACGTTACGAGCAATCTGAACTCTTCCTGCACTGTTTTCAAAGGCCTTCTGTGATTGGTGCGAGAAAACGCGTATCTATTGAATAAAGGGTTAAACCAAGAACCAAGATTTGGCAGATTTTACCATACATATATATTATATAAATTATTAATAAACTGGTTATTTAAAATTTAACAGGCTCTTATTTCAAATTATTATTTCAGAGAGCTATTCTGTGACAGTGTGTTACATACTACCAGTATGGGTAATACAAATGTGGTGTTGATTATTTCAGGTCGAGAAGCAGGAGAAGAAGAAGAGGAAGACTGGCCGTGCCAAGAGACGCATGCAGTATAACAGGAGGTTCGTGAACGTTGTACAAGGATTTGGCAGGAGGAAGGGACCCAATGCCAACTCATAAATACATTGTCTTGTACATAGTAATGGAAATAAAGTTGAAATAAACAGATATTTGTGTAGTTCTGTGTTATTTTTTTGCATGGTTTGAGCTTACTTTGGCTTCATTTGGGTAACTATTAAAATATTAGGAACACTTATCCAAACCATTCGGATTTTATTTATTAATGATGAGATGCTTTTAATCTATTTTAAAAATAATTTTACATTTTAAGACAATAGCATTTTTCCTGCTATACTCTCATTAATACAGGAGCTGCAAAAAAAAACCATTTTAGTCGATCACTTGTCTAAAAAAAGTTAGAAAATCCACCAAAATTACTTCAATTTATCTGGCGTCTGTTTTTTAAGCCCCACCAAAATAGCTGAGTTTATTGAGTTGCCCTTGTTTATCTGCACCTACATTGCCCATTTTGTTGGCTCTTGTAAACTTTGCACCAAATTTACTTTATTTTTAAAGGTAAATCAGTTGCACTGTCTCGTCAACTATGTCTCGACTGGTTTTTGTTAAATGTGCTTCATAGTAACTATCTAATCCAGTTGTGCATATTATGCTATATCTCAGTAACCACTGCATGTGAACTTCACACAAGCTTCCCCAGTCTTTGAACCTACTACAATAACTGAGTTGAAACACTTGCTTGAATATAATGTAAATTATGCTCCTTTGACTTGGGAGCTCTGACTTAAGTTTTGCATGCAAGTAACATCACGTCCGTATCTCCCAATAACTAGGATAATTCTTGCTTGAACATAATGCAAGCTATGGTTAAATTTTTGCATGCAAATACCACCAAGTCTACAAATATATCCCACCAACTATTCAATGTATTTAATTGAAACTTAATGTAAATCTTACCGGTAATTTGAAATCTAAGCGGGAAACTCTTGCCAGAGTTTTTTTTTATCAAATTAAGGCCCTTGTTTGAAATTCTGGTTGAAGTTTATATCTCAGTAGCCACTGCATGTTTTTGAATTTAAACTTTATAGACAATTTTTGCAGTTATTAACCTACTCATTTTAGTATGTGAGACAACTCTTGTTAAGTTGTAATGATCATACGTTTCGATCGAAGTGTTTCATTTGTGACGAATGATTTGAATAGTTAAGTGCGCTGTCTTATGGAGTGCTCTTGTTTAAAAATGGAACTGATTTTGCCTAGATTTTCAAAGTAGCATTATATGGTCATGGAGATTCAGATGTGTTGAAATGACTGGGTTCCACTGTACAATGGGGTCAAGAGGGGCCCAAAAAGGGTCAAATTTGGGGATTTCTAAAACATTTTATTAAGAACTGGTCTGTCAACTTTTTTTACAGTGTGATACTAAGAGAAATCCATTCATTTAAGCAAATTTTTTATTCATTTTGAGACCTGATGCATCCTTTAGGAATAACAAATAAGTTGGTTCAATAAGAATTATTAACTTTCAATAAGGGGTCAAAAGGGTTAAATTTAAAAAAAATTATCTCAACATATGAATAGTCAAATAGGTTCATATTTTATGTAACTTATCCTTTTGAGTATGGGTTTAAAGTTTGTACAAATCAAGGGGCTAGTATTTATAGGGGGGTGTTACTGCCTGAAATCTAGAGTAATCCCGTTTGGTCCCCTTGAGACTTGATATAGAACTAGCAGTTGCAAAATGTAGTTCGCTAAAAAAAATAAAATCGCAATATAAACTACAAAATAAAACTTAGAAATAAAAACAGGATGATGGCGATCTTGGGTTGGTACCAAAGCTGAATTGTATTGATTTTAATACATTAAAAAGGGTCTTAAAAATAAGGGTGGATGTGGACATGGCTTGGGCTGGTACATATTGTGAAGTGGGGACCATAAAAGTTATGTCGCCTGTCCCTTTGAGCCCATTTAATGGTAGTGAATACTCCTGTGAATTTTCATTGATGTATCACTAGTGGTAACCGAGATAAAATTATAACATTACATAACCCCCAAATTTTCTTAATATAAAATAGCCATAATCAGTCTGCAAAATATCAAAATGGAGTTATCCCATTTCATTAAATCCGCTGCTAACTTTTAATGGTATCAAAGACATATGTGAAGTTTCATTGGTGAATAGGAAGTGGTTACTGAACATTTGTGACCTATTTTTTTTCAAGTTTGAAAGGGGCCACAATTCTGCCTAGAATAAAAATAGAATTATCCAAGTTGGTCCATTGAGTCCCTTTTATGGTAGATAATACACACATGGAGTTCCAATTATACATGGGAAGTAGCTACTGAGTTATACGAGTATACATAAAAACTTAAAACTGAAATTTTCGGGTATAAAATGGGCCATAATTTTAACTAAAATGAAAATTGAGTTATCCTACTTGGCCCCTTGAGTCTCCTTTATGATAGTGAACACACCTATGCAGTGTCAAATCTGTGTGATCAGTGGTTACAAAGATATATAAACGTGCCGATGCTGGGGCAAGTACAATGGCTACCTGAGTTTCAAAATTCGAGCTAAAATGATGTACTTGGCACACTATGTTATGCCACAGATGACCTAAATCCATTTTTTTTTTGGTGGAAGAAGAACTCATAATGAATCCTCGTCGAATTCAGCATTGTCCTTCCGCAAATAACTGGCAAACTTTCTCCAATAAATATTTTGGAGCGAGAGGAACTCGAACCTACGACCCTATTGGTGAGAGGTAAGCAGTCTTGAGACTCGGCCAAGCAGGACCATCCACAAAGTATGATTAATCACAAGGAGCGTCCATATCTAATAAATTCAGCACCCTCACACTAGCGGATCCAGGGTGCACCAGAAAAAATATTTATATAAGCAACTGTCCTTGAATTTTATGAGTGCTCGATAAAATCGCCCAAAGATAGTGTAGAACATGCACCACCACACACGTAAATGAACAGATATTTGACTACAAAATACACTGCCCCATCCTTTATCTAAAATCATGAATCCGCCCTTGCCTCTCAGTATACAATTAAGTTCTTACCATATTCGGATTAGCTTGGTCGAAAAAGGAAATGTGAAAGATAATAAATATTAAACCTTTTATGAACACTTTCATGTAAATTTATCAAATTCCAATAATTTCCTCCCTTCAGGAGCGTATCTTGGTAAATTGGAAAAAGGTTTATATATATTAATCGTAAATTCCGTTGTTGTGAATCTCATTACCTCCCTTTATAAAATTAAATATATATGAATTCACTGTATCACTATGATCCAACGGGTTTATAAACATGTCCTTTATATAGCATGTGAGTAGTCATGAATCCTTAACTGGATCCTACTCGTATAACGCTATCAGTTCATGTATGTATATTGCCCGTCCAGTCCAGATGAGTTTCATGTAATTCCATAGTATATAAAGTCATGGTCGACACCAAATTTATTGGTTTGGCAGATTTATTGGTTTGATATTGTATCTATGGTTTGTATTGTAGCTAGGCGCGCTCGCCGTAATCTGGTCTGTACATTTATGTCTTGATTATTCACCAATAATTATCTCCATATTGGGGGATTGAGAGTCTATCTAAGATGTAAATGATGACCAACAATGAACTCTCGGCGGTTTTGTGTGTATATTTTTTCTATGTAAAACATAACAATAATTCAATTAAATCATTTTTTTTTCTTAAAAAGCTGCAAGCCCGGACCGGCAGTGTCTACGTGAAGCTACGTCGGTGACCTTGGTAACGTTTAATATCGTCAAGCCTTGATTTACTTGCTCTGGAAACAGTGTGTATAAAACAACAGTGACATTGCTATATTTAATCTTTATTTCAGTCTCATCTACAACGTAATACTTGTAATAACATCAATATCTTACATTTTTTATGTACATAGCTATTTAAATATATAAATAACAAGAAACTATCACACAATGCAACAGACAACTGTTCACATAATATGACAATGTTTAATGCTGCAAATCAATTTATTAAAAGTGTATAAATGTAACATTATACATATACAATGTAAAACTAAAAAATACATTATTAACAAAGGTAAGATGCACGTCTTTGTAATATATTAAAACAGGGGTTGGCATCAAAGATGGTAGGGGAAATAAGAAAAACATACTGTCTTATCAACACTTGGCAAGCCATATGACATTCTAAAATTACATGACTTTCATCGCCCCTACAAAATACAACACATACACACCCATACATACAAAATACAACACATACATAGCCATACATACAAAATACAACACATACAAAAGACACCACATAATATTTTTATACACACCCACACATACATCATGCAACACATACACTTCCACACAAACAAATGGCAACACATACACACCCACACATACAAAATACAACACATACATAGCCATACATACACAATACAACACATACAAAAGACACCACATATACGTCCACATAATATTTTTATACACACCCACACATACTACAGGCAACACATACACTTCCACACAAAAAAATGGCAACATATACACACCCACACATACAAAATACAACACATACATAGCCATACATACACAATACAACACATACAAAAGACACCACATATACGTCCACATAATGTTTTTATACACACCCACACATACATCATGCAACACATACACTTCCACACAAACAAATGGCAACACATACACACCCATACATACAAAAGGCAACACATACACATCCACACATACTAAAATAAACACATCCTGACTCGCACGTATAAAAGACAAAACATTTACATCCACATATACAAAAGGCAACACTTACACACCCACACATACAAAAAAACAACACGTACACACGCACACATACAAAAGAAAACATATACACATCCACATAAACAAAAGGCAACACATACACACCCACACATACAAAATACAACACATACACACCCACGTATACAAAATGCAATACATACACACCCACACATACAAAAGGCAACACATCCCCACCCACACTTACAAAATACAACACATCCACATATACAAAATAACAACACGTACACACTCACACATACAAAATACAACACATACACACCCACATATACAAAATACAACACATACACACACCTACATACAAAATACAACACACCCACATATACAATGGTAACACATACACATCCACACATACAAAATACAACACATACACACCCACACATACAAAAGGCAACATACACACACCCACACTTACAAAATACAACACATCCACATATACAAAAAAACAACACGTACACACTCACACATACAAAAGAAAACATCTACACATCCACATAAACAAAAGGCAACACAAAAACACCATTACATACAAAATACAACACATCCACACATACAAAATACAACACATACACACCCACATACAAAATGCAATACATACACACCCACACATACAAAAGGCAACACTTTCACACCCACACTTACAAAATACAACACATACACACATACACCTACATACAAAACACAATACATCCACATATACAAACGGTAACACATACACACCAACACATACAAAATGCAATACATACACACCCACACATACAAAAGGCAACACACCCACACGTACAAAATACAACACATACACACCCACACATGCAAAAGGCAATACATACACACCCACACATACAGAAGACAACACATACACTACACATCCAAATATACAAATCGCAACACAAACACATCCACACATACAAAAGGCAACACATACACCTCCACACATACAAAAACAACACATACACACCCACACATGAAAAAAAACAACATACACATCCACATATACAAATGGTAAAATATACACACCCACACGTACAAAAGGCAACACACAAACACCTGCATATACAAAAAATAACACATACACATCCACACATACTAAAGGCAACACATACACACCCACGCATACAAATGCAACACATACACACCCACACATACACAATACAACACATCCACATATAAAAAAGGCAACACATACATCCACACATACAAAAGGCAACACATACACACCCACACAGACAAAATACAACACATTCACATATACAAAAGGCAACACATATACATCCACATATACAAAAAGCACACATACACAATTACAAAATACAACACATACACACACCTACATACAAAATACAACACATACACACCCACACATGCAAAAGGCAATACATACACATCCTCACATGCAAAACACAACACATACACATCTACACATACAAATTGCAACACATACACACCCACACATAAAAAATGCAATAAATACACACCCACACATACAAAAGACAACACATACACACCCACACTTACAAAATACAACACATACACACCCACACATGCAAAAGGCAATACATACACACCCTCACATACAAAACACAGCACATACACATCTACATATACAAATAGCAACGCATACACACCCACACATACAAAAGGTGTGTATGTGTTGCATTTGATTACGGAAGTCCACTTTCACTTTATCAACAGTGTACACACTGAGCAGAAAAAAAATCTTATATGACACATGACCCCTATTTTTCTCATCATATTTTGGTAGTGCAGAGGTTGACAAACAATAAAATGTAAGTTTATCAAAAATCAAAAATAGTAACAAAAGACGGTTGCTCAATTCTTTTAATTGTTTAAATGGTGTGCGACAGGGTGAAAACTTGTCGCCCTTTTTATTCTCACTTTCTCTAAACGACGTAGAAGAATAACTTAACAATAGTTATGTTAATGGTTTAAACATACATACGGAAATAAATGATATATATATTTACATTAAGATACTTGCTTTATTATATGCAGATGATACTGTTATTTTAGCGATAATGCATTTGACTTTCAAAATGCAGTACATCCTTTTAAAGAATATTGTGACACATGGAAACTCAAAATAAATATAAGCAAAACTTAGGTTGTGATTTTAGTAAAGGTTACCCATCAGAAAACTTTAATTTTTAAGTTGGTAATGATTAAATAGATATAGTACGTGAATATAAATACTTAGGTATATTTTTCTCAAGAAGTGTGAGTTTTCCAAAAACTAAAACATATATAGTAGAACATGCCAATAAGGCATTTTTTTTTCATTATTGAGAAAGATAAAATCACTATCACTTCCTTATGGATTACAACTTGATCTTTACGAAAAATATAAAACCAATTTTACTATACGGTAGCGAGGTATGGGGTGACGGAAATACAGATGTTGTAGAAAGAGTGCAGCTTAAAATTTTAAAATACGTTTTTATTATGTAAAAAATCGACACCTTCGTATATGGTATATGGCGAAACTGGAATAACCCCGTTATATATAGACATTAAAACAAAACAGTATCCTAGTGGTCAAACATAATTGAAAATATAAATTCGAATAACCGTAATAAACTATCACCCATAACATATGTTTTATTATATGATGTATATTCATCAAATGCAGTTAAATCAGCATGCATAAAAAAATTTGAAAAATATTTTCTGTTCCTCAAGATATTCAGATATCTGGTATAACCAGAGGTTTATTAACAAACAATGGCTTATTAAGTCTTGTCAACAAACGTTTAATGATAGCTTTATTCAAAATTGGCGTGCTGAACTTCGAACACAAATTTACACAAACTTTTGAAAACAAATTTTGAACAAAGTAAATACATCAAATGATTACCTTAACTTTTATGTAAAAATATCATGTTATTTATAACTAGAAATCATCGCATGCCCATCGAAATAGACAGATGGACACGTGTACCAGTAAATGAAAGGAAATGCTTAACTTAATTAACTGGGTGATGAATTTCACTATCTTTTAGTATGTTCGGAATAAGCAGTTTTGAGAAAAAATAAAAATAAAACAATTTTACTATACACGCCCAAATATCATTAAATTTACTTCACTTTTGTTATTGCAAAACTATACAGAATTAAAAAAACTTAGTTTATTTATGGTCAAAATATTGAAATATGTAAAAAGGTAAAACTGTTTAACATGACATACATTTGAAGACTGTACATTTGTTAAAATATTTTCTATTGTATATGCATAACAGTTTTAAAAGCGCACTTACCGTAGGAGAAACTAAAAGATCCTCAGTTAGCCATTTGAATTGAGTAAGACCGCAGCGTGGTCTAGTGGTAGAGCGTCCGCCTCGCATGCGGAAGGTCGTGGAATCAATCCCCGACCGGGTCATACCAAAGACTTTAAAAATGGTACTAGAGGCTTCCTCGCTTGACGCTCTGCATTTAGAGGAGAGTTCTAGGTCTGGTCGGCCCGGTGTCAGTATAATGTGACTGGGTGGGGTATCATACCATGTGTCTGCGGCATGATACTCCAGTATGACAGCGATTAGAATACTGTCTCAAGTAGACACCGTCGCGATATGACTGAAAAATTGTTGAAAGCGACGCTAAACACCATACAACAATTGAATTGAGTATCACTTTAACAATAAATGCACGTGCAACATGACACAAATAACAGACGTTACACTCCAGATAACGCAATACACAAAAGGTAATTATTGTATTACAGGGGTCAAGCGAGAGTGCGCTCTTAAAACTTATTACAGGTATTATAGATTCATTGACCGTTGCTGTTTAAGCATTACCAATAGCGGAATAAGCTCTGACGACTGTCTCAATCAACTGTCACTTTCAAAAATATATCAGTCACTATACGTGTGTGAACTGTGTCCAACTATATGACCAAATCCAATGCACTGGTACTTGAGTGTTCCCATCGATTCTGCATAAAATATAAACAAAAATTGTCTCTCCATACAAACAATGACGCAGCTTTAATGTCGATAGGAGCTGTGCCGATTTTAATTAAAATTGACTTAAAAAAGCTACAGTTCCTAGGACAGCTATGTGTCTACCATGTTGCAATTTAACTAAACAGGATATTTTCCCACAGACTGGTCAGGTGTGCTAATTACATTGAGAGACAATGTTTAGGTTTTGTGCGCCACATTTTCAGAATTCTGCTTAAATATGGGCTCTTTAATTATATAAAGGAATGCATACAATTTGGTAGTTTTCCGTCAAGACACGTGGAAGTCAGTACTTCAATGCCATGTAACTAAATATGAACAAGAACAATGTTTTGAGAGAATGTGTCAAACATTACCGATTAAGCAATGCTTCTAAACTTTTGACTTTCAAGGCTCTTGTATTCTTTGGAGGCTCAGTCGTAAGTACCCGTCTGTGAAAATGTATTGCTTCAGTGCGGTTAAGATATTTATGCAATCTCTTATTTTACCATACAACCGATATATGCAAAACGTGTACGCTTATGGTTTGTGCGTGCAATGCACGTGAACGCAGGCGTTGATGGGCAGTTATTATTGGTCGTATTAGCTTATAGTGCTTTAATAGATTGATAAGTCAATCACCTGCCTTTCAAAATATAGACCTTCTGACCGGACTTAAAGATTATCACCCAAGTGCTGATAATAGTGAAACAGTTATGTTAGCTGCTGTAAAAGCATGCTATAAACGTATGTATTTACGTAAGTTAAATGAAGGTGACTTATGGTATTATATTCCAACAGTAAAATTTTGATTATGCAGCTAGTCTGGGCATTGTGCTCAAAATCAACCAAAGAAAAGGCCTCTATCTATTGTATATCCGAAAAGTACATTTCCGCCACAACAACTACTTTTTCTATTTTAAACAACAGAGGTTGGGAAAGTGAGAAAATACCCTTTTGATAAGGGTAACCAGCCAATTCACCATAACAGAATCACACTCTCAATTAACAGTGCGCACATACTTGTCAGGATTACCTTAATACGCACATTTACTTTTAACGCCGCACACCCTTTGTTAATACTTGTATCGAACCGACCCGTGTGTCCGTTGCTGATTTTTAAACATATACATACAGGTATAGCAAAGTGTTTGTCACTTTAACGATTTTGTTTTGGTAGGTAGTAGTGCGCTATTTCTATACCAGACCGATAACGATTTTATGTATTGATATTGCGGATATTGGATTATTTTGGAAAATGCGTCTTGTTGAAAATATTGACGTAGTGGTCATTACAACCTGGACAATTTATATATAGGAGTTGACGTCATTGTGAGTATTTTGTATTGTTTTAGATTCATTCGCATGTTTTTGTAAGTTAGCAACATACAAACATGTGACACGTACGCACGCATACTTATATAATATAATTATATATATACTGGAATTTAGATTTTATACAGTATTACCGTTTCATGTGTACACTATTTGACGATACAGTATGAAAACAAACACCGTTTTATCAAAATGTATGTCATTCTAAAAAACACTTGACGGACCATATTTAGTTCGTTATCATTTGTAAATAAATACATGTACACGTATTGTTATCAAGTGTTCTTGGGTTACTGATCTCGCGATAACACTCTCCTACTTATTGACTATATCACACGCCGTATCACCTGTACGATGTAGATAAAGAGGCATCTGCTTTGTTTACTGGTGAACTATCAGTGTATACTAGTTTCACGTATCTGCCAGTTGCGGTCGTTCTCGGCCATTTGTGGACGCTCGCGTATTCACGCAAAATCTCACAATATCTCGTTTTTAATTATTTTAATTTTTATCCAAAATGTTCAAATTTACCATCTTGGACCACCACAACCCTGATATTGATAAAGCCAAAACATACTAAATCATTCGGGTCCGTCTATAAACAAGGAGAGGGTTCCTTTAAAAACATTTTTTTACAGGGTATCAATATAGCAGTATGAGGTATACCATTCTGATAACAGAATGCTTTTCTTTTATTCTTTCACTAGCAGCGTTTTTTTTTTCATTTTGCTACTCTGGCAACTTGGTCGATATACATATTTTCGAATAAAACTAATACATATATAATGGATCACCTCTATTAAGAACGTCTGTGATAATCATCATACGTAAGTACGATCATCGAGAAATCCGCGGCCACACTTTCAGTCGGTAGCACGTCTGACTATCACTCTTACCATCAGATTCAAGTGGAAAAGACATCAGTTACTTGTGGAAAAAATGGTTAGGTTATCTGATCGTCTGTTAACCCTCAATGACATGAAAATGACGCTTAATGCTTTTATAAGTAACGATTGCTTTACCTTTATTTGCTTGCCTCTACGGAGGCCAGTCTCACCTCCTACAATCACAATGTTATTACTGTACAGGTGAAAGGTCATTTGGCTATAATACACCTGCTGACCAATAAAAAAAGCAGGTTATTTTTAAAATATCCAAACATTAAAATTTTTACTTTTATGCCTGTCATATGGGATTTTCAGTATATTATGCTGTTTCATAAATGGCATTAAACTCAATTTTCAACATTATTATGGGTTACATAAAGGCAACCAGTTTTATTGGTGGAGAGGGACCAGTCGTAACATATGACTAGGACATTGAGACATTATAAGGACATGGAGACACAAATGAGGAGTCCGAATCAGAAAAAAAACACATTTTATTATTAAGCAGAAACAGTCAAGTAAACATAAGTTAGACCTCTAGGGTGTATTTCACAAAAAAATTGTCACAAACGTAAATGAACATTGTTTCATATTATTTTTTATAATATCCATCCATATGAACCCAAACTTGGCTCAAATCGTGCAGAAAATGATATACAATAACTTTAAATGTCGATCGAAATTTGAACTTTCAACAATGAAATTGATTTTATTTTTTGAAACGCAGCCCAGACGCATATACGTGAACCTAAGTGGAATATCCGTCCTCTGCAATTAACTGGCAAACTTTTTTCACATAAAGTGTCTAAACTGAGGTGGGCTGGTGTATAAATTAATTATTTATTCAAAAAGGCAAGCCATTCCTTATTAATTATATGCGTGTATTACTCAACATTAACATAATCTGTTTACACATAAACACCCCAGTTGGGCACTGACGGTAGAAAGAATAAAAGCATTAAATACGAACAGAGTTTGTTGAAGTAGTAGTAGTAGTAGTAGTAGTAGTAGTAGTAGTAGTAGTAGTAGTTGTAGTGGTAGTGGTAGTGGTAATGGTAGTGGTAGTGGTAGTGGTTGTTGTTATAGTAGTAGTAGTAGTTGTATTGGTAGTAGTTGTTGTTATAGTAGTAGCAGAAGTTTTAGTAATAGTAGAAGAAGTAGCAGCGGTAGCAGTAGCGGTAACGGTAGCAGTGGTGGTGGTGATGGTGGTAGTAGTAATATTAATATAAGTAGTAGTAGTAGTAGTAGTAGTAGTAGTAGTAGTAGTAGTAGCGATGGTGGTTATGATTGTAGTGGTATTGGTAGTAGTAGTAGTAGTAGTAGTAGTTGTAGTAGTAGTAGTAGTAGTAGTAGTAGTAGTAGTAGTAGTAGTAGTAACAGCGGTAGCAGTAGTAGTAACAGCGGTAGCAGTAGCGGTAACGGTAGCAGTGGTGGTGGTGGTGGTGATAGTAGTAGTAGTAGTAGTAGTAGTAGTAGTAGTAGTAGTAGTAGTAGTAGAAGTAGTAGTAGTAGTAGTAGTAGTCACAGCGGTAGCAGTAGCGGTAACGGTAGCAGTGGTGGTGGTGGTGATAGTAGTAGTAGTAGTAGTAGTAGTAGTAGTAGTAGTAGTAGTAGTAGTAGTAGTAGTAGTAGTAGAAGTAGTAGTAGTAGTGGTAATAGTAGTAGTAGTAGCAGTGGTGGTGATGATAATGATGGTAGTGGTGGCGGTGGTATTGGTAGTAGTGGTAGTAGTTGCTGTTATAGTAGTAGGTCATGATGAGCAGTAAAATTAACAATGTTGTATACATTACATTTTCCATATAATGTTTGATTTTATATACATACTCACATATAATTTATATCTATACACCCAAACAAGTATGCATACACACATATTTTGAGAAGGTATCACAACAGTATAATGTACATAATTATGATTTAAACAAATACACGTATCGACATTGATAAGTATTGAAAAACAATTAATTATACCGATTGTCCATAAACATAAACACTCTTATCAGAACATTGAATGGTACATTTTCTCTATTTCTTTCGTGTTTTTTTTATTTACATTGACGGGTTTACAGTATTCCCGCTACACAGGACAGAGAAAAAAGCAGACAGTAAACGTGACTGACGGGGTATTGCTTGTTATATTAGCAGGGAGGCGAACGTATTTTGAGGGTATGCGGTATAAGGTTTTGAAGTCGGTCCGTTTCTCCATCAAGATCATCATTTTCATACTTATTTTTAAATGCAAGTAGACGTTTTGCTGAATAGTTAAACGGTAAAGCAATCTGTTGGACAGTTTACAAATTTTCTGATAACAGCTAAAAAATCAAAATCATGTGGACCCAGCTGTGTACTTGCGTAAAGATAGGTACGCGCCTGATTTGGTATTAAAAAGAGTGGAATATGACTTCAATAAAAGTCAAATACAACCACCTTTTGTCATAGTACGCGAACAACGATCATTGTCGCATACAGCTATAAACATTCTAATAAGTGCAGTAGTAAGAACAACATAATTGTCATGAAGTACACCAAGTTGTCTACGTGACGTTGTAAAAACGGCGTTTATTAAAGTTATTAAAAAACTTTCAAAGTTGTTTAGCAAAATATGTCACGGTTAACCCCCATCCGGACAATTAATGATCGAACTAGACCGCCGAAACGTAGAAAACGGCGAATATATGGCTTATCGCCAGAGGGCGCAACTGACGTCAAAATCGCCATATCTTCGGGGGAAAAATAACATCATTTAAAAGACAAGATGTATTCCAACAATCACTGAAAGTATCATTAAAATCCGACGATTTTCGAAAATCCATGTGTTAACCCGCGAACTACCTTAAGAGTTGGTCATCTGCGGCGCTTTCTTTTCTAAATGAGTAACGTCTTGACCATTTATTCTTTGAAAACAATTAACTGTATTCTGATAATGTTTCTGAATGGGTGATTCAAATAATGGATCTACCTTTGCGTTTCCCTTAGTTTTAGAAAAGCAAACATCGAAGATAATCAAGAAAATATTTGTATTTTCCCTACTAGGCATCTTGAAAACGCATCCATTCATTTATGGCATACAGTTGACGAAATCCCTCATATATTGTCGTACACATATGCATTTCAAAACATGGAGGTCTTAAATAGGCGAATCAAGTGTAATTTGGAAATACTTGGTGGTGAAAACAGTAGGTGCAAGGTAGGAATGAACTACCGATGGAAGACAATATACTTAGTTACATCTTGGAAGTATGCATTAAGAAAAATAATGCGTATAAAAAAAATTACCATGTTTTTCTGTGCCTTGACGTAACTTTTACAAACAAAAATCCGCCATTTTTTACACGTCCGCTTATTTTTACCGTCTAAGAACGCATACGCTCAAAGTACGTTCGCCCCCCTGATTAGGGACTGCTTAATGAGTGGAGTTGAATTGTTTAGCAGTGACATAGTGCAACATATTGCACGTCTGTAATGAGCCTTTTAAAGGTGTTTTATTTTGCGTCTCCCGAGCCAGCAGACGCCTTATTTAATCAGGCTATAAGCAGTGATGTCAACAGTGATGATATTTTGTGGTTTAAAATTAAAAGTGCATTTTTTAATTTTGAGACGATGTGTTTTTATGCTTATGCGATACCGTGAGGCAGTTCAAGTATTTATTGAAACAAACGTTAATGACAGAGCTAAAATAACGTCAATAACAAACTTATGAAATGAACAGTGTAGTTCTGTGGTCATTTATACATGTATATCCTTGCAAGAGGGCGTGTGTTATTTCGCTGTCTGTTTACTAGGTTGGGAGAGTTTTCTCATTTGCCCGTGATTTACATGATTTTATTTATGATATTGTTATGTCGCATTAACTTGTCATTGACTGTTGTTTATTAGTAATACTGTGTATACTTTAATCTAGTGGATTACTTGAGCGAATGTGACTATTTCCTGATATAACCATAGCTGAAATGAAAGGTAAGTCAGTTGCCTTAAGTTATATGTGCGCCTTACCAGACACTCGTTTAACTAGATAATTGCTGTATTTTAGTATACTGTCCAACGTAAATACGCATTCTGATAAATCCTTGTGAACTTTGCGTGGGGTAGCATATTATTATAAGGATTCCGTGTTGGATTATGATATGATTTTAAGGTTGTTTGAAAAAAGAAAAGAAAATACTGGATAACATATATAAACAGATCAAATTGGTAACCACATTAAAGACATACAATGCAAAATAAAATACATACAAGTAGTTATTTTGTACACTAGTTCAATTTCATCTAATATAGTAAATATATGTTCAGGTGTTATTCATTATTTTACATTAGTCAACTTTGTTTCTTATTTCATTTGCTAAAACACATACTTAGCTAATCTTTTTAACAAACCGGAATTATCAGATTTCATCAGTGAAATTAATTTTTGTTTTGTTGGAAAGGAGCAATAATACTTAGGCTAGCATTCTTTACGTAAGTTTCTATATTTTGGACAAATCATTAGAAAGCGATATTCATTTTCAACAACATTCATATTGCAATGGACACACACACATACACACTTAACTTACGATCTATATTACGAAATCTACCTTCTTCTATAACTAGTTTGTATGCAGAACGTGTTAATGCTTTTCTGTGATTATCGTTACTAACTGAACAAATATATTTTTCAGCTTCATATACCGATTTGAACATTTTATAACTTTCTAGTTTAAGCAAAGTATCTACTTGCGAATACCATGATTGTAAATACTGATCAATTATTCGTCTAATAACTGTATCAATTTGGATATATGTTACATCGGCATTATTCCATAGATAAGTAAAGCCTATGCTGTTAAGGACTGCAGTCCTTCCTTTGAGTAAGAAAACAGAACGGTGTTATCAACAAATAATAATAAAAATAATTGTAATTCATCTGTTTAACAGTATCGAATTTTCCGTTATATAACATTTCATTCATATCATTTATAAATAAAATGTAGCTATCAAATAAATTACTAAATGTCCCATTAACCTTCACACAAGATTTAACACTAGCACACATTGCTCTCAACATAGTCACCATTTTGGTATAAATACCGTAATCGATTAATTTTAACCAGATTCCAAATATCTATACACAAGATCAAAGACTTTACGGAAATATCGATGAAAGAACAGTATAGATTTTTCTTTTCCTGTTTAATTATTCTGTTCATTAGACTCAAAACAAAACAACTCTCCACAGTGCTTTTCTTATTTCTGAAGCCAAATTGAGAGTCGGTTAAAATATTATTTTCGTTAGCCCATTTTCTTAACCATACATCAAGTAAATTAGAAAATATACTAGTCAAAGTTATACCTCGATAGTTATTTGTATCGTGTAAATTACCCGGTTTTGGCACTAGTACAATGCTACAATTAGTCCAAGAATCTGGGTATATACCCTTTTCAAACATGTAATTAAATAGTTTACGTAACATAGGTGATACTATGTTGATCCCACCAATAAACATTTCCGGAAGTAATAGATCGAATCAAGCACTCTTTTGTCTTTTAACGTCTCACACCACTATTACATTTCGCATAGAGCTCAATTGTAATATTTATGTCCAAAGCACAGTGTAAAAAAACAAAATCAGCAGCATGTGTCTGCGCTCAAATTCTTTACTTGTTCAAGATATGCAATTATAAAGGGAAAAAAAGTCACATTGACCAGGTGTTTTTTACTTCAATGCTTTTGTGAGACCTATAAATTTCCAGAGTAATAATATGTCAACTATTCGCTCGTGATGTGGTTCGAACCAACAATTGTGAAATGACACAGAATTGTCCAGAAAGCTGGTATCAGCATCGAATTTTCAGTGGTGATTTCTGAAATACTGACCATTTAACTCATGCTAGTATAAAATAAATCACTGCAGTACAAAGCCCTGAAAGAAGAATAAAAAAAAGAACTAAAGTTTCATTTCTACCTCCTCCATCTGTCCGGAGTAATCAAGGGAGACAATAGTGACGTGAGTCCTTAAGGGATAATATAACCTTATTAACATCGTCTAAAGTAAACGAACTGTTTAATTGTTCGACATTACATAAAATATGTTCTGCAGCAGACAATTTATTGTTAACATCTCTGTTACTATACACATCTTCTACAGAAAACAAATTCTTAAAATGAGTTAAAATTCAAGTTACAATGATATTGCTTCCTAATCCCTTTTATTCGCATAACTTCTTCTCAAATCAGTTTTGGATTACTTCGTTATAAATTGTGCAATACATTTTTTTTGCTTGACAGTATGTTTATATATAGCCGAATTTTTAATCTTTTGGTAATGACGCCGCTTATCGGCAAACACAATACGGGTATTAAATGATCTAATTTTACGATACGCTTTGTTCGCCCGTCTCAAAATATTTTTAACAATCACTCGTGTACCACGGATTATTGTTTTTTCACGTAGGTATTTATACTATTTTATGTCACACCGAATACTGAACATGAACATTTGTATAGTGTGTTAGCAATTGAATCAATAACTTCATGCAATGAGGTATGTTAGAAAACTTTTTTATAATTGAATTAGATATGTTGTTTAAAGTTCCGATTGCTATTCTTCACGCAGTTATATCATTACCTATGGGGGTAACACAAAAATACACACTATGAGAAATGACAATCGGTTGAACAATATGAAAAGTGTATACCTATCGTCTCATGAAAGAGAAACAAAGGAAGCATAAAATAAACAGTTGAAGACGACTGAACCGTTGGACGGTTAAACAAGAGTAGATATCGAAAAGAATACAATGAACATAATCATGATGACTCAAAAGTTCATGGATTGGAATATTGGAGCTAATTAAGGTTTGATAATTTCGACCAGAACAAAGTGTGTTTTAAATGTTCATTCAAACAAGTGGTTTGTTGTGCTGACGAACTGACGACGACATATAGTAGACATTACATCGTAAGTGATATTGACAGAAACTTAGTTTACTGTATGGACAGACAACTATGTTAACGCGAAAATAACTTGAATAATTATGGTATACAATAACACATGGTTTACTGTACAGGTGGACCCACGACAAATGGCGAACATTGCTTCGTTATAACTGGCAAAATATACTATTGGTAAAATATAACTTGTACATAACAGATTGATATACACACATACATATACACATACAAACATACATACATAAACACATTGATTGATTGGTTGAATATTTAGCGTCATTTTTATGTCATCGAGAACTAACAGACGATCAGTTAACCTAACCACTGTTTCCTGGGATTAACCAGTACTCGAGCACACCCCATCTCCACAAGTAACTGATAATTTTCTCACTTGAATCAGCGGTAAGAGACGAAAGATAATGAGACACAATGTCGTATATCAATCATCACGGAGACTGTTGCCGGGCGGGGGATTCGAACTCACGACCCCTGGATTGATAATCAGACGCGTATTCGACTGAGCTAATCGGCCCCGCTACATAAACACACATATATTCATACACATATATACATACATATATATACATTCGTATACATACACACATGCATAAACACACATATATTCGCACGCACGCACGCACGCACGCACGCACGCACGCACGCACATATACATATTATATACATATATACATAATTATACACATATACACATATACGTACATATTTTTGTATTAATTTATGAAATGACATACATTATTGTAACCAAATGTTTGCTAATACACAATTTTTAACAATAACAAACTAACTCGACCCGTACGTTGTGCATTATTCAAGAAATTACACAAATTCATGACTCTCTCTCTTCATATCTCTCTCTTTTTGCCTCTCTCTCTTTCCCTGCTTTCCTTCCATTCTTTCTCTCCCTCTGTGAAACCTGTACAACAGCTATATAAATTTAAACAAAAACGTGTTTTACAAAAATAAATTTAAATGTTGTACAATTATCATTGTACATGTTTATAAGGATCATGTATATTATTGGTAAGTGTCGCACAATAAAATATCAATACTAAGTTTACTATAAAGCACTTATAATTCACTTCAGTGATCACCGTCTATCTGTCAATCGTGAAACATCGGGTATTTCCGTATCCTCCGTATAATACACCTCGTCAATGTGTAGCTCTAGAATACACCAACGCTATTCGCCTGTGTTACAAGTCTGTGTTCATTCGCGTGAAAGTAACACATTATGTATCCGTCATTAAGTTGAATATATGGCGTTATTATATCGATTTTTTTTTTATACCGTACACTCGACATGGGTCATTTTAATAGGGAAATTTAAAATATCATTCTTGATTAACCAACGTAAATATTTTCAACGTCATGTATATAAGGTGGCATAATGGCCCCGGCCTTTTATTTTATCATATACTGAAAGTAGTTCCAAAATGGCGCCTTATTATGTCAGAGGTCTGTTGCGTAGCATAAAGGCCGAGGTGATCCGATTGTCTATTTGCGAGACATAATTTTACGATATATATATAACGGTAGTCTGCTCGTGTTTGTCGAGATATTACTTATGCACAAGTCTCCGTGATAACGAATGGTCTTTGTGGGACATGTTAATCATACTGCAGGTAGAAGTTTACGCTGCGACAATGATATAGTAATGTATGTCTATGAGGTATATCTATCTAGATCAGATAATCTTGACACAACACACTTTTGTCAGTTTTGTCCTTGACATAAATCCTGCCGTCATACGTCTAGCACTGTTTAATGTGTTTGTTTTTGACAAGTAGTCTTGCCGCCTTGTAAAGATTATTGCGGTTAGCCGTCAAATCTTCGTTTATGAAAACGTTGGGAAACTTCTTGTTGCCTTTGACCGTTGTTCGTTTCCGATAGAAGTTGTCTCGTGCACGATAGGTGGCAAATTTCACAATGCTGCCCCTCGGCGCTGTCCTGGATGTAGGTTGTCTAACACGGTGCTTTCTGTCTATGTCTGCCAAGGTTATGTTAATTTGGAATACACGTCATTGTTAAACATGTATATGCTTATGCTAATAAAATTTTGACTTGACTTGTTAAAAGACGACAGTTGTGGTTGTTGTGGCTGAGTCGTCAGTATCGGCGTTGCTGGGTTGTGTACAAATTGCGAATTTGGTGTATTGAATTGTGTCGGATACTGTGGCTGATAAGCAAATGACGGAGACATTATGTATGTGAATGTTGTCTGACTTTGACCTTGACCATCTTGAAGTTGTCCTTTGTCTTTCGGAGTTTTTTGCGCCATTTTGACTACTGGTCTTTTTGCTTCCGCTTCATCCAAACCAGGTGAATACTTTCCCTTTTCCCGTTTTTTTGCTTACTTCAGATTTTCCTCCAATTCATTAGTTTAAAATTTAGAATTTTACCAGACAGATTGGAAAACCTCCAGGACATTGTGAACTTTAATTTACTTGTGAACTTAATATATATTCGGATATAATCCGATATTTGGACAGTGATTTTATCTAAGTGTGTGTAGCCCTGGTTAGAATTGTTAGAATTACCATTCGAAATATGTAGTTAGCCTGCTTTAAATTGAGTGTATGTTAAAACATTAATGTAATATGTCTGTGACCCTTGTGACCTCTGTCTGTATATATTTATGTGTGATGTCACAGAGTACTTCTGAATCAATCAGCTGTTACCTGTGTACATGTATTATATCTCTGGAATGCAAGTGAATGATTGAATGCATGCATGTTAGTAAAATCTACTCACTCAAATAACACTAATAACTCGTGCATAATTAACCCGCCAAATTATCCACTCGTCCTTGTCAAAAACTTAGTTTTACCAGACCACTACTGGGCTTCCTACTGGAAGGACATGGCTTATTTAGCCAGTCTTTACTCAAGTTATATATGTTATTTCACAATAATGATATAAATCTAAATTAACGTGTTTCTGGTAAGTCATTAGTATTAAATTGTTATTTATGTACCATGATATAAATGTTATAAATTGTAATTAGCGAGACGCGTGGAATTGTGCATTTTAGAATATCTGTCATTTTATATATCTAAATGTATGTTTTATGTATTTACAGGCTATTAATATATTATATTAATATATTATATATACCACCTGAATAAAATTATCTAAACGAAGTATACTTGGTTGAGAAAGTTAATAAAGACCCGGTTACAAAATAGATGTTTTAGATTATAAGATATGTATATAGCAGTAAATTATACTGGTATGGTAAACAGTGTAAAATTGTAAGACAACAATTTAGTTTCAGAGAATTTATAGTAAAATTCTTATAAATTAGCACCAGCTTTATGCACAGAGCGTCCTAGATTATAACCTTGTGTGTAGCAGTTGTTTACATCACATTCCACAGTGTGTAAAGTTGTGGTCAAGTGACCTACATTTGCAGCACCTCTTTTGTTATTGTTTATACAGTGGGGAAGAGTTGTTGGCTTGTTGTATGTAAGGAGAATTGAAATAGGAATAATTCAGGAATTATTAATTCAGTAATGATTTAGTTATATGATTATTGGTTAATTAATTGTAAATTAGTTAGTCATAAATCTTGTAAGGAATTTTACAGATATAATTTGTGATAGACTGAGATTGTGTTTGATTTATTTTAAAGTCACACATCATGAATTATTTAGTTTAAAGTCACACTTCATGAATGAGTTGGATTTTTTTTGTTGCATAGTAGTGACAGTTATAGGAAGTTATTGAGCATTCCTGGCTAGGAATACCATAGATTTTGAGAATTGATTCTGTTTGTCGGAGTAAATTAACTGTTTATGTTAAATAGTTAGTACATACATTTTTATTGTGAATTATTGCTTATAGTTATACTGCTTAACCGGTATGAGTAAGCCAGGTGCGACACCCTCTCTTGAGAAAGGAAAATCATCTCCTACTCCTGTAGCAGACAAATCTGCTGAGGAATGGAAACTACCTGCCCCACCTAAACACCCTTTGGACAAACCAGCAGAGCCTCCCAAGACTCAACCATTACCCTCTGGTATGACAATGGATGATATTTTAGCTATAATAAGTCAGCGTTTTGATCTTGTACCAAAGACTCAGCCTGCCACCCAACCTGTTTATAGTAAACCTATTTCAGCAGCTACTATTTCAGAGCCCGTTGTTAGTAATATGGAGACTAGACCTGTGTTGTCTGTTGCTGACAAACTCAAGGCTAACATTTCAGGTGCAGTTCCGCAGAACATTCCGGTATCTATACCTATGATGCAGTGTACCACTCCTGTTACTGTAACGTCTGGTTTCCAGCAACCTATTGCTTCTACTCCATACTCTTTTCAGTTTCCTGGACATACACATAGTACTCTCCCATCACCTTACTTTCCCAAGATCCCTTGTTTTTCAGGTGATGACCCGGTACCAAAAGGTGAAGTACCTTATATTATATGGAGGCACGAGGTTCAAGGCCTCATGGTAAATCCAGAATTAAGTCCTCATAGCATTGTTCAAGCTGTTAGGTCGTCCCTTCGTGGTTCAGCTCGTTTATTGACAATCCCTCTTGGTTTGCAAGCCAGTGCGGCTGATATTCTAGAGAAATTGGAAGCCATGTATTCCAATGCTTCATCTAAAGAAGAACTCATGACTGAATTTTTTAACAGTATGCAACAGCCTGGTGAGAGTGTCACTGAATATGCATGTCGCATTGAAACTTTGTTGCAGGTCATTATCAACAAAGGACAACTCTCAGGCTTAGCAAAAAATGATTTATTGCGACATAAGTTTTGGACTGGTCTTTCTTCTGATGTTCTCAAATTACAGACTCGGCATAAATATGATTATATCACAGATTATAATGCTCTACTTCGAGAAATCAGACAAGTTGAGAAGGAAATATTTAAGCCCTCAAGTCACCCGAGGAAGCCAGAAAACTGCCCATTTAATTACAAGAAAGCACAAAATCATCCAGTCTCAGCTGAAAGTGAGTACCAACAACAACTGCAGTGTTTAACGGAGAAAGTAGACGTCATGCAGACCAGAATGGAGACATGGGAAAAGAAAATGGACACCAAGATTGATTCCAAATTTGATTTGATTTTACAGAAATTGGACAACAAACATGATACCCCCCAGCAACCAAAGAATAATACATATAACCAGTATGGTAGAGGGCAGAACAACAGAAGACAGTATAACAACAGTAACAACAATAACTTCACAGACAACAATAGAAACAACAACAACAACTACAACAGAGGAAGATACAACAGTAGATATCAACGCAACAATTCATACAGAGGTGGACATACCAATGGCCAACCTCTACAGGATCACACTCACCAGGAACAACCAAAAGGTTAACCCCCTCTGTAATGGGTCAAACATTGGGCGGTGATGAAGAACGACCCAAACACTTTGATAATAAACACATAGCTAGTGACTCAGATAAATTTATTAATAGGTTGATAGGTTCACCTAATGAGCATCCAGTCATTATAAATGGTACTACTTTTCAGTCTTTGGTAGATACAGGAGCTATGTGTACTTCTATTAGTCTTTCTGCATATAATGCTTTACAGGCTAAGACTTCTTTACAGCCGTTAGACGCTCTTGGTCTCTCCCTTTCTATAGCAGATGGTTCATCTCTTCAGTACGTTGGTTACTTTGAAGCCACAATTTCAGTTCCGTTTTTATCATCTTTTAATCTTGATATGCCTATTCTGGTAATTCCAGATAATGATTTTAATCAGAAATGTCCCGTTATAGTGGGAACAAACGTACTTCGTCGTTTTAAGGCACATGTATCGCCTTTACAAAACGAAGAGCAACCTACAGAGGTCCCAGTTGAATGGCAGTCTGCTTTTGATAGTCTCGACTCCCGTACATTTTCAGTTCGTGCTAGTAGCCGAAAGACGGTTACTGTGGGACCATACGAGACAGTCACCATCAATGGACTGGTTAGAAAGTTTGATGGTAATATTTCATCAGTTGTTACTGAAACACCTGATAATACTACAGGATATACTGTGTGTCCGCGAGTTGTGAAGTTACATAACTCGTCTACAGCAAAAATACCTGTCAGACTATGTAATATGTCTGCAAAAATATTAATCATCAAACCAAAATCCCAAATTTGTAAAATATCAGAGGCCAACATAGTGGACGATTTTACATCATATTTAAGTCAAGAAAAGCCTTCTGATAAGTCTTTTGAAGACCTTGGCATCAAGGTTGAATCTGCTAACTTAACAGATGAGCAGAACCTTAGATTCCAACAAGTGTTGGGAAAGTGGAAACATGTATTTTCCACAGGTACTAAAGATCTGGGTAAGACTGATCTAGTACAACATAAGATTGTCCTTGATGATGAAACTCCTTTTAAAGATCCATATAGACGTATACCCCCTGCTATGTATGAGGAGGTACGTCAGCATGTAAAGTCAATGTTAGCGAATGGTGTCATTCGAGAGTCTGAATCCCCTTATTCTTCTAACATTGTACTCATACGTAAATCAGATGGTAGTCTGAGGTTCTGTGTAGATTGGCGACATCTTAACAATAAGACTAGGAAGGATGCGTTTATGTTGCCACGATTTGACGATACCATAGATGTTCTTTCTTCCGCCAAATGGTTTTCAAAACTAGATTTGCACAGTGCCTACTGGCAAGTTGAGGTGGAAGAGTCATCCAAGCCAAAAACTGCATTCAGTGTTGGCCCGCTCGGTTTTTACGAGTGGAACAGAATGGGATATGGGCTCACTAATGCACCTGCGACATTTCAAAGACTCATGGAGCGTTGTATGGGTGACATGCATTTACAAGAATGTTTAATATTCTTGGATGACATTCTCATTTTTTCTTCCACTTTTGAAGAACACTTGGAACGGGTAGAGTCAGTATTTCAAAGGTTAGATAAACATAACCTTAAACTCAAACCTTCCAAGTGTGAATTCTTTCAGACTTCAGTCACCTATCTGGGTCATATTATCTCAGACCAGGGTATTGCAACAGATCCTAACAAGGTAGCATCAGTGAAAGACTGGCCAGTGCCACATAATATCAAGACATTAAGGCAGTGGCTGGGTTTTACTGGTTATTACCGGAAATTTGTTAAAGGATATGCACAGATAGTGCAACCCTTAAATTCCTTACTAGAAGGTCATGGGTTCCAACAAAAGTCTAAGAAAAGGGCTAAGACAAAGAAAACACCAGCAAAATGGATATGGGGTGAAGCCCAGCAGAAGGCATTTGAGACCATAAAAGACAAGCTCATTTCCCCACCCATCCTATCTTATGCTGATTATTCTTTGCCTTTTATCGTTCACACGGATGCGAGTACCTCTGGTTTGGGTGCAGTTTTGTATCAGAAACAAAATGGCATTGAACGTGTAATTGCGTATGCCAGTCGCTGCCTCAGACCATGCGAACGAAATTATCCAGCCCATAAGCTAGAGTTTTTGGCATTGAAGTGGTGTGTCACTGACAAATTTCATGACTATCTATATGGAAATGAGTTTGTCGTTAAAACCGACAACAATCCACTTACATATGTAACAACTTCTGCCAAACTCGATGCTACACAACATCGTTGGCTTGCTTCTCTAGCAAATTTCAACTTCAGTCTTGAATACCGTGCTGGAAAAGCAAATGCAGATGCTGATGGCTTATCTCGCCGCCATATCTTTCAGGACGAGATTAAGGCCATATACCAAGCTGCTATTGTTTCAGTTCCATTGGTTGAATGTGTTTCAGATACTGCTGCTCCTCATGTGGCCAGTGAGGAGAAGTTAGAATCTGAACGGTTCACCAAAATAGATTGGAAGACTGAACAAGCCAATGATATCACCTTGTCCAGGGTTGTTAACCTTGTGAGAAGTGGTTTTCACAGGGGAGGAAAGGATCTACTGTCAGAACCACCACCTGTACGGAAATTCCTCCGAGAAAGAGATCGTCTCACCTTAGAGAATGACATTCTGTACAGGACCACTTCTCTGGAAGGCCAACAAATTCAGCAACTGGTTATTCCATATTCTCATAGAAATATAGCTATCCGTGGAGTCCATAATGATGCAGGTCACCAAGGAAAGGAGAAGACCCTTTGGCTTGCTAAGCAACGGTTTTATTGGCCAGGCCTTGAATATGATATCAATCACTGGGTTGACCACTGTGGTCGATGTATTCGTCGCAAGACACCAGTAAACCGTCCCTTTGCTGACCTTGTACCCATTGTCACTACAAGACCCATGGAATTAGTCTGTCTTGATTTTTTGAAGCTTGAACCCAGTAAGGGTGGAGTGGAAAATATCCTGGTCATAACAGATCACTTTACCAGATATGCACAGGCTATTCCTTGTCGCAATCAAACTGCAGCTACCACTGCAAAAGCTCTGTATGATGGATATTTTCGGTATTACTCATTCCCCGAGCAGCTGCACAGCGACCAAGGACGAAACTTTTTGTCTGCGACCATCAAGGAACTGTGTAAGCTGGCAGGGATACGTAAAACCCGAACCACTCCATACCACCCTATGGGTAATGGGCAAGCCGAAAGGTTTAACCAGACACTGTTGAAGATGTTGGGAACCCTGAACCAAGACCAAAAACATGATTGGAAGTCATTTATAGCACCTCTTGTCCAGGCCTATAATGCAACCAGAAATTATGCCACTGGATATGCTCCACATTATTTAATGTTCGGCTGGCACCCAAGGTTGTCGGTGGATGCATATCTAGGAACAGATCCCTCTGAAGAACATACCGGTAACTAGACTACATATGCATCAAAGTTGCGCCAGAGACTCCAGTCTGCCTACAGAACAGCTGCTGAGGAAGCCAGCAAAGTTGCGGCTAAGAACCAGGCCAATTATAACAAGAGAGTGCGTCACACCAAACTCGACGTAGGAGATAAGGTGCTGGTACGGAAAGTTGGGATAAAGGGTACCCACAAACTTGCGGATAAGTGGGAAGAAGATGTCTATGTAATTTTAGACGTACCCAATCCTGATATTCCAGTGTATAGAGTTCGGAAAGATACCGCAAAAGGACCAATCCGGACCATACATAGGAATATGTTACTACCATTTAATAGTTTACCTGTTGAGGTACCTGAAATACCTAGGGGAGGTCAAGTCTGTAAAGACAGGCCAATGAAAACCCGGAAGTTAGGTAATTTCAGGTCACCAAACCAAATAAACGGTAGTAGCAACTCAAATTCGGAGTCAGAAAGTGATTGTGGCGAACGATATATTTCGCTGCCACTAAGAACCCCTACCTATCCCAAACCAGTTCCACGACAACTCAGACCCCGTCCAATCTTGAGTGAATCAAGCGTCCGAGAGAGTTCTTTTGGGAAATCAGAAGCTTCACAGCCTCTTGACTTTATTTTATCTTCAGAATCTAGTTTATCTAGACCTGCAGAAATACCTTATTCACACTCTGAGCAGTTGGGGTTAACCAGAGTCATGGATAATCAAACACTGGAGTTCTCGGATACCCTGCCTACTCAGATGGAACAGGAAACCAGTTTAATTCCTGTTACTGAACCTTCACCAGAGCCTCCGCCAGTTCAGCCGAGAACCGTCAGGAATCGCAGACCTCCTGACCGGTATGGTGAATGGGTAACCCCTGTTAGTGCTGAAGTTTTCGTGTAATAAGCACATATCTTCAGAATTGTGTATATTTTAAGTTTTATATTTGGTACAGTACCTTTAATTTCTGTAGATGCAGAGATTTGGTTTATTGCCTTTAAATTGTACTTGTAGATTGATATTTAGTAAAGTACCTTTAATTTTATTTTGAGGTAGAGATTGGTGAAGGTACCTTTAAATTTATCAAGTACTGATGTTTGGGTTAGTACCTTTAATATCATAAAAACATATTACATTACATTCTGCTGGGACATCGATTTGGATCAGCTTGTACGTTTTGTCTGAACGGATATTTCAGTATATAGTGTATAATTGTATGTTGTAATGGAGTAATTTCCTTATAAGAGGAAATAAAGATGTTATTAGTATAAGTTAACATCAGTGCTAGTACCGTTAAATGTAATATTGTGTTCAGTACCTTTTATATGACTGTATATTTTAGAAGTTGTAGATAATCTGACTGCAGACAGGATCTTTGCAGTATTAAGCAGTTCTGAATTTCGATAGTTTTTTAGAGATAACAGAATTTATCGGTTATTATATATTATTAAATATATCGTTTCAATTTCGCAATTGTTTCGTAAAATATAATAATAATTCAGATGAAATCGAATATTACTATTGCAGGATAAAGTATAATCATTGTGAAATGATTGTAATTCAACAGGCTAGTTGTTCTTAATTTTGTATAAATTCTTAATTTTTAAATTTCAGAAGGCTGAATATTTCGTATGGTTTAATTAATTTTTGTAGCTTATTTTCAGTGTTGTGATATGTCAGGAGACATTTTCTCAAAGGAGAGGACTGTGTAGCCCTGGTTAGAATTGTTAGAATTACCATTCGAAATATGTAGTTAGCCTGCTTTAAATTGAGTGTATGTTAAAACATTAATGTAATATGTCTGTGACCCTTGTGACCTCTGTCTGTATATATTTATGTGTGATGTC
This sequence comes from Panopea generosa, assembly GCA_029582155.1. Classification (NCBI taxonomy): domain Eukaryota; kingdom Metazoa; phylum Mollusca; class Bivalvia; order Adapedonta; family Hiatellidae; genus Panopea; species Panopea generosa. The sequence goes on along the minus strand of CM055897.1, from coordinate 27,164,968 downwards.
ACAGAGTACTTCTGAATCAATCAGCTGTTACCTGTGTACATGTATTATATCTCTGGAATGCAAGTGAATGATTGAATGCATGCATGTTAGTAAAATCTACTCACTCAAATAACACTAATAACTCGTGCATAATTAACCCGCCAAATTATCCACTCGTCCTTGTCAAAAACTTAGTTTTACCAGAACACTACTGGGCTTCCTACTGGAAGGACATGGCTTATTTAGCCAGTCTTTACTCAAGTTATATATGTTATTTCACAATAATGATATAAATCTAAATTAACGTGTTTCTGGTAAGTCATTAGTATTAAATTGTTATTTATGTACCATGATATAAATGTTATAAATTGTAATTAGCGAGACGCGTGGAATTGTGCATTTTAGAATATCTGTCATTTTATATATCTAAATGTATGTTTTATGTATTTACAGGCTATTAATATATTATATTAATATATTATATATACCACCTGAATAAAATTATCTAAACGAAGTATACTTGGTTGAGAAAGTTAATAAAGACCCGGTTACATGTATTTGCAAATAGTCTATATTATGGACACCGTTTTTATATAGTGTGATTTTAGTGAATCGTATATCAACATAGAAACAATACTATGATTTTTTTATTATATCTATATCTTTAGAATTACTTTCATTATAAACTGTGTGACTTTAAATTCAATTAGAACTGATAGATATTTATAAGTGCCGTCGTATTTGCTGTCTGTGACTTTCAACGTAATGCATTTATTTAATGCCTTCAACTTCATCAACGTCTGCAACATTATTCATTCGTCAATAAACAACGCTCAAACATATCGCCACGTCCGATCACGAACATTACGTTGACGACGAATCACCCGTTCATTAGACAGGTTTCGATTTGATACTTGTACGTGTACTGGTAGGCCTACGTGTGGCCACATAAATTGTGTTAACGTCATTGATTACGTCAGCAGTTTCTGCATTCTCGCGCTCTTATCAACCAGTATACAACTTATAGCGAGTGTTTTACACGTAAGTAGAAAACTTTAAACGTATTTTATTACTTAAATACATCTTTGCATGGATATTCTAAAATATGTATAAGGAAGTTAAATCATTTATGACTCTGAGACACCGATTCAATGGCGCTTTGACTTATTCATATATAAAATATAACAAATTTACTACACGTCGAAAATCCGTTGACTCAACTTTGTATGGGGTTGCCATTTTACTATTTAACCTCAATAAGTGATATCACTCATTTGAATAGGTGATATCACTCATACGAATAAGTGATATCACCTATTCCAAACCGAATAGGTGATATCACTTATTCGAATGAGTGATGTCACCTATTCGATGAGTGATATCACCTATTCCAAACGAATCAGTGATATCACTTATTCGAATAGGTGATAGCACGTATTCGATTTATCAACCAAGAAAAAACAGACTGATCCCTGCTCTAATGATTCAGCAGTGAATATATGACCCTCAGCCGCTAAAATAAATGGTCTTATAAAACGATTAAAGAATAAGCCAATATATATTCTACATTCACAATAATATTTACTTTATAAAATTATAATTTTTTACACAATATATTTGATATTTCCATTTTATTCTCGTTATAGATCTACATCTATATTTTATCAAATATATTAACATCCTTGGGAGAAATCATTGTCTAAATTCTTTTTGAATAAGTGATATCACTCATTCAAATAAGTGATAGCACTCATTCGATTCGAATAGGTGATATCACTAATTCGATTAGGTGATATCACTTATTCGAGTAAGTGATACCACCTATTCGAAACGAATGAATGATATCACTTATTCGTATGAGTAATATCACAAAATCGAATAGGTGAAATCACTCATTCGTTTCAAATGAGTGATATCACTTATTCGAATCGAATAGGTGAAATCACTCATTCGTTTCAAATGAGTGATATCACTTATTCGAATGAGTGACTTCACCTATTCGAATAAGTGATATCACTTATTGAGGTTGAATAGTAAAACAGTACACGATAATTTTCAGCCTAGAAAACGGTAGAAAGTATATAATAGGCAGTTAAGTGCCGTAATGAAGTGCGCAGATCGAGTCGAAAGTGGCACCGTCGTTGATCATAGCCTTATACAATAATGGAATGGAAGACTCGTGGTACAATAGTACACCGCCGGAATGCGGACCCAAAGGCCCCAGGTTCAAACCCAGCACCATCTAGCTATCAAGGGGCGGATTTGTGGAGCAGTGGTAGAACGCCGTGTTCGAATCCTGTCAGAGACGGATGTTTGTTTCGGGTCATACATAAATCATGACGTTGACATTTGTACCCGTAGATATATTTTGAAAGCGAAAAAATCTGAATACGTTTACCTGTACGCGTACTTGTAGCCACACGTACCAGTACACGTACAAGTATCAAACGAAACCTCTCTAATATATATTTTACGTAATAAAGTGAAGTTGATTAAGAAATAACTTAGAAAACAGCAATTAAAATGTGAACAATTTACTTATAGTTTCTTCAACCTTAAAAAGTGATAGTGTGACATATTTAATAAAACATAAAGTATTTATCAATAGTTTTAAATATTTGATAAGATAAAGATTTTTTCTAATTCAGTTGCGTGTTAAAGAGGTGTGTTAAGTATAGATTTATCACGTTTTACATTATTCAAGATGTAGCCTTCGTATTTAGACATCTGCCATTAATTGGTTTTACGGCCTCCACAAAGACAGATTTATCGATTATCAAAATCAATATCCATGTATCAATGGCAAGTACGCATCATACTATAATGTTCAAACCGAACACTTGGCACGTTCTGAATAACCTCAATTAAGTTTACCTGCAAAACCAACTGGTTTGTCAAATTTGTTTTATCTCGTCTTTTTTACCCATCTTAATACAAACCAACAACAAACCAAACTAAAACGAAACCTATTGTCATGACCCAGGCGTCGCTGTCGTCTTTGTTGTTGTTGGCGTCCGGTTAAAGTTTTATGTTTAGCTCAGCCTTTTCTCTGTTTCTCCACAAACTACATATGTCTCGCTCGCACGCACACACGTACGCACGCATTTATTTATGTTCAGCGCTTGGTCCGGTAGTAGAGGGACACGGGACTTCAGATTGATTATGCGTGTTGCTAAGTTATCTCAGTTTTCAATTGTTTGTCCTCTACATTGATTGACTGATTGAATATTTAGCGTCGTTTTTATGCCATCGAGGGCTAACAGAGGATTAGTTAACCAAACCACTGGGATTAACCAGTACTCGAGCACACCCCATCTCCGCAAGTAACTGATAACTTTCCCACTTGAATCAGTGGTAAGAGACGAATGATAACGAAACACAATGTCGTATATCAATCATCACGGAGACTGTTGCCGGGCGGGGGATTTGAACTCACGACCCCTGGATTGATAGTCGCGTAACCGAGTAAGTTAATCGGACCCGGCTTGTCCTCTACAATCTTAGGTTAAGCTTTTTTGTTTAGCTCAGGTTAGCACTTTTGAAAGAAAAAATAATATATTTTGTTTTTCAGTTTTAATATTCACCACCAATCACCACCATGTTAAAAGAGCATCACCGCCCTTTACCTTGGTTGTGCATTAGTCAATACTGTCATTATGGTTAGCTCAGCCTTTTCTCTCTTTCTCAACAAACATTTCTTGCTATAGTGACTAAAGTTCATACCCGTCTTCGTAATTTATTTCAGAGATGGTTTTGTGGAAATCGCCGAGTACCCCATCTTAAGCAACTTTGTCCGACACACCCATACCTACTCAACAGTCAATATATCCGAGAAGCATTAGTCAAATGCAGGAAACGTTACAATGTTTAAGCGTATATTCCGACGGACGTACCGGCGATACCGGCGGTTGATGCTGGTGGTTGTGAGTCTGTATTTAATGACATGCGTCATATTACTTTCGGCTCTTCAGGATTTCGGAGGACATTTCAGGCCGTTTTCTATGTTCGTGAAGGTAAGACATTTTGACGTGCATTCTCGGTAAAAATGGGCTGATCCTAAAACGATCAAAAGAGGTCATTTTTCCAGTTTCAAGTACATTTTTTACTATATACAATTTTTTACGAGTCACGAACTTGAAATGGTAAAAAGGACCCGGTATTACGGAATATGTCTTGTCAGTTAAATCCACTATGATGAATTGATTGATTGATTGATTGATTGATTGATTGATTGATTGATTAATTGATTTATTCGACATTTAGCGTCATTTTATGCCATCGAGGGCTAACAGATAATAAAGGTTAACCAATACTCGAGCACACTCCAACTCCACAAGTAACTGTTAACTTTCTCACTCGAATCAGCGATGAGATACGAATGGTAACGAGACGCAATGTCGTATATCAACCAATACGGAGATTGTGGCCGGGCGGGGATTCGAACTCGCGACCCCTGGAATGATTGTCAGACGCGCTAACGACTGAGCTAATCGGGCCCGGGTAATCCAATGAAATGCTGCGTACAAATTAGGGGTGTTCTATTTACCAATCATTTCATAGTGCGTTTACTGCAAAAAGGGCCGTTTAGGGGCCATTAGGTTTAATTTAATCCCCCTAATTTTATACGTTTATATCATGTTGTAACAACAATTTACCTAAATGAAAATATTAATGATATGCAAATATCGAACTAGAAACGTTAATCATTAATGTTTAAATAACGAGTTATGAAAATATTTAAACTTATGGCCAATTTGTCCTTTTTCAAAATGATATATACAGGGCCGTAGCCACACTTGCCTCCTGTAGAATTTGTAGATGTTCGAATTTTTGATAAGTGTTTTTGTAAAAAAAAAAAAAAAAATAGATCATCCCCAAAATATGAATTGCTATTGCAACAAAATGCCATATCCTTCACATAACATATTTTTAGCACCAATGTATCATAATAAAAAAATCCAATATTCTTAATAGATCTACTAAGAGTAGATTTGTACCAATGTGTTTTAAGTCAATGGTGTTAATCATGGGCAATTGTATCAATTACAGTTGGTTTTGTCGATTTAAAAGTCTTAAAACGTATATCGGATATCAGAAAAACACAGGAAATACATTCTAGAAGCTCAGCGTTCTGCGGGGGAACATCTCCCCCCCCCCCCCCCCCCCCACCACCACCACACACCGGACACCATGGTTTGGTCGGCCTCCTGTGAAATTAAACTTTGGCTACGGCCCTGATATATAATCAAATTTTACCGTATGGTATAATTTTCAGCAGTGACTTAATTACAGAGACATATAAAAAAGAGATAAGTGACTGCAGATTCTCGTCTAAATTTCGGTGGTACATTGGCGTTTTCCAAATCTTGGAAACACAATGAATAAAAATGAATAAAATGTGTTTACTTATCTGTCTTTAAAGTCGTGCTATATATAGCATCAAAGGTTTATTATAGGTCCCATTTTAGAATTGATAAAGGATCTTTTGTAGAATGATAAACTATTCACTTTTTAGATATACGACCCATTTGGTAGTAAAACTGACAGACAATGTTCTTTGCGCCACCTAGCAGCCACTGAGCGACAAACGTATATTGGCACTCAGCAAGACGGCACGAACGCCAGTCTTTGCTATGTGTCAAACGAAGGACACGTCGATATACAGGTTAGACATCAATAGTATTGTTTTTATTTTGGCTTATATAATTATTATCATCGGTGTGTTGTTGTTGTTGTTATTGTTGTTGCATGGTGTAAAGCGTCGCTTTCAACACTTTTTCTAAGTATTCTAAGTGCTGCCACACTGGAGTATCATGCCGCAGGCATATACTATGATACGTCACCCAGATACATTATACAGACACCGCACCGATCAGACATTGATACTTTTGCTGTATTGATGATGAAGATAATGAAAAATATAATTCTTTAGATACTGCTGATGATATCAGACGATAAGTATGATACATGAATCTGCTAGTTATAATATTCATTCCCAGCTGTAACTTATGCAGGTATGGTACTCCGGTAAGGTTGGTGACACAATGCTATTGAAATTAAATCAATACATTGATGCAGATCCTGCTCTATATATAGTGATATAACTGGTATTGTGAAGATGACGTGAAATACGTGAGCGCGTGGTCCAGTGGTAGAGCACCGAACTCATGATTGGAGGGTCGTGGGTTCGATCCTCCGGCACGGATGTGTGTGGTGTCCTTGAGTAAGACACTCTTCCGCATATGCATAGTACTGGTTCTAACCAGGAAGATTTCAAGCGTGATTTGCGTAAGTTGCAAGAACGTGTTTCACAATCGAAGTAAAATAAGTATAAACTAAATAGGTGATTATGGTGATTATGACCTGATTAAACCAATCATGATCATAATGATGCAGATGATGGTAATACTGAGAAGGTAGTTGTCATTGTTTTTGTCATTGCTATTGATGATGCTGCTGATGATAATGATGATGATTATGGTGATGTTCTTGAGATAATACTGATAATGATGATGCTATTTCTGAATTATGCTGATGATGTTGCTTATGATAATAATACTTATGGTGATGACGACGACAACAGGGTAATGGCAGTAGTGTAATTATGTTGTTTTATGGTTATGATGCAAATGATGATCATTAAGAAAATGTTGATGATGTTTTACCTATTGTACAGATGGAAGACGAATGGGACGCCGTCAGCGTGGGATATCCAAACTTGATCCTCACTGTAACTGGCTGGGTAGATACAATCAAGGTGGAATCGTGGACTCCAAAACCTCTGCGAGTTATCGTTATGCCACACTCCCATCAAGACCCAGGTAACATCAAATATACAAATCTGACTTCTTGTACAAAAGGCTCTTTCGAACTGAGATTTGCATTTGTATTTTGCTAAGATTAAAGAAAGTAGGTTACAAATCCCATTATTTTGTTCTATACAGGAGATTTAGAGGCGTGCAGCGTATGAAGAAATAGTCCATTTAAAGATCGTTGTTAACTGCAATATGTGTTTTGTGCATATATTTAAGTAATATATATATGATGTATTATTTTAATTGAATAGATAAAAAAGTGCAAAAATATTATTAAAGCATTTGTTTACGCTATCGAATACCCAGGTAATTACTACGCCAAAAAAATGTCGTCAGTCAATTTAAATTTTTGTTTACCCTTCCGCTTTGAACTGGTCATTTTGGCGAGCATAATCAGTGTAGTTTCTCATTCCATCGTGTAAGTATCGTTATGAAGGACATCACTTGTGGTGTGATTGCCTGCAGAGTGGAATTGACACGTATCAATCAAATAGTTAAATAGGTGACTCAGTAAATCCTTGTGAAGATAACTTTACTCAAGTGTTTTTGTAATACCGTTTTCCATATTGCGCCAGTCCGTGGCAGGTTTGGTGAAGACAGCTATGTTAAAGTCGATACAATTCTTTGAGAAAATATATCATTTATCAGAATTATTCTCTTTCAAACTTGTTGTATTTAAAATAAATCTATATTTACATATTCCATATTTACATTACGTAGATGTATAATACTTTGCAAGTGATCAAAGTCCTACGTGACCGAGCGTCTTAGACGCTGTTGCCTAATGTCCTCCTCTCAAAGCTGATGTCGTGAGGAAGATTACTTGCGGAAGGAGGGTAGTTCTATTCTTCATATTAATTTTGAGACCTGCCATCACCAATAAAACTGGATTATTCTGTACCTGGAATGCATTGAAACTGACATTAATGTGTCACGCCACTATTACATTTCCCATAGGGCTCCATTGTAACATTCATCTCCAAAACACAAAATCTGCAGCATGTGTCTGGCTCAAGATTTGCAATTATAAAGAAATAAGCCATACCTTGACCAGGTTAATGTTTTTTTTTAATCCAATGGTTTTGTGAAACCTATCAAAATCCAGAGTAAAAAATCGCCCACGATACGGTTTGACACATCAATTTTAAAATGACATAGAATTGGCCAGAAATCTGGTGGGTGCTTAAACTTTTCAATGGTGATTTCTAAGATACTGACCATTTAACATATTGTAAGAAAAACACAACGAATCAATTAAATATAAATCCCTGAAAACGACGTAAAGAGAACTAAAGTTTTACTTCTAATGTATCATCGGTATATGGGTCAGGAGTATTCAAGGGAGATAATAGTGGCGTGAGTCCTGAAACCCCATTAAGATCAAGTTGACATGCACGCTTTAAGACAGCAGTGGGCATTATTATTCTAATTTGTTTTTCATATATAATTCAGGGTGGATCAGTACTGTAGATTCGTACTATGCCTCAAATACACGTCCGACATTAAACCTGATTGTGGACAAACTGACCGCCAATCCGACCTGGAAGTTTATATGGACGGAAATAATCTTTCTAGATATGTGGTGGTCAACATCATCAGAAAAACAAAAAGAGCAGTTTAAAAGGTAACACATTTAGTTGAAAGAGTACGGAGAGCTTGTTCCAGTAGTAGAGCATCGGACCTAGGATCGGGGGTCGTGGGTTCGATCCCCCGCCTCGACTATTTGTAATGTCCATGAGTAAGACACTTTATCCGCATATGTGTAGTACTTGTTTTGCTCAGGAAGAATTTCAGCGTGATGTTGTTACAATGTAAAATAGATAAGCTTTAATAAAATTTTCTTATCTCCAGATATTCTAACGTCAAACTGTTAATTAAAATATTGACACAACGTCAGCTATAAAAATTGATCCTTACGGTATCTTTAAAATTAAAAACATAAAATATCCGATTTGGTCCGTTCAACAGCAATTGTTAAGAGCACGCTGATTGGTCAGTTGCTTCAGGGAAAGTTTAAGTCTGTAGAACGAACCCAGCTCTCCCGAATGGATCCGTTCAACAGCAATTGTTACGAGCACGCTGATTGGTCAGTTGCTTCAGGGAAAGTTTAAGTCTGTAGAACGAATCCAGCTCTCCTGATTGGGTGCGTTCAACGGCAATTGTTACGAGCACGCTGATTGGTCAGTTGCTTCAGGGAAAGTTTTAGTCTGTGGAACGAACCCAACTCTCCAGATTGGGTCCGTTCAATAGCAATTGTTACGAGCACGCTGATTGGTCAGTTGCTTCAGGGAAAGTTTAAGTCTGTAGAACAAACCCAGCTCTCTTGATTGGGTCCGTTCAACGTCACGAGCACGCTGATTGGTCAGTTGCTTCAGGGAAAGTTTAAGTCTGTAGAACGAACCCAGCTCTCCAGATTGGGTCTGTTCGACAGCAATTGTTTCGAGTACGCTGATTGGTCAGTTGCTTCAGGGAAAGTTTTAGTCTGTAGAACGACCCAGCTCTCCCGATTGGGTCCGTTCAACAGCAATTGTTACGAGCACGCTGATTGGTCAGTTGTTTCAGGGAAAGTTTTAGTCTGTAGAACGAACCCAGTTCTCCCGATTGGGGCGATATCAGGTTTTTGGATAGACTAGGAAAGTTTGACTCATGATTTAATAAGCGTTCAATTGCTATTGAGCGGACCCAATCGAGAGAGCTGGATGTAGTTCAATTCAAGGGTGTAATGCAGATGGGTGTTATAACAAACGTCTAGTGTCTCGAAAAAATGGCTTTCCAATTTGGAGAAAGGTTTAAACAAACACATTCTTTAAACGCTATTGCCCTTCAATTCAAAATTGGGTCATATCTGCACATGCTTATTTTCACAAAATTGCTGGACAAAGGCAGCTGTGAAAATTGATTATGATTTTTACGAACATTGCAAGTGACAATTCTGTTTAGATATTTAGATTACACATTTCTTCTGTATTGATCTTGAACACTGTTGCTACAGATTACTGGGTAACGGACAGTTGGAGCTGCTGACCGGTGGATGGGTGATGCCTGACGAAGCTACGACGCACTATGCCGCCATGTTGGATCAGCTGATGGAAGGACAGTTATGGATCAACAAGACATTAAGTGAGTGGTTATCATGACAATATATCTACCCAAAACAGCATCTTTATGAGATTTTAAATACAAATTTGATGCAAAAATTATTAGACACAACATTGTAAAGACGCAAAAATACAAAAACAAGCATTTTAATGAGATTTCAAATACAATCCGGTGAACTCTGACACCGACACTGACATGCTCGGTCACGTGACCATACCGCTTCGGTGCTCTCTTGGTGAAATGCATGATATCGGGTGCTATGAGTTTTAATAATTTTAAGGGAATGTGACTATCTAGTCATTATTTTACATAGAACAAAGGACAAAATTCAACCTTGAAGTGAGACCGTAGAGCTGACATGATACATTTACATAGTTTCCTTAAATATGCATTTATTGACGTACACTACCACTACTTTACAGATGTGCGTCCGAGGAATAGCTGGGCCGTTGACCCATTTGGTCATTCGTCCACGATGTCTTATCTCGTTGGTCAAGCGGGCATACAGAATATGGTCATAAATAGAGTGCATTTTGCAATGAAACGACGTTTTGCTACATCCAGAAATTTTGAATTTTATTGGAAACAACAATGGGGTATGCTGACTATGATTCAACACTAATAATATACATGTATATTTATGAAGAAGATACAGACCAACTGTTATAAAACATTGTATAAAGTCATAATAATTTTATTATATTGATTCATGAGTTGATTAGGCGTAATTGTAAGTTATCCAAGTTCTGATTATACAGTAAATATTATCCATTGAAGTTTATTCAGCAACCAACAAATTTGCCTTTGGCCATTTACAAAGTTTTACATAGAAATATGGCAAAGTGCATCTTCTTAACTTGTGAACAGGTTTATATTATATCTAACATTCTGATTCATGACATGTGTAAATAAACTGTATACATTTATGTTCATGTGTGTATACATATATGTACATGTGTGTATACATATATGTACATGTGTGTGAACATCTATATGTTATAATGAAAAACCATAAGTTTGAAAAAAAAATCTTCTAATTCTTATTCATATTTTCTCTCCGAAATGCCTGGTTTGATTAAGTTAGTATATCCAGTCATTATTTGAACATTGATATAAAAACACTACACATGCATAAAGTTTTGAAATATAATTTTGATACAAAATATTTGGTATTTTCAAGAAATTGCGATTGTTTTATGTCAGACTATATTTTCAAACGCCGTGCATATTTTACTGTTACGTATTTTCTATTTTTTGGACAGAGAAACCAGACGACACCGGCGTGTTTTGTCACATGATGCCATTTATGCTTTACAGCATTCCTCACTCGTGTGGCCCGGACCGTCACGTCTGCTGCAAGTTCGATTTCCATCAGAAACAATGTTTCTATGGTAACAAGCACGTAGACCAGATCCGCATCACAGATGAAAATGTAGCACACTTGTTAGTATTATCTTTTGATAAAATACATGTACAATGTAACTGTTCCCGTACGGCAACAGTCTCCGTGATGATTCATATACGACATTATGTCTCATTAGCATTCGTCATAACCACTGATTCAAGTGGGATAGTTATCAGTTACTTGTTGCGATGGGGGTGTGCTCGAGTACAGTTTAACCTTTCAGGATCCCAGGAAACAGTGGTTAGGTTAACTGATCTTCTGTTAGCCTTCGATGCCGTAAAGATGACGCTAAATATTCAGTCAATCAATCAATAACCGTTCTTCATAGTGTATGTATACTGTATAATAAAATCCACAGTCACAAATATTTATTACAACGTGTCTTCACGGTATATCGTTTTAAATATTTTGCAATTTCATCTTAATCGGATATTGACAGAACTCGGTAGGAAGTATCAGTATGAGGTCTTACTACACACAATTATTACTCTCTGACGAATGTTGAGAAAGTTACGTTTTTAGCTCGCCGGGACGAATGTCCAGGAGAGCTGGCGTCGTCGTCGGCGTCGTCTGTAGACACCCAGGTTAAACTTTTGCGTTTAGTTGCATTTAAGTTTTGGTGTTTGCCTCGAATCTCAATCTTTGCATGGGTGGTGAGTTTTATCCCATCGGCGAGCCTTGTTGTCTTCCACCAACTCTTGTTTAAATATACAGTGACTATATTTACTTTAAGGGCGATGGAGTTATGGGAGCAGCTACAGAAGAAGTCCGAGTTGTACCGAAATGATGTTATTTTAATGCCACATGGCGATGACTTCCGGTACAGTTCAACAAAAGAGTGGGACACACAATTCAATAATTTGAAGAAACTTATGGACTATATCAATACCAACAAAGCTCTAGACATGAAGGTTAGTGCACGTCAGTTTTAAATTCAAAGAAAAATTGTCCCAATACGATCTTCAAATACGTATTCCATCCGCCAGTAAGTCGATTGGCCAAGTCTTGAGCCTTAAATGTCAATTATTAGTTTAATCAAATATATATTGGATGTTTATTTATGATTTTATTCAAAGTCGGATGTTTAATGGTTTAGTTGATGTTTGATGCTGTTTGTGTTCAAAATCGGAGTTTGGTGTTATTTCCATGGGCGTAGCGTTTCAATTATTGTAGGGGGTGGGGGTGACAACCTGAGGAGACAGTGTATGAGGATGTACTTCCAGGCCTAGAAGTATATGCTGAACCTGAATATTGGGTGGGGGTCGGCATCACTTGGCCACCAGCTCCTACGCCTATGGTTATGGTTCGAAGTCTCGTTTTGAAAAGCCCTTGTGTTCCTCGCATATCTGCATTTATATTACAGATTGAGTTTGGAACTCTTGCGGACTATTTCAAGGCCCTACATGATACAAAAGGACCGAAACACGTGAAATATCCAACATTGAAGGGAGATTTTCTGCCCTACTCTGACCGTGGTGACCAGTACTGGAGTGGTATATACACGAGTAGACCCTTCTACAAACACATGACAAGGAAACTGCAGTCGTTCATTAGGTAATGTTTTATTCATCTGAAATCTCTTGAAAATAAAACAAGGAACTGTGACTCTAGATGAACAGTTAGGATCAATAAGATCAATGCGAACATACTAACGGTAAAAAAGTAATTATATACATATTGATCGATTGCCGGCATTTGGCATGAAACTTTAAAATATCTGCATTAACGAGGGTTGTCTCAAAATTTGTCATTTCTTATCTGAACGTCAATGGAACATACGCGTACAACCAACCACTACGTTTTCATGAAATTGTCTAAGCATTTTAAGATCAGCCCTCGTATGTAAACGTTTAATTGCTGTCACAAAATGAGACTATTAAAAAGTCTAGCTGTCATTGTAAGGCAAACGGCATACACGTCACATCGAAATAATATGTTGTGTTAGATACATGTTAAATGTCGTTGCTTCGTTATTCTTCATTTTTATAAAACTTTGATAATTTCAATCGACACCCGCACTCCATTGATGGAGGTTAGAAAATAAATAATACAATACACATTCACCATCTGCATAATACAAAACATCAGACTTAGTTAAAGATTGTTGAAGACTTTTTTCTGAATTCTGAACTTCCATCGTATGAATTAAATTGCGGAAAAAATTATATAAAAACATCAGCAATATAATGTGTAAACGTTAATGGCATAGTCAACATTGATAAACTGCCACACTGATACTAACCCAGAGTTTAAAAAATAGGATTGCATTTGCTGAAGAGACAATCGCAATCAAATCCAAGGCGTCGGAATATCCAATTATTATAATTAAACACCACCAGCAAATTATGCGGCCATGGATTCAAAGCCCTGCCCACATCGTGTTCTTGTGACATAACTTCACAAAAGGTATGAACTAATGGACGTTTAGTCTGTCGATACCACATTTGTACTTTTATCCTATATGTTTTATAGGTCCGCTGAAGTATTTTTCACCTTATCCTTAAGTAAACTAAGCATCAACACTAGTATGACGGGTCTATACACGAAGCTGGAGTCGGCACGTCGTAGCTTCGGTCTGCTCCAGCACCACGACGCCATTACCGGAACAAGCCGTAAACAAGTTGTGCTTGATTACGGTAGAAGGTAAGTATTGTCATTTTAATTTAAAATGGTGTATGAATATAAACCGATTACCGTGGAGTGATACACCGCTTTGTTTGTTTGTATTCATACAAAAAGGTTCGTTGGAAAATATGTAGTTAAAATTAATTTACCCCCCCTCCCCCAACCACATGTTATGATATGTACACATGTTTGAGTGTGTTCGCCTGTTTAGTCTGTAAGACACACACATATCTATATACAACTTGCAAACAGAATGGTTATACGTAAATATGTACCATAACCTCTGCTTTTTTCTTATAATAGAAGTTAATCACAATTCTGATTGTGTAAATTCCGTAGTGTAATTATTTGAAGCAAGCATGTAACTCATTGATATTGCCTTTACGTACAGTTTGTGTTTTTTGTATATACAGTGATATATAATTGTCTTTTATATTATATGTGTAGTGTCCTCTAGCAGACACTTTGATACATGTGCTTAGTTCTGGTTCTACCGAGGAAGACTTCGAGTGTGATTTATTCTGAACTTGTGTGAACTTGTTTCACAATTGATGAAAAATGAATAAGTGATTAAACTTTAAAATTATATAGTTTCCTTCGTGTGTATTGTTCATACTGTTGTTTTGTAGGTTGCATGAAGCTTTACGAAACGCAGAAGAAGTTAGACAACTGTCTGTACAAAGTATTTTGAATCACCGTGTACGCCCTACTGCCACCAAACATCGTGTCTTCATGAATCTAGTAAGAAAAGTTACATATTAATAGGTTGACAGCGAAGGCCACTTTATATTGTACTAGGATGACTAAGTGAAAAGCGATTGTTTAGTAGTCGTAACGTTGTGGGTTCGATAACTTGTTCGTACAATATACTCAACATATTTGTGAATAAAAGTCACATCTTCGTTGGGCGCTTATTTTTTGGGAATAGTTATAGGCTGGGCTATGTTATAGTGGATATAGTGTTGATGGATTACGCCAGAAGTCGTGGGTTCAAACACAGTTTGGACTCGATGGCCTCTCAAACCACCCACCTCCTCCTGACTAAAACACTCGCCAATTACACGTAATACCGGTTCTACCCAGGAAGCATACACAAGAGGTCCGAGTTTACTTTGCAATCGAGCTAAATTGAATTAATATCAATAAATGGGGATCAAGAAAATGCATCAACATATATCATGTCATCCAGTTTAATTGAGGGATGAACATTCGAACTCATTTATAACATCTGACTAGAACCACCATCTAGGTTCCACAATGAAGTGGCAAACTGTCGCAGTTATAATCCCTAACATATGTTCCGTATAAAGAAAGCAGGTGAAAGTTTGGTATAAGTTTTTCGATATTAAGTATATAACTCTTCAGCATTGGAGTCGGAGAAGGCTAAGGTTAGTTTTAGTCTGTAGAAGGACCCAGCTCTCCTGATTGGATCCGTTAAAAAACATGTTGGGAAAGCCCCATTTGAACACGTTGATTGGTCAGTTGCTTAAACTGAACGGTTGAATGACGTCACAGTTTATTAAAGCGTTCAATAGCTATGAATTGTGGGACAGGCATAGAATTCCCTGTTTTTCATTGGGGTTAATGGATCTGATTCGAAAGATATTAGGTTCTGAGATAGACTAGGTTAGTTTCATGTTGAAAAGCAAAGGGCGAAACACGAACGCCAAACTTACTTTGGATTGTCATAAAATAAATTGTAAAACAAGTCAAAAAACCGGAAATGTATGATTTAATTAGTTAAAGTAACAAAGCTAACTTATTTTACACAAGAATGATATTCTTTCCTGATTACAATAACGTACGGATCTTGTTTTACAGACAGAGACACAGTCTAGCTATAACAAGCTCACAGAAAATATTTTATTGGAAACACCTGTGTAAGTGAAATATAACTATTAAGAATCGTTTATCGCTTCATATATTGTAAGTCATATTTTAATGAAGAAATTACACAAGTATATTGATACTATTATATTATATTACCTGTTACAATACACAGGTCATGAAACATTATATAGTTTTCATTCGTAGCATCCCAAGTAGCAAAATGTTTCGAACTTGAATTTATTTTTATTAATGGAATAAGATTTACGGCTTCTTCATATTAGGTAAACATTATTCCTTTTTAGCTCGCCGGGACGAAGTCGAAGGAGAGCTATTGTCATGACCCCGGCGTCGTCGGTGTCGTCGTCATCTGTAGACACACAGGTTAAACTTTTGCGTACAAGTTTCAGATATATATGCAACCACTCAATGGATATGGATGAAACTTTGCATGTGTGTTAACCATCATCAATGGAACACACAGAGATAAGAACCATAACTCTGGATTGCATTTTGGCACAATTATGGCCCTTTTTGGACTTAGACACCAAGAGGCGAGCTTTGTTGGTCTTCTGACAACTCTTGTTATGTTTGTAGTTTTGTGTCCTATTTTTTAACTGTATTTTAGTTATGTGACAGCTGGCTGCGCACCTAGTCGTCATTCACGGTACCAACGAGTCGGTTAACCAATACTAGACTTAAATGTTTAAGTATTAACACCTTCACGTGTATGCATATGTGCATTCGTATATTATGGGCGCCGCGTGTTTCTCTTCCATTAATATGTATTGTTTAATGTTCTGTATTTAGAACCATTGTGGTATCAAATCAACTCTGGCAGCGGCGGCATGAAATTGTCCACGTGACAATAAAGACGAGTAATGTCCACGTGGTTGACCGAACGATGAGTCGTGTGAAACATCAGATAAGCCCCGTGTGGATCGCCAGTAACAAGATTGATGATTCGAGGTTCTTGGTAGGTAACCATCGATTATCACGTGACTGTTTATGAAACATGTATTTTCCAATATGTTTTCTTACTGTTAATAACTTCTTCAATGTTGTGTCGCCGTATTGCAGGCTAACGGATATATATAATGGACCTAGATTAAACCTAAAAATCAGCCTTACATGAGTCATGGTCTGTCCTTTTATCGGTATGTTGATAACACGTTTACAATCCATTGACAATAGTCCGTACTTTATAATTACATGTTGACGGTGACACTAACTGGGTGGTTCAGCAGCTATGGTACCCGAACATCTTTAGACTGTTTCAAACATCCGATAAAAAAGGCAACATATACACTTAACTTATTATCTACATATCGGTGGTGACATCAAATCGCCAATTCAACCGCCAATACAATACAAACAACAATTTGAGACCAAATCTTCAATTCAATAGCCAAAACAATAAAACAACAATTTGAGACCAAATCTTCAATTCAAAAGCCAAGACAATAAAACAACAATTTGAGACCAAATCTTCAATTCAATAGCCAAGACAATAACAATTTGAGACCAACAGCCAAGACAATAAAACAACAATTCAGGACTAACTGCAAACATGCGGATGGTAACATTTTAAAATCAATTGTTTTGTAATTTATAAATCACAACTCTTAGATCATGTTTACTTAAAGAAATACTTGATTTACTTGGTTCTAACAAGGACTTGTATACAAATCCTTGGTTCTAGGCAGCTTTCTGATTCAAAATGATGCAATTTTGAATGAATTATAAGCAGTATTTCTGCTCGAATTGAACCAAACAAAAGTGACGGTATCATAATATTCTAGTTAATGTTACTGTACAGGTATACATACGGAATGCATAATACGTTCACTGGCACCATCAGCTATGGTATTATATTTAGATGAAGCTCCCGATTTCACAGAAGTGTTATGAACTATGCATTAGTTTATTTAGTAAAACTTCTTATAAAGGTCAAAGTTGAAACATAAAAGATGTATTATGAATATATTTAAAAAAAATATCGTTTTTGATTGTAGCAAAATGACCAAGGGCCGACAACTCACGAGGGTGGAATACAAGTATACTCAAAATAAAATTTACAATTTTAATTTTACACGAATAAAATTCCGAATATACAATTAAACAATATAATTATACAATTTATGGCTAATTACTCCACAAAAAACAGCTGGTTTAAAATGTCCTATGATTGAAATAACACTTTCTTAATCACCAGTTCTTTCTCCTACATCGTCCGTATATCTATATCGCGATCCAAACTGCTTACATCATATGAATGTTAAAACTGTTATAAAAATACACTTATATTGTATTTAAGATACTACAACCGCGTCCGGATTATCGTAGACGCTAAGTCAATTATCGCTCCTGGCGATGGCTATATAGACAGGGTTATCTTCCCTAGAACTCTGTACTGAGATTTCTGGCTTTACGTCGCCTCATACCGACTTTCTTCGACTATACTCCGACATCAGGAACGTCAAGTCGTCCATATAACGAGTATGTGGGTTGCTGTCATTATGACGGTACTACCACCAGTTGACTTCCTGTCACGTCTAGATACGTCGTTAACGTAGCGGACACATACCTCGCGTACGTCTAAAACGGCTACAATATATATATAAACTCAGATTTACTAGTTACTCAAATATGTAATGACATGGCGTCTATTACTTGCCATCTATCAATTTCATGGCATGTTTATCAATATATGATAACAGTGCATTCAACTCTTACCATCTAACAGTTTCATGGTAGATTTATCAACATATTATAACAGTGCATTCAATTCTTACCATCTAACAGTTTCATGGTAGATTTATCAATATATGATAACAGTTCTTTCAATTCTTACTATCTGCAGTTTCATGGTATTTTAAACAACATCTCATATATCAACTTCCGTCAGTCTCAAAGTAGCAATTATATCTCTTGCATCATTTCTCATTTATAATTTAAACAATCAGGGACCAATTCTGTATCTATTCACTTTGTGAATATCAGAACAAGCATCCACAAAATTTATTTACACATATCAATTAATTCTAACATGATAATTTCAATACTTCATCGTAAACACGATATCAACAGCTCAAAATACGTTCTTAGATTCCTCGGCCTATATTCTAACAAAACGACTCTTTTATTACAGACATTCTCGTCGGAATGCATATGAACAATTTATACAACTTTACTTAGATCTGATTACGTCAAAATATATCTATCAGACATTAAATAACTCAGCCATATACAACATAATATAAAATTCACATACCCATCTACCGTTATGTAATAGAACAGTTACATGCACAATCCTTCTCGTCACGACAACTCCAAAAGATGTTTCTGCTAGACTGGACATTGTTTCCATAATACAGTCAGTCATATATAGTAAAACACTCCACATACCTTAGTGAAGTTCGTGCAAATTATGAAACAACAAACTTTCAATATATCGTACGATATGGTACGATGCGGATTTTACGCTATTAAGCCGAATGTAAAATTAAATTAGTTTTATAAAATATAAACCCGTTTAAATGTTCCAACTTTCTGAATACTTAATGGAATTTCGTGAATTTTTTTATTCTTTATTTATTCTTTAATCAAATAATGAATATGTTGAAAGATCTTAAAAATGTTTCTCCTATCGAGCTATCGATACGTTTTAACAAACCCATGCTACTTGCTCTAAATATAACCTATATCATGCCAATAGACACGTACTAGCTGACACTACTAAAACCTAACTATTTTGTTACATTGATACAATAAAGTCATGTAGTTTTCAAGTCAACTTAAAATTGAAAATCTGTCTGACAGAATATTGATTTCACTCTTCAGTTGTCATTTGAAGTAGATGTGGAGCCATTAAGTCATTCAGCATTCACAGTAACTAAACAAGAATCGACCTTCAATGGTAACGGGTTAGCCGAAATTACTAACGTCACAAAGGATCGTAGTTTGGGAATCGGGTAAGTTCAACCAGCGCTTTAGTTCAGATGTGCATTTAGGCAACTTTTTTTTATTTTGGTTCATTGTTTAATAAACGGTTGGATATGCTTACCTTTTAAAATACACGAATTTAAATCGAAAAACTCTTCTTTGGCAAATAGCTGACATACTTTCAAGCTTATTTTATTTAGGTGGAGCGTGATTCGAACCAAAGTCGTAGATTATTAGATATGATTTTAAGAAGGGCATTTGAGACGCCGTATTTTATGATTTTAAGTCGGCGGTGCTTCGGCATTTGAGACGCCGTATTTTATGATTTTAAGTCGACGGTGCTTCGGCATTTGAGACGCCGTATTTTATGATTTTAAGTCGACGGTGCTTCGGCATTTGAGACGCCGTATTTTATGATTTTAAGTCGACGGTGCTTCGGCATTTGAGACGCCGTATTTTATGATTTTAAGTCGGCGGTACTTCGGCATTTGAGACGCCGTATTTTATAATTTTAAGTCGGCGGTGCTTCGGCATTTGAGACGCCGTATTTTATGATTTTAAGTCGGCGGTGCTTCGGCATTTGAGACGCCGTATTTTATCGTGTATTTTATTCTTATCATATAAATTACGATGTGCGCATATGACTTTCCTAAAATTGTCCGTGGTTTGACACCGCATTGTCATCATTTCTATAGTGGCTGGGGTAGGGTTGGGAAGAAGTGGTGGTGTAGAGTCAATAAAACTTTTTTTGTATATATTCCAATACAAGTACCTTCAATTGTGTAATAATATCATTCTATTTATACTCTTATTTCATCTGATCTCTTATACATTTCATCACACTTCTTTAAACGCAAAAATCACGAAACTATTATGAAATCAAATAAAACAAAGCATATGTAATTTGCTTGATAATGATGTGTTGCACAATGACAATAATTTACATTTATAAATACCTTGGTTATTTTAATACACTAAACACTATTATAATTTCAATTACATAAACAATATATCATAGGTTACTAAAGAAACAAATATATATCATTAGTCTGCGCACTGTGTTAGCTTATAATTTTACAAATTGAATTCCGGGCATTGTGTTAGTTATTTTTGGAATGCAAATTTATAGTGAAATAATAAACTAAACCTTTAAAGCTACACAATCTATATATAAATTACACCAAACTTGACCATGACATTTTGAACACACGCATCGTTGGCTCTTTTTCTGAATGACAATTGACAACATGATATTAAACATTATATCATTAAATATTAAAGTTACATCATTGCATTTCACGTATATTTACATTTTTACTGCACTCGGCCTAAATGAACTATATAGATTAAGTGCATTTCATTTACCAATATTTACATTCCCGCTGCAATCGGCTTAAGGAGGAATATACCTTTTAAATTATTTTCGAAATCAGTGGAATATTTGGTATGTAATGAAACTATAAGTAATTTCCAATTTGAATATGCTTTTTTATCTGCGGTTAATAAAACACTTCTTTACCTATGACGTCGTAAACATGGCCATGTTTGGTCTTTTTGACGTCCCGATTTATAGCAGCAAAATCGCGTATTTGTCGACCTCAGTTAAGTTATACCGAATGTACAGAATCGAAACACATATCACCACGTACACATTCAACGGATATATGAATTTACATATATAATAATTACGACGAACGCCAAATTCTGAAAATATTAGCTAAAAACGGAAAATATTATTTTCTCGATTTTTTCGAAAAAAATGCTTCAAATCAAAATTACCGAAAAACAAACCGAGCGATTTTGGAATAATTTTTGTTTAATTTCTAACAATATGCTTCACAGTGATTGTGAGATTTTTAGAACAATTGACAAACTAGAATTTTTTTTATTTTTAATTATTTAACCCCACCCTACGTCAAAAAAGACGCCAACATATTGCATAATTGTACACGTTTTCCATAAGATTTTCGGCAGTTGATTAAGGTTAATATATTTTCTAAATCAGTGGTTCAGTTAGTATATTGTAAAATTAGAAGAAATTTCCAATGTGAATATGTGTTTTTTGCAGCGGTCAATAGAATATATATTTATATGTGACGTAGTAAACATAGCCATGTTCAGCCTTTTTGACGTCCCAATGTATAGCAGCAAAATCGCGTATTTTATCGACCTCAGTTGAGTTATTCCTAATACACAGAATAGAAACATATATCACCATGTACACATTTGACGGATGTATGAATTAACAGATGCAAAAATTATGACGAACGCCACATTTTGAAAATACAAGCGAAAAACGGAAACTATTTTTTCTCCCGTTTTTTACGAAAAAACGGCTTCAAATCAAAATTACCAAAAATCAAACCAAGCGAATTTTAATTTTTTTCTATATGTTTTCATACTATATATTGTACAATAATTGTGAGATTTTTAGAAAAATTGACAAACTAGATTTTTTATGATATTCAATTATTTAACCGTACCCTACGTCAAAAAACGCTTTAAAGCAAACGTCAACGTCGGTATAGCGCATGAGGTATACGTTTTGTGATAATTCAACAAGTTTGTTCTTACCATTATATTAGTATTTTGTGCACACTAGTTATATATTCTTCTGCTGTTTAGTGGAAACTAATTTGTCTATAGCATTTATGATAGCGTGTCTGTTTGGTGCACGTACAAAACCGTCATTTTTTTTTCACTTACAGGGAATTGGATTCCAAAACAATATTCTCATTTCTGACTAGCTCCACGACTGCTAGTGAAATGTGGACATCACGGTTGTCAATTATTAGAACAATAGGTCTGGTCTTTCTAAAGTTCGGAGCAAACTGTTCAGTACACATTTATAAAATGAGCTTGAAACAATACCCACTATAGCAGTGATAAGCCACCCTTCCACCCAGCCCCATGCTCCTACGTACGTTCAATGACAATATACCTGGATCGTGGCTTTTCACTGCTCATCATAGACGGTATTGTTTCAAATCCATTTTATGTATGTGTAACAGTTTGCTCCGAATTTTAGAAAGGCTAGACCTGTTGTTCTAATAACTGCCAAACGTGATGTCCACATTTCACTAGCATTCGTGGAGCTAGTCAGAAATGAGAATATTATTTTGGAATCCAGTTCCCTGTAAGTGAAAAAAAAAATGACGGTTTTGTACGTGCACCAAACAGACACGCTATCATAAATGCTATAGACAAATTAGTTGCCACTAAACAGCAGAAGTATATATAACTAGTGTGCACAAAATACTAATATAATGGTAAGAACAAACTTGTTTAATTATCACAAAACGTATACCTCATGCGCTATACCGACGTTGACGTTTGCTTTAAAGCGTTTTTGACGTAGGGTAGGGTTAAATAATTGAATATCATAAGAAATCTAGTTTGTCAATTTTCATAAAATCTCACAACTATTGTAAAATATATAGTATGAAAACATATAGAAATTATGCAAAATTCGCTTGGTTTGATTTTTGGTAATTTTGATTTGAAGCCGTTTTTACGAAAACATCGAGAGAAAAAATAGTTTCCGTTTTTCGCTAGTATTTTCAAAATGTGGCGTTCGTCATAATTTTTGCATCTGTAAATCCATACATCCGTCAAATGTGTACATGGTGATATATGTTTCTATTCTGTGTATTAGGAATAACTCAACTGAGGTCGAAAAAATACGCGATTTTGCTGCTATACATTGGGACGTCAAAAAGGCTGAACATGGCCATGTTTACGACGTCACATATAAATATATATTCTATTGACCGCTGCAAAACATACATATTCACATTGGAAATTTCTTCTAGTTTCATAATATACTAATTGAACCACTGATTTAGAAGATAATTTAACCTTAATCAACTGCCAAAAATCTTATGGAAAACGTGTACAATTATGCAATATGTTGACGTCTTTTTTGACGTAGGGTGGGGTTAAATAATTAAAAATCAAAAAAAATCTAGTTTGTCAATTGTTCTAAAAATCTCACAATCACTGTGAAGCATATTGTTAGAAATCAAATAAAAATTATTCCAAAATCGCTCGGTTTGTTTTTTGGTAATTTTGATTTGAAGCATTTTTTTCGAAAAAATCGAGAAAATAATAATTTCCGTTTTTCGCTAATATTTTCAGAATGTGGCGTTCGTCGTAATTATTGCATATGTAAATTCATATATCCGTTGAATGAGTACGTGGTGATATGTGTTTCGATTCTGTACATTCGGTATAACTTGACTGAGGTCGACAAATACGCGATTTTGCTGCTATAAATCGGGACGTCAAAAAGACCAAACATGGCCATGTTTACGACGTCATAGGTAAAGAAGTGTTATATTAACCGCAGATAAAAAAGCATATTCAAATTGGAAATTACTTATAGTTTCATTACATACCAAATATTCCACTGATTTCGAAAATAATTTAAAAGGTATATTCCTCCTTAAATGAACTATATAAATTTACTGCATTTCATTTCCCAATGAAAAACACTTGCATCTGGGCGGAGCTAAAAAGGACCAGTTTGCATTTCATTGGTTGCACAATTTTGTTTTGTTGGCGAAACGTCACGTTGCTGTTAGTTTCACCTGACGTTTGCCGTAAGTTGTCCTACAAATGCGTGCACTTATTCAGTATGTTTACAACGTCGCCGCTACATTCATGACATAAGCTTTGCGGTTTAATGCGTATAATTTGCTTTTTAAATATAAAAATACAATAATAACGTTATAGTTTTATCTAAAATATCATGTAAATATAAGGAAAAAAGCCGAATTTTTAGTTTTCATCGGGTGATGAAAAACATTAGGCCAGTCTAATGTTGCCGGGCTTCAAGCTAAAATGACCAGTTCGCATTTCATTGGTTTCACGATTTTGTTTTGCTGGTGAGACGTCACGTTGCCGTTAGTTTCTCGTGACGTTTGCCGTAAGTTGTCCTACAAATGCGTGCACTTATAGTTTAAACATATTTCATTTCATAATTTTACATGAAATGAGGTTGGGCCAAAATTTCTGCCAACATTCGATTCGGCCTTTCATATAATGCGTAAACTTATTCAGTATGTTGCCAACGTCGCCGTTACATCCATGGCATTGGCTTTGCGGGGAAATGCGTATAACATGCTTTTTAAATATCAAAAAATGGCAAAAAATAACGTAATAGGTTTATCAAAAAACTTTTGGAAAATATAATGTAGATAAAAGGATTAAAAGCCGAATTTTGAGTTTGAAAACTGAAAATTCGGCTTTTAATCTTAAATACGTACTTGATACATTTACTTAATTAGATATATATACGGGAATATATTTGTGACACGTTAAAGAACATCTCCTCTCCAAATTTTCAGACATATGATCGATACAGGGCCGTTCCGTGTGTTGCCAGTCACGAAACCTGCATTAGAATATTCTAACTCGTACTTTACAGCAACATTCAGCACGTGCGATGGAACGTTAAAGGTACCAGTACACTCTTTGATTATTTTTTAGCAAGACACCGTTATCAGCTATCATCTAACCGTATATATGTCTGTGATAGCCATATTGAAATATCAACACTATATCATATTCTAATAAGTTTTACAGGTTATGCATTTATTAAGTTTTTTATTGGTGGATGAAGGAACTGAGTAGAACCACCATCATTACTCAAGAAACTGTCAACCTTTTCACATAAACTATTTTGAACAAGCTAGCCAGATCTTACAACGTTTCAGACCAACCGATCATAGAGATTCCAAAAATTATCTAAATTACAAAATCTGCTTGATATTTATTTTTTTTACAGAGACTTCGCTACCATAACAGCAACAAGGAATACAAATCTGACCTACATTTTGTGACATACAGTACCGATATTCAGACGCATCCATTCAGAGACAAGAGCGGTGCTTATATCTTCCTTCCTGACGGAGTAGCAAAAGTTATTATACACTTTCACACCATTGTCATTATATTTTGTTTATGATATAGGAACTTGAGTATAGTTTTTGTCTCGCCGCGACGAAGGAGAGGCGAGATTAAGGTGTTGCTTTTCCGGTGACGGCGACGGCGTCAAACATTTATATTTAGCTCCAACGTTAAGTTTTACAAGTGCTAGGACACTCATACTTAGATCATAGTTACAACTAACACCCTGTATCACATTATATACTGCAGATGCTGAGTTTGACATACATTTAATGGTCCATTGACATTGTTTGATGCTGAATTTTGTATTTAGCTCCAACGTTAAGTTTTCATTTTTACACTATTTCTCAATAAGTACTAGTGCTAGGACACTCGTACTTGGATCATAGTTACAACTAACACCCTGCATTATATAATGCAGATGCTGAGTACTTTTCTTTTTTTAAAAAAAAATTATTCTTTTTTTTATTTTTTTATATATTTTTTAAAGTATGTTTTACTTGTTTTTTTTTCTAAAAATATTTTTTTATTTTTTATTTTTTTTTTCTAAATTTTGTTTAACTTATAAATACTGGTTAAAGTTTTTTTTATTTTTTATAAATATGTTTTGCTTAGAAATACTGATTAAAGTTTTGTGTGCAACTACCATAAAGTTCATATCTCAAAAAACACTTAATATATTTGACTGAAACTTCACACAATACTTCCTACACTATTTCGTAGTCATTAAACCTACTACATTAACCAAGTTAGATAACTCTTGCATGAATATAATATTTTAATTTTTTTCCCTACCATGTGTGTATTAACGGTCAAAGCGGACACGGCGAGACATATCATTCCGCAGAATTCTTGTAACTTGTATAGGTTTCTTATATATTGTTTCTATCGTCCTTTCCTCCAAATTATGGCATTGTTTCTTTTAATATTGCCCAGTGAGCGGTCCATTTCCCCGCTTCATCTGTTGAACCATCGCCATACTATAACACAGTACTTTATGACCGATGCAAAGGGGAGTAATTGTTCTAATTTTAATTCAGATTTTAATATACATGTGAATATATCTTTATTTATAATACACTGTGTGATGATTTTTTTCATCTACATGTACTTATAACTAGCATTTTTCTTGTGTACAATGTAGTTCATTTTACTTACAGGAGCTACGTCAGGAAAATCCATTTATCTTTGTGATACATGGAAATTTGTTTACACAAATCCGAACCACATATAACGGTATCATTCATACAGCCACTATTTATCATATCACAGGTAAATATATATCTTCAGTTTTTGGAAAATACATTTTATATAGATATTTATATATAAGTGTACATAACATATTATTTATAGAGACATGGGATTTTTAGGACTTGAGACATGCCTTACACATTCATATAAACTATATAACTCATTAGTTGTGATGGTAGTGGTCGGGTTAAGACATTCATCGTTTGCAATGCAAGTAATATCCCTTTTCTGTCCTCATGTAATTGTGTGGGATAATTCCATATTCATTTAAATATGATGCCCAGCATTGAATATAGACACCGTCATATTTTTTATAATTTTAAGAAATGATAATACCATGTTTGTTCTAGTATACCAGACTTGGTCTATGGTAATCACTGATCATATACAAATGGAACAAGACCAGGGAATGCCATGCCTCTCCGACGGACTGTAACGTTCTTCAGAGGTCGTTAAAGTCGCTGACCAATCAGCGCGCTCGTAATAAATGACGTTGAATGAACACTGTCACAGGATGAAGCATTGTATACCGATGGATGTTTTTATAAACATTCACATTTGAATGTCTGCTTGGTTAAATACATGTTGGTTACACTCAACCTGGATCTATAAATAGGGAGACCCCACCAAATACCTTTGAAACATGTCACACCAGTATTTTTTGGGAAAAAGGAGATTTATTCTTCACTTTTTTTCACTCAGGACCGTACGGTATGGGAGTACACATAGATAATGAGGTGAATATAAATGCTAAGAACTGGAACAATAAAGAACTAGCGATGAGGTTAGAGACAGATGTCATAGACGGTACTCATTCTATATGTACAGATTTGAATGGGTTTCAGGTAACTTTTTTTGTTTCATTTAGCTTATTTGTTAAAATATCACATTACGGACACTCTTTATGATAAGCACAAAGAGTTATAAAATGTTTTATACGCACAGGCAAAGAGTTATAAAACGTTAAAGGTATATAGTATGTTTAACAATACATTGTATTGCTTATATTCTCATTAGCTATTTTCAATGTGTTATTTTTTTCTAATTAGATATATAAACATTATTTTAGATGCACAGACGGAAGACCCGTACGAAAATGCATATCCAGGGTAACTTTTTTCCCATGACATCAGTGGCACTTGTTGAAGACGACACCGATAGAGTAACGCTGATCACAACGGAGACTCATGCAGTGGCAAGTCTTGTCTCGGGTAAGGCAATTTAATTTCCCTATATTTGTTTTACAGTAAAAATGTCAAAAATTCAAATACTTGCTAATTGACAAATGACTGAGTGCTGCACATATCTACTTGTTCACTAAAATGCACCTGTCTGCTATGAAAAATTCAAAGTATAAAATGGGATGATATGGTTAATCGAAATGTTATACACCTAGTTATTTGCAGGAATCCCCCTTTTATAAACAGAGTGTAATGCCATTTTCAATGCATGACGGGTTATATATGCATATACAGCTTGTTGGTAGAGGGAAACCTTCGAATTAATCTGAGTAGAATCACCGTCTTTATGCAAGTAACTTGTAAACTTTCTCACTTAAAATATTTGGACGTTGTGAGATTCGAAGCCACAAATTCAGCGGTGAGAGGTACTAGGAGGCATTAAACGACAACGGTTTATTATTCGGCCACGAAGTACCCAGATGCTGGTATCTAAGCTTGATGTTAAATATTCGTTATCTTTATTTGCTCGTAGATACGTTGCCTACTGAAATAATCGTAAAATATCAAGCATTGTTTCAGACAACAGAAAAGGTATGCATTCATTGATAGAATTATTTTTTAACATATACAAATTAAATACTCCGTTCGCTCGAACACGGATGACTCGAACACCATATATAGCTCGAACCACTTATCTGGTCCCGAACGAATTGCTATTTTGATGAATTGACAAGTACATGACTCAAACATCCCTTATC
Source organism: Panopea generosa (assembly GCA_029582155.1). Classification (NCBI taxonomy): domain Eukaryota; kingdom Metazoa; phylum Mollusca; class Bivalvia; order Adapedonta; family Hiatellidae; genus Panopea; species Panopea generosa. The sequence continues at coordinate 27,136,173 of CM055897.1, read as the reverse complement.
TCGATTTAGTTTGTCCAGTCTCGCCAGGTTCGGGCTATCGAAGTTCTACTGTAAGTTAGAAACAAGTAGGAATCAAAATGTGCCGGGGGTATCCTAAATTATAATCATATATTCTAAATAATAGATTTATGTGTCTAATATCAATAAGTCTATATCAATAATTGACATGTTATAGACATAATAACGATAGCAACGCCGGAACGCAACCTCCCGTGTTCAAATATGTTCCTCCTTTATGCTGCACGTTGTCTAAACAATGCAGATACAACACTCGAAGGAGTTTGATATAGAAATCATTGTCGTTACAGGTTGGTTTGATGTGATACTTGACCGGCGCTTGATGCAGGACGACTGGAGAGGATTGAACGAAGGTGTCACCGATAATATTCCTACTAAGAGTTCATTCTTCCTCGTATTTGAGAGCAAGCATCCAATACAAAAGGTGCAGTACAAGCATTTAAACACAGCTACGAATTACCTATTTTTCAGAATTTAGACTATTTTGACCTCTTACAGCATTAAGATGCTATGTTTATATAAAACATAGAACCTTGATGTTTTAAGGCTTCGATTTATAGTTTATAATGCATGATTAATTACAGAAAAAATAAGCCAGGGCCTTATGTATGTTTAACTCTTAGCTGACCACGTGTTAGTTAAACATCTTTAGACATTTAGAGTTTCGATGTTAAGAACGGTGAACTTGCGAAATAGAATGACTATTTAAGATTGTGTGGCAAACAGGTATCTTGGATGTTTTAAATCTCAAAACACCATGAATTTGAAACTCAGCTTAACACAGTGATTAACTAATAGAACTATGAGCAACTTAACCTAGTTCTAAATGATGTTTTTTTCTGCTGTGGAATACTTCTAAAATAAATTTCGTCTAAAGGATTCTGAAAAACGTATTATTTGAACCAAAAAAATATCTTAAAACGAAACGTAGATTTAAAATAATAATATAAAGATATGGATATGTTTAAATACATACCGGTAGAAAATTGGATATTGTAAATGATCTTGACCTTATATTACAACTATGTTTGTTTTAGGACAAGTCGAATCAATATACGTGTTTTCCATCCATTATGTCAGACGTCTTGATCGATTCCTTGAACAATCGCCTGTCACTATTAACAACAGCGTTGCCTCCACCAGAGCCATCACCACCGGACTCTTCTGAAGTATTAACCCGGCCAGTATCACCGTGTGGTATCTATATTGTAAACCTGAGAATGTTACCTTTAACTGTTAACGCTGAGACAAAGAAGGCTTTGGTAGTTCTTCATCGAAAAGGAGTGGATTGTAACGTTGTTAACAGTCAAATAGACTGTCAAAATAAAGTGAGTTTAAGATACCGGAATACATATATAGTATATGTTTTTAGATAACTGGATTTGAAATGAAAAGATAAGCGCCCCCTGAATTTTTCCACAAATTTAGCGCTACCACAAATGCAATTTCTAAAATTGTTTTGTAATGGTAAGAACATTATAATAATAGTAAACTCTGCACCGAGAATGGCAAAATTTACCCCAGGACCTCATCCAACGTCTTATTGGTGGCATGAGGAGAAGGGATGAGGCTGTCATCCGGGTACGTGGAGGCTATTCACATTATTGAAGATTGCGACACAGTATGTCATGTTAGTGTAATAACCCTCGTTTTAGTAAAAATATCCACTTGAAAACGCCTTTTAAACTCTACAGCTCCATACTTAAAAACTGTATAGTTTTGCTAAAAACAACACTTGTGCTTCGATATTATGATTAGAAGGTACACTAAACTGATAACTATGCATGTTTATGATTGTTGAAGGGTTCTCGCTACACATCACATGAGCTTTACTTAGCTCAATTTGTCGGTAATCTCATTCATTGTAAAATTCCCGAGGGACCGCTTAACTGTTTTTCCAGGTGTATATAAAACAAACAATAACAATATAATCAACAATTGTCATTTTCACTGAATTACATGTCAATATTAATAACACGTACTGTATGAAATAAATTATATCACAACCAAATACATTCATGTTATTTGAAATAGAAGATCACGATACCAGTCATCAGCAATGTTATAGAATACTGTCCTCCGTGGGAAAGATCACAATATCAGTCAGCATGAATGCTATAGTATACTGTCCTCCGTGGGAAAGATCACAATATCAGTCAGCATGAATGCTATAGTATACTGTCCTCCATGGGAAAGATCACCTCCGTGGGAAAGATCACAATATCAGCCAGCATAAATGCTGTAGTATACTGTCCTCCGTGGGAAAGATCACAATATGAGTCAGCATGAAAGCTATAGTATACTGTCCTCCGTGGGAAAGATCACAATATCAGTCAGCATGAATGCTATAGTATACTGTCCTCCATCGGGAAGATCACAATATCAGTCAGCATGAATGCTATAGTATACTGTTATCCGTGGGAAAGTTCACCTCCGTGGGAAAGATCACAATATCACAATATCAGTCAGCATGAATTCTATAGTATACTGTCCTCCGTGGGAAAGATCACAAGATCACAATATTAGTTAGCATGAATGCTATAGTATACTGTCCTCCGAGGGAAATATCACAAGATCACAATATCAGCCAGCATACATGCTGTAGTATACTGTCCTCCGTGGGAAAGATCACAAGATCACAATATCAGTCAGCATGAATGCTATAGTATACTGTCGTCCGCGGGGAAGATCACAAGATCACGATATCAGTCAGCATGAATGCTGTAGTATACTGTCCTCCGTGGGGAAGATCACGATATCAGTCAGCATAAATGCTATAGTATACTGTCGTCCGTGGGGAAGATCACGATATCAGTCAGCATGAATGCTATTTTATACTGTCGTCCGTGGGGAAGATCACGATATCAGTCAGCATGAATGCTATAGTATACTGTCCTCCGTGGGGAAGTAAATACCAGTATTCAGATTCACTCTATTTTCAATGTTTCGACTCATGGGTCTTCTTCTCAGCAACTACACACGGGGCTGCGTTACGGTGTCAGCGATTGAAACAATAATGAATTTAAACATAAATGCCATTTGAATTTTATTAATCAATGAAGTAAATATTTTTGAGATATATAGTGTTTAATCGTATTTTATCCTTGATGAAGACTTGGGCTCGAAATTTCAGGAATGTAATGAATTTATCTGGGTATCGGTTACATTTGACATAGGAAGGGTCGTAACTCTAAGTTGCCAAACCATTTGCTTATATATACTCGTATAGATGAAGGAGAAGAAGAAGAAGATATTATTTCCTCGTCGTAGGTGATTATTTGGGGTCAAGGTCATCCCCAATTAATCGTACAAAGGTTCATATAAGTTTATGCATGAGTCGCAAATATATGTTAAAATCAATTTAATACCTTTTAGCTAAATTTTACATCGATTTCAACTGCATTTGTCATTTGGAACAATTAATTACGATATTGATAGTATTTTTTATATTAAATAGAAGAAAACTATATCAATTATAGTTTTAATTTCACATGAACGATAACCAATTTTCTTTATTATATATTTTCTTGTCATTTATAATTTCAGAGCGTCTTTTCAATGACAGATTTACTACCAGAACTTCGCATAGTCCGGGTGACCGAGACAGATATTACCGGCGTTACAGAGAAACACTCTTTAAATATAACAGACACTATTGAAATAGAAATAATGAATATCAAAACATATAAGATTGAATTTAGATAACAGTAAATTTTATTTTAATCAAGATAATTGGCTGGGAATTAAAGCGTATTGTATTCTAACTATTTTAAATAATTCATCTCTGTCCATTATTATTATTTTTTTATTATTTTAGGATATTGTATAATATATTTTTGTTTAAAAATGTTTTAAATAAATGAAAATGATAAATGAATTGGAATTGTTGTGTTAAAACAATTACTATACCGACTCTTATAGTTGCACAATAACAAACAAGAGTGGTTAGCCGGACATACTTTTTATAACTTTGCAGAACCCCTGACAAGCCGTCATTGCAACCCATCAAACCAATCGTTGTAACAAAAGTCCCTACAGTATCGCTGGAGTCATTGATTCTAATAATATCTATCGGTATTCTAATATTAACTCTTAACCCATGTCGGCCATAAGTTCCATAATTTTAAGGTATCTTCAATGTTTTTTTTTCTCCAAAAAAATCCAATCGTTATTAAACACGGGGAGCTTTTGGTGCATCTGCTAGCACAAATTTAAATATCTAGTGTCTTTGTCACAATTGTTTCAGATATGCTGAGTTCTTTAAACTGGAGACCGCTTGAACTCCTGAGGACTGACCAGATGCTTGTCATGTTTTACAGCATCATCCATTATCGTATGACAATACCACAAGAAAATTGCATAACCCGCAATACTAGACCCAAGAGTTCACCACATGTCTTGTCATATCGTCAGTTTCAAACCAGTACAGACTAGTATTAGTACTCTTTCTTTCCTAGAACCATTGTCTGCTGGAATGTCTTGAAATGGGCTGTAAGCCGAGTTGAACATGTCTCTCCATAGAAACATGCTCCGGTTTTAAATTGATAAACTTAATGGTGTACATTTATTCTTGTAATCAATCAATTGTTTTTATATTAACAATGACGTGAGCCGTCTATTCCCCAACAGGAGATTCACTTAATGGCAAACATAGACATTAGCAACACGAAATACATTTTTGTTATCTGGTTCCCTGAGTTTAACGTGCAATACGTGTTAATTTCAGGTTGAGCCAGTGACCAAAAAATCAAATTTTAAAGCGTTTAACGATACAGAACGCTACCAAAGACTGACCTGTGCTTTGGTAGGAGTGACGTCGTTATTTCAATATTTCCCAGATAGGAACCTGGACATAGGTTTAATGAATAAAAACGATGGGAAAGGGTGAATTATTCCTAATTAATCGACCTATATTTTTCCTTTTTCAACAAATGCCATAAAAGTAAAAATATTTTGATGAGTGCGGTGTGCCCCTTTAAGGTTAATGTATAGATAACTTGACTTATACGTACATATGTTTGTACGGTTTGTTGAGGGATGGCCCACCCCTCATAAACCTACTACGGGGTTATTAAATGGGTGTCCGTTTTAGTGAATGAAATTATATATATAAAAAATAAAGGTTATCTTTAAACTTCGAGTAATATTATCAATGTCTATATGTCGCGTGCTCCAACTGATATTTGAATGGTTTTCTTTACATGTTTTCATTGATCGGCGGGTTGTTTTTATCCTTCCAGAATATTGGCTTTGGTGCAGACTTTCTCTGTGGCAAAAGTCCAGAGATTTCTCTCTCTGAAATAAGATATGTCATTTTATTTATATAAATTACCATTTTATCGATACATAAATAAGATATATAAAAAGTAAGATGTTTTTGCCAAGGACTATGGGACATAATTAGTGATAATTTCCCACCAAATATTTGGGATGAGTCTTGTTTTCTCTTTCATAAGGAATATGCCATTTTCATATTAATTTTAAAATTGTTTTAAAACTATATTTACGAATGGTATGATGTAATATTATATTACAATCAGCATTATATCATTATATAAATTGATATCAAGTCACATGATCTTACTTAATTGTGGCCTCGGTGCGTCGTATCTTGCTGGACCGGGCACTTGTTTCAGTTTAGACCACATCGGTGGGAGTGGTTCATCATTATCAGACTCCGCCCCTTCCGGATCCCAGCCTTCTGATTCGTCACTTACATTTTGTTCTAATTCCTCTCTCCGTAGCAATTCGATGTATTTCTGTCTTTTTTGTCTGCAGAAAAAGAGGTTCCACGATATAAGCCACAGATCATTTCACCTATTTATAAACAGGCTGCAGTGAAAACATCAAACATGACGCTTGAGTTTTAGCTTCAGTCCGTTTTGTTTACTTGAGAACGGTTATAAACATATTATCGGCTTCATTTATTCGATACAGGTAAGACAGTTATATAGGTACTCAATTATGAATTGGTTGCACAAGAAACAATAATTGCACGCTAAACATATACAATACAATGATTAATGATTAATAACTTCGATTTTGCCTGAAGTGTTAAATAATCTGGTTATACAAAAGATAGTATAATTAGTTGATCAGTTTGTGTTTTATGGACATAATACAGCAATATGTAAATGATGAAAAAGTTTTAGTTGAAACTTTTGTATAATTTAAACGGACAGTGCTCGTTCTCAGACAAAGACAAATATAGCGCGAAATATTAATGTTTAGACCCAGTTCTATACATATATGCGGATAAAGTGTCTTGCTAAAAGACACACCATGACTAGGGGGTGGGGTGTTGTGGAGGTTGAGGGTGGGGGGGGGGGGACTCTCCGGTCCCGAGTCCGATGTTCGTGATAAACATATGTTTTGAACCATGGATGATATATATTACATTTGGTCAACACTGCAATACTGTTATTGTTTTTAATCCACAACATTACATTATCAAAATTTAAATGACAGTATATGCCAAGTATAATATCTCGATTCGTTTCTGAATGCGTTCTGATTCACAACGCAACTGCTCTCCAAGATCTCGTAATTACAAACCTCAAATATCTCTTTTGAAGACCCATCAATTTTTTTCGGAATTTTGGTATGCACCATCGATAGCGCTTGGTCTGTATTGTATACCACATCAGAAACACGCATATGGTTATTAGTAATGCACTCCCTATAGCACTAGCTACGGTCACCCAGGCAACATTACGCTTGTCTCCTATGAAACCGGCAGGACGGTCTGTCGTAGTTGAAGTCGTGGTAGACGTCTAAGTGAATGGAATAAGAAACCAAATGTTACAACAATTATTCGTGTAGCTGCGTAAAGATGTATTTAATCATGTTGACTTTAGCAGTTTATTATCCATATTATGGGGGATATCATATCAGAAACACATGATTAGTTTGTAATTAAGTCAGTTATTACATTATCTCTTTCATTTTTTTTCTAATAATGTTAAATTAAATAATAATGATAACAATGATAAATTTTTCATTTAACTAGAGCACTAATTTATATAGTTTACTATGAGGCCTTAAAATACATACATATGCATATGTATGCGCAATATTTGCAGAAAAGTTAATTAATAATTACTAGTGAATGGATTGTATAAATAAACATCAGCATGCAATCAACTATCCCCTGTGTCGAAATTAACCGATATGAGAAACATACGAGTGAAGTCTATCTCTATGCAAAGCGACATGTGTAGATATAGCGCATGCAGGATACATACCAGTGAAGTCTATCTCTACGCAAAGCGATATGTGTGGATATAGCGCATGCAGGAAACATACCAGTGAAGTCTCTATCTCTATGCAAAGCGACATGTGTAGATATAGAGCATGCAGGGAACACACCAGTGAAGTCTCAATCTCTATGCAAAGCGACACGTGTAGATATAGCGCATGCAGGAAACATACCAGTGAAGTCTCTATCTCTACGCAAAGCGACATGTGTAGATATAGCGCATGCAGGAAACATATCAGTGAAGTCTCTATCTCTACGCAAAGCGACATGTGTAGATATAGCGCATGCAGGAAACATACCAGTGAAGTCTCTATCTCTACGCAAAGCGACATGTGTAGATATAGCGCATGCAGGAAACATACCAGTGAAGTCTCTATCTCTACGCAAAGCGACATGTGTAGATATAGCGCATGCAGGAAACATACCAGTGAAGTCTCTATCTCTACGCAAAGCTACATGTGTAGATATAGCGCATGCAGGAAACATACCAGTGAAGTCTCTATCTCTACGCAAAGCGACATGTGTAGATATAGCGCATGCAGGAAACATACCAGTGAAGTCTCTATCTCTACGCAAAGTGACATGTGTAGATATAGCACATGCAGGAAACATACCAGTGAAGTCTATCTCTAAGCAAAACGACATGTGTAGATATAGCGTATGCAGGAAACATACCATGCAGTCTATCTCTACGCAAAGCGACATGTGTAGATATAGCGCATGCAGGAAACATACCAATGATGTCTCTATCTCTACGAAAAGCACCACGTGTAGATATAGCGCATGCAGGAAACATGCCAATGATGTCTCTATCTCTACGCAAAGCGACATGTGTACATATGGCGCATGCAGGAAGCATGCCAATGATGTCTCTATCTCTACGCAAAGCGACATGTGTACATATGGCGCATGCAGGAAGCATGCCAATGATGTCTCTATCTCTACGCAAAGCGACCTGTGTAGATATAGCGCATGCAGAAAACATACCAGTGAATATCTCTACGCAAAGCGACACGTGTAGATATAGCACATGCAGGAAACATACCAGTGAAGTCTCTATCTGTACGCAAAGCGACACGTGTAGATATAGCGCATGCAGGAAACATACCAGTGAAGTCTCTATCTCTACGCAAAGCGACACATGTAGATATAGCGCATGCAGGAAACATACCAGTGAAGTCTCTATCTCTACGCAAAGTGACACGTGTAGATATAGCGCATGCAGGAAACATACCAGTGAAGTCTCTATCTCTATGCAAAGCGACATGTGTAGATATAGCGCATGCAGGAAACATACCAGTGAAGTCTCTATCTCTACGCAAAGCGACCTGTGTAGATATAGCGCATGCAGGAAACATACCAGTGAAGTCTCTATCCCTACGCAAAGCGACATGTGTAGATATAGCGCATGCGGGAAACATTTTGATATTAAAAAAAGATAAGTTAAGTTATTCCTACTCCAGGCAACATGAGAGTCACTGTGGTAGTGGCTGTAAGCCGGATACCAGCTGTGTCGACAACATTCTCAGCGATCACCACAAGCTCATACAATACACCCTCGACGAACAGCGGTGTGGTCCAACTTTCGTTTACGTAAATGTTTCCTGTAGGGTATTACAATGTTGGAACATATATCTGGTCATGTAGGTAAATGATAACTGCTCAAGTTCATTAGAAACTCTAAGAATCTATGAAAACATTTGTAATTTTACTTTTCACTGGCGAGAAATATATATTTTTCCTTATGTCTTTGAACACAAATTAAAATGAATGCTTTGTGCCTTTTCTCCCTAACATACTACTGAATGACATGAAACTCAAGTATTTAAGATTAAAAAGAATGATCGGCTACTGGTAGCATTGAATGATAGTTTTGAAATTTGATTCAACAAATTCCAAAATGATTTAAGGCCCATGATGATAAGTTATATACAGTAATACACTGTATGAACATACTGTGTGTCCTAACAAAAAAACAATGCATTTAAATTAATGAAATGAGAGGCGATGCTATGCATGTACTTATTTAAAATCGATTTACAATAACACACTTCAAAGTAAAGCATTATACCTAGGTATATGTCTATAAAATGTATTAAACCAATTTAGCTTGGTGAAAACCGGAGTTTGACAAAGCCGCCATTTTTGGATACTAGTAAGCTATTTCATATGGAGACCGTGTTTGTTTATTTTTGCCTTCCTTCAATAAATTATTTTAAAAGTCATTTTAATTTAAGCGTTTAAATTACTATATGAACATAAACTGGTCAATAAATATAAACTCTTCGCATATTGTTATTCTTAAAATAATAGTTTTACTACAGAATTTTGGTAATGTTGCAATTCTAGAATTTCCAACAATGGCCAGATGCTTTAAAATCACTAACCATAATCGTTGATATACAGGTAGCCCTTCGAGAAAGGAGATGTCAAGAAACTGTAATATATTTTGCCGTATTGTTCCGATCTGTCGGCATCCGTCGCTGATACCTGACCAACGAACCTTCCGTCGGCAAGAGTTGGACTTTGGAATATGTAATAGTCTGTTGTCCGTGTGAAAACCGGCGAATTGTCGTTGTTGTCCTTAAACACATATAATAAACAATATACGTTTCGTACCTCATCATAAATTTACTACTACTACTACGACCATAACTTCTGCTACTACTTCTACTACTACTACTACTACTACGACCATAACTACTTCTTCTACTACTACTACTACTACTACTACTACTACTACTACTACTAGTACTACGACCATAACTACAACTACTACTACTACTACTACTACTACTGCTGCTACTACTACTACTACTACTACTACTACTACTACTACTACTACTATTACTACTACTACTACTACTACTACTACTACTACTACTCTACTACTACTACTACTACTACTACTACTACCACAACTACTACTACTACTACTACTACTACTACTACTACTACTACTACTACTACTACTACTACTACTACTACAACAACAACTACTATTGCTGCTACTACTACTGCTACTACTACTGTTGCTGCTGCTATTGCTACTGCTACTGCTGCTACTATTACTTCTACTACTACCTGACTTCTACTTCTGCTACTACTACTGCTGCTGCTGCTGCTGCTACTACCATTGCCACTGTCACTGCTACTGCTATTACAACTACTATTACTGTTGCTACTACTACTACTACTTCTATTACTATCACTACTACAACAATAACAACTAATACTACTAACTCAGAAATCTCTATTAAATAAATTATATGTAACATTTATACCAAGAGACAATACCAACATATTTATAAAATATGTTTAATTGTCAATTTGTTCCTTTTCTATTATCCTTCATTTATTCAATCTTATTTCAGCTGTAATGCCATGGTTATTCCTCTATATTTTAACTAAGCAAGTGACTTTTGTCCCATAATGCCAAGTCTCCTGGCAAGAGGAATGCCAAGTACGTCGCTTTATATGTCTCACTACACAATTGAATGTTGTTCTTTGTACTATATAAAATAAGGTCTAGGAATTCCATGGTAAAAAAAAAAAGAATTCCACATAGAATTTGTTTGAAGTTTTTCTCCATAGCAGGAATGTAATCCCACATAAAACGTACAATAACTGGTAGGTTGACCACGTTGTTTTTTTTTTTTTTTAAAGAAGGTGCAGTAACACCCTGAGATTTTTTGAAAAAAGAAGTTCTCAAATGCTCATAAATACATGCATAAAATTATGTTGAAATCCTATAAAAGTCATTTTTTAACACCCTTCATGTCTTATTGCAGTATATACTACACCAACTTTTGCTCTACTCATCTGCATTAAGTAATAACTACTATGAACCATTTTGAAAATATTTCAAAACCAAATTACATAGGCCTTTTTTTAAGCGTAAGAATCATGTTACCGTGGGGTAAAGGGGCTTAACCGTGTAGTGAGACGTTATTAATATCGTTTATTCAGAAATTCCAATAGGCCATAAGACCCATGAGGATACAACCTACTATGCATATTTACAATTGATACAACAAATGGTGCAGTAATTACATGTGAAATGTGTACAACTAAATACAACGCACAGACGTACTCACACACTCACACACATACACACTCACACACACACGCGCGCGTGCACATATTTGCACATGAACAGGCACGTACATAAACACAATTATTATGTTCTTGTTTTCTTCATTTCGGTGTCATATAATCATAACACTGTTTCGTAATTTTCGTCTTATTTGTGTGGAGAAGGTGACATATTTCAATCATAATTTAGTATTGCTGATGAAAATATTCCAAACATATAAACTGTTAATACAATATTTGAATTTAGATGCATTTGTATTAAAAAATGTTTTCTATATTATTGTTTTTATATTTCATATAAGTTATGTAAACTTGTAACATAATATTGTAAGTTGGGTTAACTGAATATTTCATTTTTCTTTATTTCAAAAGCTTTAAACACGAAAACACTAAGACATCTAATAGTTTTTTCGTTTTGACTTTGCATAAGTGCTAAAAATTTAAACATACTTGGCCTTTTCCAATAATATTTCTTTATATATGTGTTTCTTATTTGATTATACAAACTGCATTCAATTACAAAATGATATTCGTCTTCTAATGTATCACATGTGGTACATTTAAGTTCATTTAAAGTTATACTATGAGGTTTGTGCCATCTTCCAGTTTCTATTTGTAAATTGTGAGATGAGAATCTTAACTTAGATAACGCAATTCTGTATTTTTCTTTATTAACCATATACCAGTAAAATTTTAAAGCAAAATTATCAAAAATTAAAGTATAGGTATTCGCTCTACTTGAGATCCGAAGACGAGAATGTAAATTTTGAATGAAATTATCTTGTAATCTTTGTTTTACATTTCACAAAAACAAAGTGTTATCTCCAACACCTTGGAATAACCAAGCGTCATAAAAACCAAGAGAAGATAATAATTGTTTTAATAACGTTACCCAGTTCTTTTTATTTGGATGCAGATCAGCATCACTTCTCATCATGTTATATACCGGTTTTACAAATTTATTTTCGCTAGAGCAAATTAATTTTAACTAACATTTGACAATGTCATAATGCCTCTGTTTGACAAGATTTTTTCTTCTTAATTCTCCATAGATGAAATCATTTTGTGTACTCCTTTTTACATTAAGCACTTTTTTTTTTTACAAAACATTGTATGTACTCTTTCGATATTTAAAGCCGTAGTAAAACCCCAAACTTCAGATCCATAGTTAAGTATCGGGCTTACAAGTTTATCAAACAAATCAAGTTTGTGTTTGACCGAAATTTTTGTGAATCTATATATATATATATTTATTTAATTTAAAAATAACTTTCAACGCTTGGCCTGCCAAAGTAATTTGTATTTCATTGAATGACCCCCCTTGAGTGAATACAATCCCAAGATAACAAAACGATTTAACTATTTCAATTTCATTTCTTTCGTACAAAAATGTTAAATTCCTAGGTAGTAACCCTGCTTTCCTAAAAACCATTAATTTTGTTTTTATAGTATTTACTTTTTTTATTATGTTACACTAATAAAGAAGATGATGGCCATTTATATAAATAACGTGAACGATGAGAAATAATTAGTTAAGTGTAGTTTATACCTGTATGTCAATCTCTAACATTGTCGTTGCCGACAGACCTGCTTTGTCGGTAACAGTGACCGTACAGTTGTAAGGAACAGTAACGTTAGCCGTGTCGTAGTCGAACGTTGTGGCAAAGGTTATCGCCCCGTTTGAACGAGCCATGACAAAGTACCGTGAGTATGTTCCGCAGTTCCACTCATACGTGTGTGCTTCACTCAGGCCGGCAACCAGCAGGTCAGGGTCGTTGACCTCGAACACAGGATCCCCGGCTGACAGTCCAGCCTAGAATATACAAACTAGCTTCTTTAAAAAAGAATCCCAAATCGAGGCCAGCAAACTACCGGTGTAGACTCAAGACTGGGTGGATGTATTTGGTAAAATCGTTAAAGTATGTAGTCCCCAAAATAGTGCAGAATAATGTCACCGTTGGCTGGTTGTAATGATATCAATAATATGTTATAGCAAAATTTGTCGAAAACTCTTTCTTCGAAATAACAATCATACATTATATATCACAGTCACAAACAACGCTCTCTTTGGCGGGACTTTTAATTTACGATTGAAAGGCAGACATAATAATAATAATTAAACATAAATAAATAAAATCAGCGATCTGAAAATGTCATTCATTTATTTGTACAAATGTTAAAGAACTTGAGAATATCCTTATTTCCATAAAACGACACAGCAAAATGAAAAAAAAAAAAAATCTTAAATTAAAATTTATTTTAAAAATGATTTTATATTCATAAAATATATACATTGAGAAAAAAGGGAATGGTTCAAACACGTTTGAATCGGCTGGAAATAGCAAGCATTGCGTCATCTTGAGAGTGTCGCATAGGGGAGATAATTCTGAGATCGATTACCCCGGTAAAACTGGCACCTACTTCCTCGTATAAGTTATTTATGAGAAAATGTGTTTTTATATGTACATATAATCCCGTTCATATTCCGCACAATGCGACGTTATTTAAAGAATATATCGTCAATACAAAAACACATTCTGTAATCAACCCCACGCACCCTCACAAAAAATCGAAACAACAACAACAAAAGACAACATAAAAAACAAGACCACAAAACCAACAAACCGATACAAATCAAATTACCTGCAGCTACTGATAGCCGACCTTTAAAAAGAATAAATACGCCTACCAAACTTGATTGATATTATTGTAGCGATTTAAAAATGACTGAATACACAAAATATGTTGCTGCTTGGATGCAAACAAAATAAAATTCAAGGAATAAAAAAGCTGTCTGTGTCGGGTATGATCAGTTTTGTGATGTTCAAGACTGGACGCTTGATCAGGGCGACACGAACAGGGTGATGCCTTTGGCATACCGCCCGGATAAAATATTAGCATTTGTATCATATCAGCACAGCAGAGTTACCGTTCCTTCTTCCGGAGGCTCCAGTGTGTATCTTGTTTGGTGAAATGACGGAGCCTCGTTGACATTGCCGATCAGTATTGTGAGTGAAGCTGTGGCCGAGTCTTGACCGTCGCTGACTGTGATGACCACCTCAACAGAGTAAGCGTCCACTTCCTCGTAGTCAATAATATTGTTGGCCGTACTGATTATGCCACCTGTACATGTAATGGTAAACTTCCAAAACATTTGTCGATCTTGTCATTTCACTATAAGTTTAATATTTATATCTTTTATACATATACATTTAGATAGTGTGCCAAAAAATACGCCCCAATTGAATACATGTTACTTTGTAAATAGCAGTGTTAAACAAGTCGCTGTTAGCTATCGTTCACACATGTCACAACGGTATTTCATTTTAGAATAAAATGTTTGCAGTTCTTGTATAGTGTTCAACAAAACACATACAAAAGTATTTCATGTAAATTCAACATTTATTTTGAAATACGCTGATTTGTTTCATTTGTTGTATCGTAGAAATACATTCACATTTTGAAAATAGTTACCTGATAACCGCTTAATTGTCGGAAGCACCGATTTTACTTTGAGTGGGAACTGTTATAGAATAGTAATACGTTTCGTATTTATTTTTTACTGTAAGGTTCTATACGAGTAGTTATCCTATATGGGTAACAAATATTAGTCACAATTCAAATGGTATAGAAGATGAGTTTCACTTCAGTGTATACGAACCTGTTTTAACAATTTACTAAAAAAAGTATTTTAAGAGGTATTACTGTTAAAGATCTGCGTTCAACATTTTAGAGTTACTCATTTCACATAATAGAACCATATTATATATATATTAAGATAAATATATATATATATTAATAATAATAATAATAAATAAATAAATGAATAAATAATAATAATAAAGATTTTTATTAACGACAGAACTCATTTGAATAAATTCAGTCTTGCATGAGGCCCTCAACATATTTACACAGTACAGCATTATTTAACATATAATCAAAAGAAGTAAACAAGTACACAATATACGTGTAGTAATGTATATCAATATTGACGAGAGCTGCCCGATTTATTAGAGTTGCTATGAATTTTTACTCCATTGTAAATATAAAGCTTTGAACTGATTAATAGAATTTTGCATACTATGGTTAAGACAAGTGTTCATCCCCATTTCATTTACTTGCATTAACATGCATTAAATATTTTCTTATCTACTCTAATGAATTTAATTTTTGCTGTTAAGTGGCTATACGTTTATATTGATTGTATAGTGTAATTTATGATGATGCACTTTTTTACGAATCTTAATAAAAAAGTATATTCTGTTCTGTTCTGTTCTGTTCTGTTCTGTTCTGTTCTTATAAACAGAAGGGAACATGAATATAATGTGAATCAATTAAAAGATAAGTTTGTTTATTTTAAAATAATACAAAAAGACCCTGGAAGAATCAAGTAAATATACGTACTGTTGATATTGACAGCAAAATAGTTGAGACCCCATGTGGGGGTAAATGTTGCTTCTACAGTATGTGTATCTGTGGTGTCAAGGTCATTATAAGATACCGTAAATATAGTAGTTGCCAGAGCCGTTCCCTCAAACACTTTCAAGGGATGGTCAATAGGCAGGTTACTGATCTGCGGCTTGTAGTCTATATCTGAAATACCAATTTAATCCATGTCAAATTTTCAGAAAACATATATGTCTTTGGTCATTTTCATTAGAATTTAAACCGCATATAAAAACATGTCCTAACCGCTTAAAGAGGCATCGCCTATATCGCCGCTAACTTTTGGATTTTAGAAACTGCACATTTATAGCAAACATCATGAATTATAGATATTCTGTTCAATAACTTATATTGTATTTTGTCTCTGTAGTATAAAATTCTTTAACTGTTTTGACCAAAAACTAAATCGCGACCAGCGATAAAGTCACGCATTAGCTAGTATTGGGTTACGCTAAATCAACGACGAATAAATCAGAAAATACCGACCTGTGTATTAATACGAATTTCTCATAAAAAAGATGAACTAAAAGGACGGAATCAACCATTATCTTCCTGCTTGTAATTCTATAAACTTTACATCATTTACTAAACAGAAAGTTATAGGTGATACATCTATACTGAACAGAAAGTTATAGGTGATACATATTTACTGAACATAAAGTTATAGGTGATACATCTTTAAAACAGAGGCACGGCTTGGATCCAACATTCAAATCACCAGTGTCGTCACATAGTCTTATAATACTCGAAAGTTTATCAGATACATATTATCGACCACATGCATACTCTTCTTTAACATACTCGGATCAATTACTTTGATATACGCCCTGTTCAATTCTTCTGATGAACGATTGTGATTTGAGGTCAGAGTAGCTGTATCACGTGATCGTGTCAATGGCTCGTCGTCGCTAAGGTCCAAACCAAACATGAAATACTATTGTAAAACATTATTATACACAACAAAGGTCATGAACTTATCTTCATAGCCGAGTGACTTAAGGTTCTAAACTCATATCCCGCTCATCGTTTAGGTCGTGAGTACGAGTCCAATTCGGTCCAAACAATCTATGTGGAAACGTTAATCTGTTGCTTGCTGAAAGACGTCGGTTACTTTAAAAGTAAGACAATGTTATTATTAACATCTTTAAGCGAGATGCCATACTATACCCTTGACAATAACGGTGACTGTCTTAGAGGTGATTGTTGTGTGTGCGTCTGACACCCCAACCACAACATCGTACCCTGTAGTGTACGTCCTGATCAAGTTGGTCGTGGCTGTTATTACACCACCTTGAAAAAAGAAAACGACAACAAGCATACATTCGGCAACTTCCGATATACTCAAGCTTGTGGATCACTTTTATGATTTCCATTGAGGAGAAATATAAAACAAAGTTCTATTTCGGTAGGTAATGCGTTCGTCACCTTTAAATTTCTTGAGTACTAGTAATTGAAAAACGTTCATTTATCCGTGGTATTGTTTAAAAATGAATGTAAATATGTATGATTAGTGTTTTTGGCACACCCGGAATACACTTAAACAGCAAAATAGTCACTACCTTGGGGTATAAAACCGAAATAGCTATTATGCCATTTTCTTATATTTAATTGAAAATGTTTTTATATAACTGTCTAATTACCTTTTTATAATTTTAAATTTGCTGATATTTTCAAAAACATGACAGTATTATAATTATAATTACTATTATCATTATTATTATTATTCGCAATAAAACAAGTTTCAAAGTAAGTTTAAATGTTAAATAAATGTTAGATCTATTTATCTTTATTTTTTTAATCCATAAATAATTTAGAGAAATGTTATTTTTTCTTAATAAATATTAACTAATGATAAGAATATGATAAAACAGCACAATTCTAATTGTCATACGAACAGAAAGGAAATGGAAAATGAAAGAAAGGTATGGAAAATGTTTTATTTTCCACTTTTGTGCGACTTCTGATTATCAACAAAACAGATTAAATACGTACATTTTGCAGAAGCGAATGAACATCCGAAATCAAAATGACTTAATGCATTACGAGACTTGAAGGAAACTAAATCTAAAGAAAATAACTATTTTAACGCATATGCACAGTTTAGTTTCCTTTGGATCTTACTCAAACCAACACAGCACTATTGTTGTTCAATCAAAGGAATTGTGAAGGAAACCATACCAACTTCATACTAAACATTGTCGATAACGTACCGCTATTTATAACTAAGGGACACCCCAAAGGAGCACATGTAATTGTGAAGGTAAGCGTATCCTGTTCGGCGTCTGTTGTAGAAACGCTGTAAACGACGTCACCAGTTTCCGTTGTCAGGTAGGACACGTTCGCATGTGCAGTATCTGGGGGGAAATATAGTAAAGTCGAATAACTGGTTTCCTTTACCAGAGTTATTAAATAAAAAGCAGGTTATTTTACTTCGGCAACGTTTCTTTCTCTTTTTTTTTTAAAAAAAGCTTGGTTCTTTTATTTTAAAAGCAATGGCTTCTTGTACAGAAAAAAGAACCGAGATTGTATTGGCTGAGACTAGTCTGTAAAACGGAACCAGCTCTCCCCACTGGGTCCGTTACATAGCATAGCAATGAGTACGTTGATTGGCCAGTTGCTTTGATAAAAAAATGAATTACGTCACAGTTAAGAAACCATTTAATAGCTATGAATTGTGGGACAGGCATGGAATTCCGAGCTATTTAATCGAGGGTTAATACATCTGATTTGGGAGATATCAGGTTCCGGGATAGACCAGGCTGAGACAGACCCATTTCCAATACGAGGCTTGCTGCATATACTTTGAATTAAATACATATTTCATTTCGATCAAAGCTAATTCAGCAGATAATACTAGTATGTCAAGAATGGAAGTCATAAAACCGGTATTCTTTCACGGACCTTGTCATTTTGTGTGTTTCAACCAATCAAAAATTACAAGATATTTTCTTTACAGGTTTTTGCCGCGTCGAAATACATAACAACAAATGTTTAAAACAATATGTCGAATATTCTGCATGTACTTCCTTATTTTATGACATGCATTAGACACACACTTATGCAAAGTTGTTGGACTTCTTTAACAGTAATCCAAAGGACAGATAAACACTGTAGCGCAGGTAATTCAAGATTGAAGGAATGTAATTGGTGAAATTAATTAAGTGTAGTATGTATGTCTCTCAAAATTATGCAATCCTGGACTGGTTTAGTATAAAACATATTTTATTTTCATATAAACAAATATTACAATATACATTATGGTCGCAATGGTATAAATAACACTAAGATAGTGATCACTCTTATTCTTGACCAACCAATAACAATGATACCAGTCTGTTTGAGTATCAATAAAGCATTCCAGCTCACCAGATGTCTTCTATTTAACAATGGGCAAATGAAGCGTAATAAAGAATGAAAAGAAATTTTAGATCTTTGACGTTGATACCAAACTTGGGGTAACAAGTAGAAGTATTACATAGTATAAGACAGATCATGATACTAGTATATATATTCTACGTATGCAATGAGACATACTTATAAGATGGATACTTTTGCAGGAATGACGCTCAATCCTCCACGACCGGTGATCAAGCAGTTGGAAGGAACTACATCCACATCCGCACGGGATGTGTTAGAAAAACAGAGTATTCGCCTAACAGGCAAACTACGTAACAACATACGTTATTCATCAAATTCAGATAGGTATGCTATATTGTACTTGCAACCGGTAACAAAACTTTACCTAAAGTGTAAATATAAACACATGAAAAATGGGAATATGCTAAAATCTTCATGAGATTAAAATTCATGTCAGAATTGTACTTAAACACAATTTCTAACCGAACTACTGTGTTTTTACATTGGAAGCAAACCAATAAACGCATCGTATCAATTAAATCATTCTGTTTAAGAAGTTTGCAAAAAATTAGTGAAAATAGATAATAAGTTAACACATAACAATTGATTAACTAATGTCAACCTCATAACAAAAAGTCACAAAATAAATAACATGGTATAAAATGAAAAATAAATATAACTATTTACAAATCAATCTCAAGTTTGATATTTGGACGACCACGAATTCCTAATTTTTCAATCTGTGAATTAGTATGAATTGCGAATGTCTAGTAAATCACATATTTGATATTTAGGAAGTCGTGTATACCATAATACATAATGAGATTAATTAGAAAACAGTTTTTTTTGTATTTCATGCGTCCTGTCGCATAACACAAACGTTAAGTTTTATATATTTCTCACTGGTTACATATATCATTTTTGTATTGCGCACAACATATTGTGTATAACTATACACTGATCTAAACAACTGTTAAATAAAGTCACTTACTGCCGAGATTGGTGAACTTTGGCGGATCATTCTTGGTGACATACAGTATGAACTTGCCGGTGTTGGTGGTCGTGGTGCCGTCGGTAAGGGTGATGTCCACGGTGTTAATCTGTTCAGACGGATATGACCAAGACGCGGTCTTCTTGGATATGATTGAGCGGTTGGAAACTTTAGAATAGGGAAATAAGTGATTGTTAAACAGTTTTATGTATATTTATTATTATATTTATATTTTAACTTTATTTATTTTACATCAGTTAAGAATTATTTTAGCTCAATTACAAAGTAAGCTCATATGAATTGCTCTCCAGTCCGTTTCCTGGGTAGAACCAGCGCTGGGTGTTTCTTATTTTCAACATTCTGTCCACTGTTCTAACGCCCCGCTTAAATATTTTCCCCCATATCTGTGGTATTTCGTATCAACTGTCCTTTATATAAAGTCGAATTCCAAGATTAAAAGAAGTTTATGAGTATGTGTATGTAAGGATATTTCAACTCAAGATTTCACTGTTTTTGTTGGGACGAGACCCCCAACGAGTTTTTCTATCTGAAGAGTGATATCGCTCAAGGGTGGAATCTAATAATCTTAATATTATTATAAATGTTTTCTTGCATATTACTAAGATTATTGATTAATATTAATTAATTAATTCATTCATTCATTCATTCATTCATTCATTCATTCATTCATTCATTCATTCATTCATTCATTCATTCATTCATTCATTCATTCATTAATTCATTCATTCATTCATTCATTCATTCATCCATCCATCCATTAATTAATTAATACATTCATTCATTCATTCATTCATTAATTAATACATTCATTCATTCATTATTTGATTCATTCTTTTATTCATTCTTTTATTTATTCATTCATTCAATCACTAATTATTGTATTCATTCATTCATTCATCACTGACGATAGGGATTTTGTAGCCAGCAAACATATTTCAGGTATTCAACAAAATCATCAAATTTGGCTCTTTTCACATGTAGAAATTGGTTTAAAAATGACTTTTTAGTTTAGTTTATAAACTTGTTTTTTAATTTTTACTTCGATTATAAAACAAGTTCTTACAATTTAGGCAACTCACGCTCGAATACTTCCTTGGTAGAACCAGTACTAAGAATATGCGAATAACGTGTCTTGCTTAAGGACACCATATTCAGTCGTGACTGAAGATCGAACCTATGACCCTCCGGTCCTGGGTCCGATGCTCTACCACTAGATCACGCGACTTAAGTAGTAGTGAAGTAGTATTCTGGGATATCCTGTTACCTACCATCGTGACCGTCGTTCTTTATTTCAATATCGGAATTACTTATAGTAACTGTACTGTCGGTCAGGGTGGTATCGTCGGAGTCAGAAAATGTGACGACATGAAGAACCACCTCGTTTGTGGTGTCTTCGGAGATGGTCGCGACCGCCGGCAGATTATTAAGTGTAGGCGCCTATAAATAAACACATGTAGAGAGGCAGAGTAAGGTTGGTTCGATATATGTCTTAACCATAATTTTATCATGTGACATTCTTAAGCTCCAATATTGAAGTTACTCGATTATTGAAAGACGAAAAATGAAATAGTATTCACTTACTGTATGACATGTTTTCATATGCTTTATTTATCATGGCTCCGTCCCCAAAACAGTTGTTATTTCCATTGTTAATATAAATAAATACAATCTGAATAGAACATGCCATCATCTGCAAGTAAATTAGGTTTAGTTTATTTACTCACGAGGGGTGTTCCGTAAATAATGCGACTGCTGTATTTTTTTTCGTGGAAATATATAAATGAAACAACATGTCGTTAGAGTGATAACTGTTGCGTGTCACAGGTAATATCTGCTTCAAACATTCACTGACCTTGGTTCAATGTACATTGCTCGATGACGTATTCGCTAAACTGCATGAAGATGCTGAAAATGTGCTTGAAATTAGGGTCTATATTCGAGACAGGCCAGGGCCTATATTCGAGACAGGCCAGGGCCTATATTCGAGACAGGTCATTGCTTGCGTTGAAGTCGAAATACAGAGATGTGTGTGACCTTTACGGGGAGGGTCAGATGTATAGTACTATGTGTAGGTGGGTTGCCAGATTCAATCCTGACAACAGCAGTTGAAAGATGATGCTCGCACTGCCCGTCTTATAACGCCGACAAACCGGCAAAGAAAACATAAAAAAAATCCGTGAATTCCTGAAAACTGATGCTTAATACAGAGAAAGAAATTTAGGGCAGATGACACGAATTTATCTAATTTTGAATAAGCATTTAGAATTAGTAATAATACAGATCGCATTATTTACGGATCACCCCTCGTATATATTCACATCTGAAGTATATATACTTCAAATGTATGTCGAACGAGTACGTTAGAGGGATTTCTTTAGAATGAGACAATAATATGTATATTTGAAGGAGATATTAACTTTTGAACACAACCACAACTTACCCAGTTGAGTACGGTGATGGTGAGAGTTGCTGTGCTTATTCCCCCGCACTGGTCCGACACCGTAAATACTATCAAAGTGGGCCCTTCCGTCGGATAGGATCGACTGAGATCCACTTTTTCTGAAAGTAGCTATATCTTACATTCTGATTACCAAAAGACCCAGCTTGGTTTATACGCACCCGATATGAACGGTAATGGATTATGTTTGTCGGGTGTTTATATTTGATCTGATGTAGAATATCACCAACATTTTTTTTATTACTATAATATTATTATTATTATTATCATTATTATTATTATTATTATTATTATTTATGATTATTATAATTCTTCTTCTATTTATTTTAATACATGTATTTTTTATGATTTTTATTGTGAATATGATAATGATTATTATTATTATTAATATGTACTCTTTATGATTATGATTAAGATCATTATTATTGTTGTTGTTGTTGTTGTTACAATTAATAAAAAAAAACATGTTGATCTGTATAAATCCAATACGCTATTTTGAAACTTCGTCATTCTATTTTTAGATGGAACCTACCGTATAAGGGATGTCATTATATTTATCTGTTACATAAATAATACAATATTAATATGCTACCTGTAATTAGGACGACGTTAACTATAAATAGAATGACGTAGTTTCGTAATTATACAAGAGATTTCCCCCTCGCTTACTGGTTGACATGCTGAAGTTGAAATAACCAGTCGCGGTCGTATCAGACAAAATGACTAAAGACGACACGTCGTCCTCATCAATGTCGTCTGCTGCTACCTGGTAGATAAACGCTGGCGATTGCCACGTTTTATAAATGTTGACGGAACGTGGAAGATTCGTAAATCCTGGGGCTGTATCTGGAAAATATCAACAATGTTACAAGACATCAGTTATCAACTAGAAGTAGTAGTAGAAGTAGTAGTAGTAGTAGTAGTAGTAGTAGTAGTAGTAGTAGTAGTAGTAGTAGTAGTAGAAGTAGTGGTAGTAGTATAAATAGTAGTAGTAGTAGTAGTAGTTATAGTAGTAGTAGTAGTAGTAGTAGTAGTAGAGTAGTTGTAGTAGTAGTAGTAGTAATAGCAGTAGTTGTAGTAATAGTAGTAGTAGTAGTAGTAGTAGAAGTAGTAATAGTAGTAATAGTAGTAGTAGTAGTAGTAGTTGTAGTAAAAGTAGTAGTAGTAATAGTAGTAGTAGTAATAGTAGTAGTAGTAGTAGTTGTTGTTGTAGTAGTAATAGTAGTAGTAGTAGTAGTAGTAGTAGTAGTAGTAGTAGTAGTAGTAGTAGTAGTAGTAGTAGTAGTAGTAGTAGTTGTAGTAGTAGTAGTAGTAGTAGATGACTTACTTGCGGTTACAGAAGCACCAAAAGCGTATACCCTATTATCAAGGACCGTCGAAGTTCCCGACAACCAGTCGTATGTACCGCCGACGGAAAGGTCACCCATGGCGTCTTTTCTCTGCTCGTCAGGATATGTCACAGCTCCAGTCTTATACCCGACAATGCCACCAGAACCGGCAGTGTACCTACATGTATTATATTAGCTGTGATAGTTAAACTAAATACGTGATCATTGTATCGGTAACGTATATACAGTGTTCAAGGAAAAAGAAAAAAAAAAGAAGAAACCAGTCTCTAGAATTCGAGGGAATGTATATATGTCATTGAAAATGACAAATAAAGAATTTAATTGCAACGATGCGTTGTACGGTAGTTTAGAAAGTGAAAATGCAAAGCCAGTGATATCGAACGACTTTAAAGGGACTCCAGCAATGTTGAAATATAATTTACTGTTACTTCTTCTTCTTTTTCTTCTTTTCTTTTTCCTTTCTTTTTCCTTGTATACTGTCGAGTATCAAGTCAACATTTACACACACTATGTTCACGTGGAAATGTTAACAGCATTGCTTTAGTTTCACCAACATTTTACTTAAATACTTAAAAACTTAACTTTACCCAGTTGTTATAATATACTATATAAATACCGATGAAACAAAATACATGTTTTCTAATGCCAGTCTAAAATCATGATCACCTGAAAGCTTTTTGTTTATTTGAAGTTATTAAGTATTTAAGTACAATTGTACTTGGATATGTTGAAGTAACAGAAGCGAGGTCTTGTTATCTGACTGATATGCATGATATATAGTGTTATGTATGTTTATATGGCAATAAAATACTGTATGTTTCAACTTAAACTAACATCTGGCTCTTGTTTCACCACCATATACTTAAATACTTAATCTAAGAAAACAGCCAGATGATCATGATTTTAGACTGGTTCCGGTAAATTTGATTCATATTGATTATATAATAGATAAACAACCAGTCAAAACGCAGTTAAGATTTTAAGAATTTAAGTATAAAGTTGGAAGCCTGGAAAAAGATTTTTTTAAGATTTATTGACATTTTTTTTTTTATAAAACTAGTGAAGTCATGATAGTTATTTTAACTGTTTCTACCATACTAGTAAATTCTGTGTACAAATAGTAATTATTCAATAAATGTTACCATATTTTATTATAAACGGATGGTGTCAATACACGTTTTAAAAATTAACTTAAAATCATAAATATAAACATCGACATGTATTAATATTTTTATTATGCCAATGAAATTGATACAAAAAAAAAATACAGTTTGCACATTTTGCCATATAGTGACCACACACAGTGTATGCCATTCCTCTACTTGTAAGAGATATGTCCCTTTCAAAGCAAGGGTCTGCCATTTCATAGTATCACCACATAGACGAATGGTGTACGGTAATAAATTATTTAAAAAATGCTGAGTCCCTTTAACATTTCATTAGCATAACAGTGTACAAATCCATAAATCTCTCTATTTCCACTTCACGAGAAAACTTACCATCCAATTAAATAACCGTTCCTCACCGTGATTCGGTCCTTTATTGGAACGTAAAACTCTATCGTTTGTCCCGTCAACGTTGCTGTGTTATAATAATTAATACTGGTATTGTAATAAATCGGTTTAAACTTTCTAAGAAATATTTTACACATTTTTACATGAGGATACACAGTATTTGTAAAACTTGCGATTTTGATGAAAATAAACTGTTTTGTTGTTTTTTTAATAAAATATCAAAAATGACCATTCTAATGCATTTTTTACATATCAATCTTCACTGACTACATTTTCGGATTAATTCCTTTTGGTTAAATGTGTGAATACGTTAATGATACCTTAGTGAATAATAAATACAATCATTGTCACTTTTTATTAATTATAACTATAATCTTAACTTGATGACGTATGCGAATCTTGTTTTATTTCAGAATTCGATAATTAATTTTTCACTAATCGATTTCTTCAGTATAAACCGGAAACTCTATCGAATATTCAAGTTAAAGTTTGATCAATGGGTTGCTATGTTAATGACCGGAGCGACCAGTACTCCCAGCGGCCCAGCACGGTAATGTGGTAACAGTACAACGGAGCAAACAATAACTTACAAGGGACGTTTAAATAATTTTCGCCCATAAGCTTGAATATGTCGTTTGTCTGACGTTCCCATACTTGAAGCTGAATGTCACCTGAGCCTACCGCATAGAAATGCCACTTGTAGAGCACTTTACACGTGCAATCTTCGGGCACGTGATAGTCTACAGAATCCATGAGGTATCCCGTTGCTAAAAATGAAATGTAATTGATAATTTTAAAAGCAGATTATCTCCAATCATTGGACTGTCACTGGTGTACTGTTATACTACTGCTACTGGTTCTACTTCTACTTCACTGATGTACTGTTATACTACTGCTACTGGTTCTACTTCTACTTCACTGGTGTACTGTTATACAACTGCTACTGGTTCTACTTCTACTTCACTGGTGTACTGTTATACTACTGCTACTGGTTCTACTTCTACTTCACTGGTGTACTGTTATACTACTGCTACTGGTTCTACTTCTACTTCACTGGTGTACTGTTATACTACTGCTACTGGTTCTACTTCTACTTCACTGGTGTACTGTTATACTACTGCTACTGGTTCTACTTCTACTTCACTGGTGTACTGTTATACTACTGCTACTGGTTCTACTTCTACTTCACTGGTGTACTGTTATACTACTGCTACTGGTTCTACTTCTACTTCACTGGTGTACTGTTATACTACTGCTGCTGGTTCTACTTCTACTTCACTGGTGTACTGTTAAACTACTGCTGCTGGTTCTACTTCTACTTCACTGGTGTACTGTTATACTACTGCTGCTGGTTCTACTTATACTTCACTGGTGTACTGTTATACTACTGCTGCTGGTTCTACTTCTACTTCACTGGTGTACTGTTAAACTACTGCTGCTGGTTCTACTTCTACTTCACTGGTGTACTGTTATACTACTGCTGTTGGTTCTACTTCTACTTCACTGGTGTACTGTTATACTACTGCTTCTGGTTCTACTTCTACTTCACTGATGTACTGTTATACTACTGCTACTGGTTCTACTTCTACTTCACTGGTGTACTGTTATACAACTGCTACTGGTTCTACTTCTACTTCACTGGTGTACTGTTATACTACTGCTACTGGTTCTACTTCTACTTCACTGGTGTACTGTTATACTACTGCTGCTGGTTCTACTTCTACTTCACTGGTGTACTGTTATACTACTGCTACTGGTTCTACTTCTACTTCACTGGTGTACTGTTAAACTACTGCTACTGGTTCTACTTCTACTTCACTGGTGTACTGTTATACTACTGCTACTGGTTCTACTTCTACTTCACTGGTGTACTGTTATACTACTGCTACATGTTCTACTTCTACTTCAGTGGTGTACTGTTATACTACTGCTACTGGTTCTATTTCTACTTCACTGGTGTACTGTTATACTACTGCTACTGGTTCTACTTCTACTTCACTGATGTACTGTTATACTACTGCTATTGATTCTACTTCTACTGCTACTGTTAAAACTATGAAAAATGCTAATATTGATGCTTATACTACGACTACTGTTACAGCTTCTACTACTATTTGTTCTCCAAATGTTACTACTATTACTTCTACTTCAACTTATTTTTCAACTTCTTCTTCTATTTCTTTTTTCTTTTTTTTCCTTATACTTTTTTATACTTCTACTTTTACTTCTACTACTTCTTATTTTCATGCCACAATGATATGATATGTTACCCGAGTCTGAATATATAGGAATACAGTCGGTGGTTTCATGCCACAATGATATGATATGTTACCCGAGTCTGAATATATAGGAATACAGTCGGTGGTTTCATGCCACAATGATATGATATGTTACCCGAGTCTGTGTCTACGCTTGTATATGCGGAATACGGTATAGATCCATACTGCCATGACGCGTCGCCAGTCGAACAATCCCCCGTCACCGTGCCTGAAACAAAGTGTAAAAAAGGTTACCTCTGAAACATGTTACTAATGAAATACTTTATACGAAATTATATTACCGTTGAGGTAGATAACGTTATCACAGAACTATATCACCATTGGAACATTGACTTTTGCTAATAGTGTATTATATTCATATCATTAACACCGATGATTAAACCTACAGGAATTTCCATTTAGGTACATGTACATATTTTGGAAGAGCTTGTGTTTTTAAATTTAGATATATTACCACATTTGGAGTAGCGTATGAAAAATATAGTTATACATTTTCGGGAATATAGTGTGTTATTATATAATTAAAAAAAAAACAACTCATTTAGCCATTTGCCCATTGAGTGAATAAATTACCTGGGGCTATTTGTGATAATATTCAGTTAAAAAATGATATTGACACAGACTGTCGCCTTGGTCAATATTAGTTTTTATGATGCATAAAACACATTCAAAGTCTATATCTGTATCATAGAATATACGTTTAAGTCTGCATACCTCCAGTAATGTGTTAAAATTTCATTTACACATTTCCATTATTTAACAAGTATTATATATGTCATTTTAGTCCCCACCGCTATCCTGTTAGACAGCTATCACAGACGTTCATTTTCGGCTTCCTCCATAATTCATTTTAAACGTCTTTTTATATTAAAAAGAACTTATCCAGGTCGGTCGATAACACTTTACACATAGAAACGCTTAAATTCACACTACTGTCACAAAATGTCACCAGTAGAGTATACTGGTCGTACATAGCTCTTGTAAGTTATCAGGTACACCCAAATATATTGTTCGAGTTGAAACAATTTCACAATAGTCATGATATATTCATTTAACACGTAAAAGCGTGCACATTTTAAGTGGCCGCCAGAGAGGCCGTGTCATAAGTTTAGTTTTGTGTCAATGCATGTAAACGTATGGGTATATCTTCCTTACACGGCAAAAGTGTACAAGGGGCCTCTCTTGTAGATTCAATACTGCAGATTTAGCCGCGTTTGTCACGGATTGAACGGGGAAAATAGGGATTTGGGCGTAATGTTTGCTATAAAACCCATTGTCTTCTAGCTCTCGCCGGAATAGTCGATAGTACGTTGTTGGAACAGAGATTGGACGGCAAACTCACAGGCAAAATGTGGTTAGTAATTATTTTCTCAAACTTTTATCGTACATTTGTATTCAGTGGGCGGCGCCATCTTGTTTGGCGATTACGACATCCGGTTAGCATTGATGTTTATCAAACATTAACTTTAGACTAGCATATGATTTTGAAGTTACTTTATTAGATGTAATTATTGTAATTGATCATTAATTGTAAAACAATATTAATTTGATAACAGTGGATAATAGGTGCATTAGTTAACGATTGGCGTATAACTAAGTGATTGTAATACACGATTGTTAACATTAGTTAACAATGAGATGATTGACTAGAATAAATGTTCGACGCGTATGCATAGCGTTGTATAATGGGGTCATTAGTTGACATGCGTGCATGCATATCTCAGTGAGTGTAATATATGAGTATTTTGATAATGTTTATATTACATGTATTAGGGGCATTGATTAACAGCGACGTACATAGCGTATACACGGCGTTGCAGAATATGTATACAGTGCTACTCATCATTAGTACAGCTTAAATATATTGATTGAATAATGATTTGTTTGGGTAATGATAATTATGCAAGATTGTTATGTTTGTCAACCGACACCTAAAACGTATGTATAATTACAGCCTAAGCCATCCAGGATCTAAGCCATCCAGGATATAAGCCTCCCGGAGTGGTGCTAAGCCTTTAGGGTGTGTAAGCCCTTCAGGTGATTCTACACTAGAATCAACATAACGTTTACGAGCGGTGGAGACGGTCCCCGTACCTGCGCAACAGGGCCAGGTCATAGTATCGACACCCCGGGACACGAGGTGGGCCCGTTATCAGTCCTCACTGGAGGAACGTCATCCACAACCTCATTGGAGGTTAACCATCATTAGATCACGTCATCAACCCTTATAGAAGGCATTTGATGACAATCACCCATTGAATTCGCGCATCATCATCTTCATGAGCTCTCGCGCATCACAGTTATCGCGCTAGATCATAGATCAACATTGGTTTAGCTTTAACAACATTTTAGTGTCTTATAAATTAAGTATTTAGAACAATACTAAGAACGTCTTAAACGTTCATAAGAACATTCTTTTCATATTTCATTTGTGTATTCGCTTGTTTTTTTTTTTATATAATTGTATATATATTGAACATATTTTTAAAGTTGTATTAAACTTATGTAAATGTATTCTCCGTCATTGATTCTTTCGTGAGTTAGCCCAACACTAAGGTCATCCTGTGACAACTACCCCAGCTAAATGTCCGTTTTACAATACTAAATTCCATTATTTAAGTATAAATATAATTTAAACATATGTGTTTTTATTGTGTTCATACTATGCAAATGTTAATATACCCAAATGTGTTTAATAAAAGGGCTATTTTAAAATGAAGATCTGCTGTTTCTGACTTCCATTATGTTAAATGTTATTACCATTAAAATACTGAGTTTATCTTGATATTAAATAGGTCAATGACCATTGTTTTACGAACACCCCACTTTGACAATTTTATTAAGGTACTCAAGAAGACTGCTTTCTACAATAAGCTACGCTTCGGTTGTTTAAAAGCATACATTTATACAGTTTTTCAATTGAATTGTGCGCAATAATGACCTTTTATATTATATATCATTCATTCATTCATTCATTCATTCATTCATTCATTCATTCTTTCACTCACTCACTCACTCACTCACTCACTCACTCACTCACTCACTCACTCACTCACTCACTCATCATTCGTTCGTTCGTTCGTATGTTCACTCATTCATTCATTCATTCATTCATTCATTCATTCATTCATTCATTCATTCATTCATTAATTCATTCAATTAAATTGTGCGCAATAATGACCTATTTATATGTCGATGTGAAGCCATAATGGAATGAATGAATAAATTAGTTATTTCATTCATTCATTCATTCATTCATTCATTCATACTCATGTTTTAATGAATCGTTCGTCTATTCTTAGAGCAAACGGGATCTATATCTTTCTGTGGTTGCCGACTTAAAGTCTAAACAGTATAAATCACATATGATGTGAAAAAATGTCTTTCTTAAATTTGTGTAATCTCTCATAATTATTTTTAGAATGCATAGTATAATAATAGTACAGGCGAGAAAAATGCTCTCGTATATGTTAATTTGCATGAGTAGAAATAAGACACACACTTACTTATAGATACATGCACTATATTGCAATTTATGGAATCAAATTTATGAACACATTAAAAAAATAAAGCAAAAAAAAACTATACCAACCATCAATTACGACCAATGTTGATAATATGAACACTAACTCAAGAATCATTGTCCTGTTTTAATCGCTATCGGGATATAATTAAATCCTCCATGTTGACATAAACACGGTCACGTATTTGAATTTCTAACTAACAATTATGAAGTGTACTGATATTATTACATGTCCATTAAGTTCTTTATGTCAAATGAACAATGGAGCAAATTAAGCGAATCTTTTCTATTATTTGACATTGTTATAATTAAGAAAGAGTGTATTCTTTATTGGTAATACATTTGTACAGTAACAACGAAACGTAGATCAGCTATCAAACTATGGAACAATAATCTGTGTTAAACATACACATAGTAAATAGAATGTTAGTCATATGACGTATTAAATAATTAATTTCATTATCATTATAGCATGACTGATGTGTCCAATATAAAATGGCCATAGTTGTGAAATGCATTGATGTGGAAATATAAGATATAATATAATATCGTTATAAACAGTCTGCTATTATTACAATAGCTACTACTACTTTTACTACTGCTGCTGCTGCTGCTGCTGCTACTTCTACTACTACTACTACTACTACTACTACTTCTACTACAGCAACAGCAACAGCAACAGCAACTGCTGCTGCTGCTGCTGCTGCTGCTGCTGCTACTACTGCTGCTACTGCTACTACTACTACTGCTACTACTACTACTACTGCTACTATTACATGTATGACCCTGATGTTACTGCTACACAAAATATTATATGTAAACATCACGACGTCGTCACTGGCCCCATTTGCCTATAGGATATAATATGTTATATAATATATGATATAAGTCAACATTGGATGACGACTTTTTAATCTTATAGTATGTCCTGGTAAGTGTTACAGGAATCAAACTAGTGGATAACTTGGAGATAACACATGCCAGTCAAAGACAGCTGGACTCATGTTTCTTTGAGTGACTTATTTACACCTGGACTAAATTATCTAAAGGTATTTTAACGTAAATTTGACCCAATCTCTCTCAGCTGTCGGTCATGTTTATTTACTTTTTCAAGCATTTTACAACTTTGAAATTGCGCTAATAAGAGTAAGCTTTAGTTCTGAATATACATAATAAACAACTGAATTTAAATGCACGAATTTATATTTTGGCGTCAAGTCATTCATTCTTCAAGCGGCTGCCGAGCATGACGGACGTCCACTGGATAACTCCAGCCATCAAAGAATGATCGTCTACACTTCTACATATAGACGATTTTTTAAACCCCTGCAGATTGCTCACCGAACTTTGTATTTAATATGTTTTTAACGTGACCCTAGACAGGATAGTTTTTGTGTATGCAAACCATCGAAGCAGAATCAACAGTCGGCAATATTCAAGACGGCATCGTGATATCACATCCACCTTGGGAGTTAAGCGAATCGACTAGTAAATAAACAGCGTCTTAAATGAATCTACCAGAAACTACACCTACATCATCAAAAATCAACGGATCAACATAATCGACAAATCTACATAATCATCTTATCCTGATCCAGCCAGTGGTGCAGCACCGGGAGGAGTAGCAAACCTGCCAATGCTGTCCAGCGGCTACATAATCATCTTATCCTGATCTAGCCAGTGGTGCAGCGACGGGAGGAGTAGCGAACCTGCCGATGCTGTCCAGTGGCTACATACTCATCTTATCCTGATCCAGCCAGTGGTGCAGCGACGGGAGGAGTAGCGAACCTGCCGATGCTGTCCAGTGGCTACATACTCATCTTATCCTGATCCAGCCAGTGGTGCAGCGACGGGAGAAGTAGCTTACCTGCCGATGCTGTCCAGTGGCTACATACTCATCTTATCCGGATCTAGCCAGTGGTGTAGCACCGGGAGGAGTAGCAAACCTGCCGATGCTGTCCAGTGGCTACATAATCATCTTATCCGGATCCAGCCAGTAGTGCAGCACCGGGAGAAGTAGCTTACCTGCCGATGCTGTCCAGTGGCTGCATTATCATCTTATCCTGATCTAGCCAGTGGTGCCGCACCGGGAGAAGTAGCTTACCTGCCGATGCTGTCCAGTGGCTACATAATCATCTTATCCTGATCTAGCCAGTGGTGCCGCACCGGGAGAAGTAGCTTACCTACCGATGCTGTCCAGTGGCTACATACTCATCTTATCCGGATCCAGCCAGTGGTGCAGCGACGGGAGAAGTAGCTTACCTGCCGATGCTGTCCAGTGGCTACATACTCATCTTATCCGGATCTAGCCAGTGGTGTAGCACCGGGAGGAGTAGCAAACCTGCCGATGCTGTCCAGTGGCTACATAATCATCTTATCCGGATCCAGCCAGTAGTGCAGCACCGGGAGAAGTAGCTTACCTGCCGATGCTGTCCAGTGGCTGCATTATCATCTTATCCTGATCTAGCCAGTGGTGCCGCACCGGGAGAAGTAGCTTACCTGCCGATGCTGTCCAGTGGCTACATATAAATCATCTTATCCTGATCCAGCCAGTGGTGCCGCACCGGGAGAAGTAGTTTACCTACCGATGCTGTCCAGTGGCTACATAATCATCTTATCCGGATCCAGTCAGTAGTGCAGCACCGGGAGAAGTAGCGAACCTGCCGATGCTGTCCAGTGGCTACATAATCATATTATCCTGATCCAGCCAGTGGTGCAGCACCGGGAGGAGTAGCAAACCTGCCGATGCTGTCCAGTGGCTACATACTCATCTTATCCGGATCTAGCCAGTGGTGCCGCACCGGGACGGGTAGCAAACCTGCCAATGCTGTCCAGTGGCTACATAATCATCTTATCCTGATCTAGCCAGTGGTGCCGCACCGGGAGAAGTAGCTTACATACCGATGCTGTCCAGTGGCTACATAATCATCTTATCCGGATCCAGCCAGTAGTGCAGCACCGGGAGAAGTAGCGAACCTGCCGATGCTGTCCAGTGGCTACATAATCATCTTATCCTGATCCAGCCAGTGGTGCCGCACCGGGAGACGTCGCTAACCTGCCGATGCTGTCCAGTGGCTACATACTCATCTTATCCGGATCCAGCCAGTGGTGCAGCACCGGAAGAAGTAGCTTACCTACCGATGCTGTCCAGTGGCTACATAATCATCTTATCCGGATCCAGCCAGTAGTGCAGCACCGGGAGAAGTAGCTTACCTGCCGATGCTGTCCAGTGGCTGCATTATCATCTTATCCTGATCTAGCCAGTGGTGCCGCACCGGGAGAAGTAGCTTACCTGCCGATGCTGTCCAGTGGCTACATAATCATCTTATCCTGATCCAGCCAGTAGTGCAGCACCGGGAGAAGTAGCTTACCTGCCGATGCTGTCCAGTGGCTACATACTCATCTTATCCGGATCCAGCCAGTGGTGCAGCACCGGGAGAAGTAGCTTACCTGCCGATGCTGTCCAGTGGCTGCATTATCATCTTATCCTGATCTAGCCAGTGGTGCCGCACCGGGAGACGTCGCTAACCTGCCGATGCTGTCCAGTGGTTACATAATCATCTTATCCTGATCCAGCCAGTAGTGCAGCACCGGGAGAAGTAGCTTACCTACCGATGCTGTCCAGTGGCTACATAATCATCTTATCCTGATCCAGCCAGTAGTGCAGCACCGGGAGAAGTAGCTTACCTGCCGATGCTGTCCAGTGGCTACATAATCATCTTATCCTGATCCAGCCAGTAGTGCAGCACCGGGAGAAGTAGCTTACCTGCCGATGCTGTCCAGTGGCTACATAATCATCTTATCCTGATCCAGCCAGTAGTGCAGCACCGGGAGAAGTAGCTTACCTACCGATGCTGTCCAGTGGCTACATAATCATCTTATCCTGATCCAGCCAGTAGTGCAGCACCGGGAGAAGTAGCTTACCTGCCGATGCTGTCCAGTGGCTACATAATCATCTTATCCTGATCCAGCCAGTGGTGCAGCACCGGGAGGAGTAGAGAACCTGCCGATGCTGTCCAGTGGCTACATAATCATCTTATCCTGATCCAGCCAGTGGTGCAGCACCGGGAGAAGTAGCTTACCTGCCGATGCTGTCCAGTGGCTACATACTCATCTTATCCGGATCCAGCCAGTAGTGCAGCACCGGGAGAAGTAGCTTACCTGCCGATGCTGTCCAGTGGCTACATAATCATCTTATCCGGATCCAGCCAGTGGTGCAGCACCGGGAGGAGTAGCAAACCTGCCGATGCTGTCCAGTGGCTACATACTCATCTTATCCTGATCCAGCCAGTGGTGCAGCACCGGGAGAAGTAGCTTACCTGCCGATGCTGTCCAGTGGCTACATACTCATCTTATCCGGATCCAGCCAGTAGTGCAGCACCGGGAGAAGTAGCGAACCTGCTGATGCTGTCCAGTGGCTACATAATCATCTTATCCGGATCCAGCCAGTGGTGCAGCACCGGGAGGAGTAGCAAACCTGCCGATGCTGTCCAGTGGCTACATAATCATCTTATCCGGATCCAGCCAGTGGTGCCGCACCGGGAGAAGTAGCTTACCTGCCGATGCTGTCCAGTGGCTACATAATCATCTTATCCGGATCCAGCCAGTGGTGCAGCACCGGGAGAAGTAGCTTACCTGCCGATGCTGTCCAGTGGCTACATACTCATCTTATCCGGATCCAGCCAGTAGTGCAGCACCGGGAGAAGTAGCTTACCTGCCGATGCTGTCCAGTGGCTACATAATCATCTTATCCGGATCCAGCCAGTGGTGCAGCACCGGGAGGAGTAGCAAACCTGCCGATGCTGTCCAGTGGCTACATAATCATCTTATCCGGATCCAGCCAGTGGTGCCGCACCGGGAGAAGTAGCTTACCTGCCGATGCTGTCCAGTGGCTACATAATCATCTTATCCTGATCCAGCCAGTGGTGCAGCACCGGGAGGAGTAGCAAACCTGCCGATGCTGTCCAGTGGCTAAATACTCATCTTATCCGGATCCAGCCAGTGGTGCCGCACCGGGAGGAGTAGAGAACCTGCCGATGCTGTCCAGTGGCTACATAATCATCTTATCCGGATCCAGCCAGTGGTGCCGCACCGGGAAAAGTAGCTTACCTGCCGATGCTGTCCAGTGGCTACATAATCATCTTATCCTGATCTAGCCAGTGGTGCCGCACCGGGAGAAGTAGCTTACCTACCGATGCTGTCCAGTGGCTACATACTCATCTTATCCTGATCCAGCCAGTAGTGCAGCACCGGGAGAAGTAGCGAACCTGCCGATGCTGTCCAGTGGCTACATAATCATCTTATCCTGATCTAGCCAGTAGTGCAGCACCGGGAGAAGTAGCTTACCTGCCGATGCTGTCCAGTGGCTACATACTCATCTTATCCTGATCCAGCCAGTGGTGCAGCACCGGGAGGAGTAGCAAACCTGCCAATGCTGTCCAGTGGCTGCATTATCATCTTATCCTGATCTAGCCAGTGGTGCCGCACCGGGAGAAGTAGCTTACCTACCGATGCTGTCCAGTGGCTACATAATCATCTTATCCGGATCCAGCCAGTAGTGCAGCACCGGGAGAAGTAGCTTACCTGCCGATGCTGTCCAGTGGCTACATACTCATCTTATCCGGATCCAGCCAGTGGTGCAGCACCGGGAGGAGTAGCAAACCTGCCGATGCTGTCCAGTGGCTACATAATCATCTTATCCGGATCCAGCCAGTAGTGCAGCACCGGGAGAAGTAGCAAACCTACCGATGCTGTCCAGTGGTTACATAATCATCTTATCCTGATCCAGCCAGTGGTGCAGCACCGGGAGGAGTAGCTTACCTACCGATGCTGTCCAGTGGCTACATATTCATCTTATCCTGATCCAGCCAGTAGTGCAGCACCGGGAGAAGTAGCGAACCTGCCGATGCTGTCCAGTGGCTACATAATCATCTTATCCTGATCTAGCCAGTGGTGCCGCACCGGGAGAAGTAGCTTACCTACCGATGCTGTCCAGTGGCTACATACTCATCTTATCCTGATCCAGCCAGTAGTGCAGCACCGGGAGAAGTAGCGAACCTGCCGATGCTGTCCAGTGGCTACATAATCATCTTATCCTGATCTAGCCAGTAGTGCAGCACCGGGAGAAGTAGCTTACCTGCCGATGCTGTCCAGTGGCTACATACTCATCTTATCCGGATCCAGCCAGTGGTGCAGCACCGGGAGGAGTAGCAAACCTGCCAATGCTGTCCAGTGGCTGCATTATCATCTTATCCTGATCTAGCCAGTGGTGCCGCACCGGGAGAAGTAGCTTACCTACCGATGCTGTCCAGTGGCTACATACTCATCTTATCCGGATCCAGCCAGTAGTGCAGCACCGGGAGAAGTAGCTTACCTGCCGATGCTGTCCAGTGGCTACATACTCATCTTATCCGGATCCAGCCAGTGGTGCAGCACCGGGAGGAGTAGCAAACCTGCCGATGCTGTCCAGTGGCTACATAATCATCTTATCCTGATCCAGCCAGTGGTGCAGCACCGGGAGGAGTAGCAAACCTGCCGATGCTGTCCAGTGGCTACATAATCATCTTATCCTGATCTAGCCAGTGGTGCCGCACCGGGAGAAGTAGCTTACCTACCGATGCTGTCCAGTGGCTACATAATCATCTTATCCGGATCCAGCCAGTAGTGCAGCACCGGGAGAAGTAGCGAACCTGCCGATGCTGTCCAGTGGCTACATACTCATCTTATCCGGATCCAGCCAGTGGTGCAGCACCGGGAGGAGTAGCGAACCTGCCGATGCTGTCCAGTGGCTACATAATCATCTTATCTGGATCCAGCCAGTAGTGCAGCACCGGGAGACGTCGCTTACCTGCCGATGCTGTCCAGTGGCTACATAATCATCTTATCCTGATCCAGCCAGTGGTGCAGCACCGGGAGGAGTAGCAAACCTGCCGATGCTGTCCAGTGGCTACATAATCATCTTATCTGGATCCAGCCAGTAGTGCAGCACCGGGAGACGTCGCTAACCTGCCGATGCTGTCCAGTGGCTACATAATCATCTTATCCTGATCTAGCCAGTGGTGCAGCACCGGGAGGAGTAGCAAACCTGCCAATGCTGTCCAGTGGCTACATAATCATCTTATCCTGATCTAGCCAGTGGTGCAGCACCGGGAGACGTCGCTAACCTGCCGATGCTGTCCAGTGGCTACATAATCATCTTATCCTGATCCAGCCAGTGGTGCAGCACCGGGAGGAGTAGCAAACCTGCCAATGCTGTCCAGTGGCTACATAATCATCTTATCCTGATCTAGCCAGTGGTGCAGCATCGGGAGACGTCGCTAACCTGCCGATGCTGTCCAGTGGCTACATAATCATCTTATCCTGATCCAGCCAGTGGTGCAGCACCGGGAGGAGTAGCAAACCTGCCGATGCTGTCCAGTGGCTGCATTATCATCTTATCCTGATCCAGCCAGTAGTGCAGCACCAGGACGAGTAGAGAACCTGCCGATGCTGTCCAGTGGCTACATAATCATCTTATCCTGATCCAGCCAGTGGTGCAGCACCGGGAGGAGTAGCGAACCTGCCGATGCTGTCCAGTGGCTACATAATCATCTTATCCGGATCCAGCCAGTAGTGCAGCACCGGGAGAAGTAGCTTACCTGCCGATGCTGTCCAGTGGCTACATAATCATCTTATCCTGATGCAGCCAGTGGTGCAGCACCGGGAGGAGTAGAGAACCTGCCGATGCTGTCCAGTGGCTACATAATCATCTTATCCTGATCCAGCCAGTAGTGCAGCACCGGGAGATGTCGCTAACCTGCCGATGCTGTCCAGTGGCTACATAATCATCTTATCCTGATCCAGCCAGTGGTGCAGCACCGGGAGGAGTAGCGAACCTGCCGATGCTGTCCAGTGGCTTCATAATCATCTTATCCTGATCCTGCCAGAGGTGTAGCACCGGGAGACGTCGCTAACCTGCCGATGCTGTCCAGTGGCTACATAATCATCTTATCCTGACCCAGCCAGTGGTGCAGCACCGGGAGGAGTAGCGAACCTGCCGATGCTGTCCAGTGGCTACATAATCATCTTATCCTGATCCAGCCAGTGGTGTAGCACCGGGAGGAGTAGAGAACCTGCCGATGCTGTCCAGTGGCTACATAATCATCTTATCCTGACCCAGCCTGTGGTGCAGCATCGAGAGGAGTAGCGAACCTGCCGATGCTGTCCAGTGGCTACATAATCATCTTATCCTGATCCAGCCAGTGGTGTAGCACCGGGAGGAGTAGAGAACCTGCCAATGTTGTCCAGTGGCTACATAATCATCTTATCCTGATCCAGCCAGTGGTGCAGCATCAAGAGGAGTAGCGAACCTGCCGATGCTGTCCAGTGGCTACATAATCATCTTATCCTGATCCAGCCAGTGGTGCAGCATCGAGAGGAGTAGCGAACCTGCCAATGCTGTCCAGTGGCTATATAATCATCTTATCCTGATCCAGCCAGTGGTGCAGCACCGGGAGACGTCGCTAACCTGCCGATGCTGTCCAGTTGCTACATAATCATCTTATCCTGATCCAGCCAGTGGTGCAGCACCGGGAGGAGTAGAGAACCTGCCGATGCTGTCCAGTGGCTGCATTATCATCTTATCCTGATCCAGCCAGTGGTGCAGCACCGGGAGGAGTAGCGAACCTGCCGATGCTGTCCAGTGGCTACATAATCATCTTATCCTGATCCAGCCAGTGGTGCAGCACCGGGAGGAGTAGAGAACCTGCCGATGCTGTCCAGTGGCTACATAATCATCTTATCCTGATCTAGCCAGTGGTGCAGCACCGGGAGACGTCGCTAACCTTCTGATGCTGTCCAGTGGCTACATAATCATCTTATCCTGATCCAGCCAGAGGTGTAGCACCGGGAGACGTCGCTAACCTTCTGATGCTGTCCAGTGGCTACATAATCATCTTATCCTGATCCAGCCAGAGGTGTAGCACCGGGAGACGTCGCTAACCTTCTGATGCTGTCCAGTGGCTACATAATCATCTTATCCTGATCCAGCCAGAGGTGTAGCACCGGGAGACGTCGCTAACCTTCTGATGCTGTCCAGTGGCTACATACTCATCTTATCCGGATCCAGCCAGTAGTGCAGCACCGGGAGAAGTAGCGAACCTGCTGATGCTGTCCACTGGCTACATAATCATCTTATCCTGATCCAGCCAGAGGTGTA
The DNA here is from genome assembly GCA_029582155.1 of Panopea generosa. NCBI lineage: Eukaryota > Metazoa > Mollusca > Bivalvia > Adapedonta > Hiatellidae > Panopea > Panopea generosa. The sequence continues at coordinate 27,095,668 of CM055897.1, read as the reverse complement.
GCACCGGGAGACGTCGCTAACCTTCTGATGCTGTCCAGTGGCTACATAATCATCTTATCCTGATCCAGCCAGAGGTGTAGCACCGGGAGACGTCGCTAACCTTCTGATGCTGTCCAGTGGCTACATAATCATCTTATCCTGATCCTGTCAGAGGTGTAGCACCGGGAGACGTCGCTAACCTTCTGATGCTGTCCAGTGGCTACATAATCATCTTATCCTGATCCAGCCAGTGGTGTAGCACCGGGAGGAGTAGCGAACCTGCTGATGCTATCCACTGGCTACATAATCATCTTATCCTGATCCAGCCAGTGGTGCAGCACCGGGAGATGTCGCTAACCTGCCGATGCTGTCCAGTGGCTACATAATCATCTTATCCTGATCCAGCCAGTAGTGTAGCACCGGGAGGAGTAGAGAACCTGCCGATGATGTCCAGTGGCTACATAATCATCTTATCCTGATCCAGCCAGTGGTGTAGCACCGGGAGACGTCGCTAACCTGCCGATGCTGTCCAGTGGCTACATAATCATCTTATCCTGATCCAGCCAGAGGTGTAGCACCGGGAGACGTCGCTAACCTTCTGATGCTGTCCAGTGGCTACATAATCATCTTATCCTGATCCAGCCAGAGGTGTAGCACCGGGAGACGTCGCTAACCTTCTGATGCTGTCCAGTGGCTACATAATCATCTTATCCTGATCCAGCCAGAGGTGTAGCACCGGGAGACGTCGCTAACCTTCTGATGCTGTCCAGTGGCTACATACTCATCTTATCCGGATCCAGCCAGTAGTGCAGCACCGGGAGAAGTAGCGAACCTGCTGATGCTGTCCACTGGCTACATAATCATCTTATCCTGATCCAGCCAGAGGTGTAGCACCGGGAGACGTCGCTAACCTTCTGATGCTGTCCAGTGGCTACATAATCATCTTATCCTGATCCAGCCAGAGGTGTAGCACCGGGAGACGTCGCTAACCTTCTGATGCTGTCCAGTGGCTACATAATCATCTTATCCTGATCCTGTCAGAGGTGTAGCACCGGGAGACGTCGCTAACCTTCTGATGCTGTCCAGTGGCTACATAATCATCTTATCCTGATCCAGCCAGTGGTGTAGCACCGGGAGGAGTAGCGAACCTGCTGATGCTATCCACTGGCTACATAATCATCTTATCCTAATCCAGCCAGTGGTGCAGCACCGGGAGATGTCGCTAACCTGCCGATGCTGTCCAGTGGCTACATAATCATCTTATCCTGATCCAGCCAGTAGTGTAGCACCGGGAGGAGTAGAGAACCTGCCGATGATGTCCAGTGGCTACATAATCATCTTATCCTGATCCAGCCAGTGGTGTAGCACCGGGAGACGTCGCTAACCTGCCGATGCTGTCCAGTGGCTACATAATCATCTTATCCTGATCCAGCCAGTGGTGCAGCACCGGGAGGAGTAGCGAACCTGCTGATGCTATCCACTGGCTACATAATCATCTTATCCTGATCCAGCCAGTGGTGCAGCACCGGGAGATGTCGCTAACCTGCCGATGCTGTCCAGTGGCTACATAATCATCTTATCCTGATCCAGCCAGTGGTGCAGCACCGGGAGGAGTAGCAAACCTGCCGATGCTGTCCAGTGGTTACATAATCATCTTATCCTGATCCAGCCAGAGGTGCAGCACCTGGAGAAGTAGCTAACCTGTCGATGCTATCCAGTGGCTACATAATCATCTTATCCTGGTCCAGCCAGTGGTGCAGTACCAGGAGATGTCGCTAACCAGCCGATGCTGTCCAGTGGCTACATAATCATCTTATCCTGATCCAGCCAGTGGTGCAATACCAGGAGATGTTGCTAACCTGCCGATGCTGTCCAGTGGCTACATAATCATCTGATCCTGATCCAGCCAGTGGTGCAGCACCAAGAGGAGTAGCGAACCTGCCGACGCTGTCCAGTGGCTACATACTCATCTTTGTATTGCTCGCCAAAATGCCTAGAGCAAAGCTACGAGGGTAAATAAAAATTTCAACAATAGATGGGCGCCAAGTTGATGCAAAGATTGAAAATGAACACAATAAATAAACATTAGATTGACTATTAATAAAAAATGGCTCTATATACCCATACATCCTACCGGTCTACATTACCGGTCAAACTGGCATGTAAATGAATAACATAATTTTTATTTAAATAATATGTTTCTACGGTCATTTCATAATTGGATAATTATTTGAACTCTTAAAAATAGTATAAATAGATGCCTATTTTCATTATAAATGATACATATCATTTTCACTGCCCAGTCACCGTAAATTAGTTTTATTGTGGTACATTTGCATTGAACAAAGATACTACACGCTGACCCAAATCTTTATCGATGTTAAATAAAACGACCATCAAGATAAGATATATATTATGTGTGAGAAATCACGACGTTTCTTTTAGTATTTCAAATCATAACAAATCGGACACACCCATTAAACAAATCGGACACACCCATGTAACAACTGTCTAATAGTGTAACCGAATTGTTTATAATTTATACCGAACATGATAATTGTTATCCTTAGTGCGAACGTGATCATCACCAAAGTTGCCGTTCCGGTCTCCAACTAAATCTCCGTCACCACTATCACCCCAATCGTCATCTGCATGTTCATAATCATCTTCATCTCTATCTTCATAACCATCACAATAACAGTCTCCATTTCCCTATCCTCATCGCCATCATCATCATCATCGTCATCATCATCATCATCATCATCATCATCATCATCATCATCATCACCACTACCACCACCACCACCACCACCACCACCACCACCACCACAACCACCATCATTCATTCATTCATTCATTCATTCATTCATTCATTCATTCATTCATTCATTCATTCATTCATTCATTCATTCATTCATTCATTCTTTCATTCATTCATTATCATCATCATTCATTCATTATCATCATCATTCATCATCATCCAGCATCCTCAGCATTATCATCATTCACCAACAACGTTTCGCATTTTTAACTTGCGTTATCTAGGCATACTGACTACGGCGAAACTTGAGAGCTCAAAAAGCACTGAAAATTATATCTATATATCTTTGCTCAATATCATTTATGCTTCTTTTAAATTTAAAATATAAATACATCTAAAAATTATTTAAAAAAAAAACAACTAAAAAACACCAACACTAATATTGCATGTAAACTAATATAATAAGCCTTTGACTTTTGACTACATGCACTACAATGTTGCATTAGGTGCCTCGATGCACATGGCAGCAGCTATTACTTGACTTTATGTGATGAAGTGATTATCTGAATATACACTTTGTCTAATAATTAATTGTATTAAGTAGTTATGATGTTAGCAATAATTAGTTCATATATTTATGCATAAATACAAATACATATATCTTTGTTACACCAGATATACAAAAATAAAAATTATCAACATCGTATATACGTATATGATTGAAACAGAGCACAGGAACTGCCATTATTCATTTAAATGAATATGCTTGTTTCACCCTTATTCTCAATGTGTTTGACAATTTATTATCAGGAAATGCTCCAAGATACCAACTGACCTTACAACACTTAAAGAAAAGATACACACAATAACAATAAAATCGCCATTTTGTAACAAGCGCCTAACAGACCCGGATCAGAGCTGTCGTCAGGCTGGCTGATAGGATGTCACAAACACCCTCATTGGTCGTTTTCGTATCGTGCTTTCTGTCTCTAGGCTTCTGTCAATCTCACTTTGGACATCCAGTTAAGCACGCAAGTAAGGCATTTGTTTGAAAATATATACGTGTACCGGGAAAACAAAACCGTCTTTAGATAACCTCACAAATATTATTGTAGTACAGTCAAACCTGTCTTAAGCAGCCACTCAAGGGAAGGAGTAAAAGTGGTCTTTTAAGACAGGTTGTAGGTTAATACAGGTTAATTTGCTTTGAAAGCATCGAAATGGAAATAGCAAATGTGGTTGCTTAAGATATGTGACTTTTTAATAGAGATGACCGCTTATACAGGTTTGACTGTATTAAATATATTAAGTAGAGGCATGAAATCGTGCAGGAGTGCCTAAAACTTACAAATTGCTAATATTCTTCTGTTTTATTATGTGTAATATAAATAAATGCCGTCACTGAAACAATCGCTATATTTAGATAAATAATTCGCATCAATTGTTATTTATTACACATCCTGTGTTATGCAACCTTTCTGTTTAGAAAGTCAAATATGTTAATTTTCATTTCCAGATGAGTTGTATCCACGTTCAATTTCAAAACACCATGGACATCAGTCAGACACATGGAGGAAGAACAAGATCTCCAATCATCTGAGTGACCCCTACTCAAGGTCAGCTAGGCAGACTGGTACCAGTGGTCTCTATGGTGATTTTAATCCAAATACCTTTAACTCCAAGATCGGGGCTAATTTTGATCCTAATGCATTTGGAGGTGGTGGGGTGTCATCTTCAGGTTCAGGATCTTCCAGTGGTTCTTCGACTGGAACTAGTATGTTTAACCCGAATGCTATGATGAGCGGAGGGGGAACCGGAGGAAGCGGAAGTAGTAACACAGGAACGAGCTCAGGCGGAAGCAGCGGGAGTAAGTTTTACAATTTTATAACTATAAAATATGCCACTTAGTCATTTTTGTTATTATTTTCTTGTTATATGTGCAATATAGCATAATTTACTCGTCAATGTATTCTTTTAGTATAAATGGTCATGTAGTACATATAATATAAATATCATATGCCCGTATGTACAAAATTGTGACCAGTGCCTAACAAGCTGGTCACTATTTTTGAACACATTATATACTGTATGAGGTTTTATGAGCTGTTTAATCAAGCGGTTTGATGTATGAAACAAAATAACTGATTGCTTCCCTAAAACAAGTTAAACTGTTGTGGGCGCAGCCATTTTAAATTCATGTTCTTATTATATTTGCGAGATTCAAGGAAAACATTTTCCAACTCTAATTTACTATATAAGAAAGAATATATCGACCGGAAACACCCCAGATGGTCATTGTTTCACTGTTATAATATACTTTTTTTCAGCTTACCTAATGTATTCAATTACTTTATCTTAATACTTATTTAGAAAATTAGTTTTCGGAATTATTTTGTTTGTAAGACTATATCACTAACCCACTCATATTCACAGTCATGTTTGTTTTATAGCTGGTACTTCGATGTTTAATCCAAACGCCATGATGGGAAGTGGAACCGGAAGTAGTCAAAGTATGATGGGAGGAAGTGGCTCAAGCATGACGGGGGGAAGCGGAAGTATGACGGGAAGTGGAAACTCGGGTACAGCAGGGTCCAGTTCAACTGGATCCTCTTCTGTAAGCGGTGCCGGAAACTCAGCAACATTTGACCCTAATTCGTTTGGCAGCCCAAGCAGCAGCAGCAGTTCTGGTGGATCAGGTTCATCCATAGCCACGGGAGGATCATCTTCAATGGGCGGTGGTACTCAGTCGATGAACCCAGTGATGGCTGGTAGTGGCAGTGGATCATCTTCTATCACCGGTAGTTCATCGCAATCAATGAATCTCATGACTGGTGGCAGCAGTAGCACTTCACCAAAGTATGACCCAAATAATGTCATCAATACAGGTGCAAAATATGATCCCAACGCCGCCAATTCTGGAATGGGAGGTGGAAGTGGTGGAGCAAGTCCGTCATTTGCTAACGGTATGGGAATGAATGCGCAACAAGTATCTTCTGGTGGAAGTCCGCCTGGCTCATCGACTTCTGGTTCCGGTAGTTCAACGGGGTCTTCACCTTCGGGAGCATCAGCCACGTTTGGGTCCAGCAGTTCTGGGACGCCTGCAAGTTCTAATCCATCAATGTCATTTGGAAGTAGTTCATCATTCGGTAGCAGTGGTAGCGGTTCTGGAGGAACGCAAGCGGTGTCCTTGGGTACTTCCGGTAGTGTGTCACAGGGTGGCAGCAATGGCGGTGGAACTGGAACTGGTACATTTGATCCAATAGCCACAAATTCAATGGCAACATCCGGGTTTAATCCATTAAATCCAATGATAGGTATTGCTTATTATATTGTTATGTTTCTCATTTATTTCTTCAATTAAGTAACGTTTGCGACGTATACTAACTTTCATATTTCATTCTACATTAAAACGTTACTGGCATAACACACACATTTGAAACAAGATGTGTTTGCATAAGGTAGTGTCGTATTGACGGTGTCACTAATCTTTCTTTTTATTGAAAAATACACTTTTTTTTACTGAAATCTGTTATTTGAATTGCAGGCATGCCTGAAATTGTGGGAGTGAATATATTTTTGGAAGTCTTCTTGTAATTTGCCAACAGTGTACACCTGAACAGAAAAAACATATTTGATGAAACCCGACACATGTTTTTCTATTCTAATGAGAATTTCGCTTTGCAGATGTAAACAAACAATAAAGTATAAATTTTCCTTCAACAACTTAGGTCTCTCTATCTATCACAACCATGAACGCTGTTTTGTTCATTATACAAATAGAACAGAATGTTGGTTTTACACGTACAACGATGAATTGCAACGGCGTACAGTTACATACGGGCTATCACCAGCCTTTGTACGACGTGTGTGAATGCATCGTCGGATACCCACGTGTAATCCATTCCGATACTCTCCATATATCACCCGTGGGATATTATTCTAGGTTTGCGCCGTTTCTACCAAGCCACAACGCAGCGATATGATTGGTTCCTTCACGTTTTCATGAAGGGAACGCTATTCAATCACAATGTTAGTTTCATGCAAATGCCGTTTTGTTAAGACGTTAACATCAGCTGTATTTTGTTCGGTTCTGTTCAAATAAAACAACGCAGTGCTAGCGTATTTTCCCACGGGTGATGTATGGGGAGTATCGGAATTGACATCCGTGGGTACTCGACGATGGTGTAAATGCAGCTTCAACATTACCATAATCGCCGTCGCACAGTTTACCATCATTTTTCATTCCAACAAGTTCATGCTTAGAGCGGGAGTGGTAATGCAATGGGCAAAGTGTTGACCTCTCACGCCAGTGGTTGCGGGTTCGATCTCCAGCTCGACCCAATGTCTCTCATTAAATAACACACCGAACTGATTCTATCCAAGAAGCGGACTCGAGAGCGGTCAATTTATTCTCTGAGCTTTCATTGCAATTAAGCTAGAATAAATAAGTACATGTATAAACTAAATACATGGTTATTGTCTCACTATGAAACCTTTATTGAGGACATAGCTTTACACGATTTAGACTCGCAGGTATGATGATTAGCTTATGGTGTTTCGTCATGTATATAACACTCAAACTATATTTAGAAAAACATCTTCACTTGCTGATCACTTCATTTTAATTAATTGAAACAACTCATAACTGTTTCATTTCAGGCAAGAACATGTCCGTTGCCATGGGACCACAGTCTTCATCTTCGTCAGGTTTGTCTCTTGAAATGATAGACTAGTGCTGTTTTAGATACTTTACGTTGTTTATTCTATGTACTCGTTAGTTTTCACAGATAAACACTGATTAATCCAATTAAACACATGCACCTTAGTGATTATGTTCCAGGATTAGTTCCGAAGAAACTTTAAAAACTACAAACACATTACTAAAATATGTGCAAATGTAATGTGTAACCACTCAAATGTAAGTTTCAGCATGTTCAATCATTTGCAGGCAGCAAAGTTGGTAAGCTTAAAATAAACCCCCTCTGGCCATTTTGATATTAAACACGAACATTTTAATATTAGTTTTAATCCAATACGTTTTAATTATATGTATTTATATTTTATCTTCCATATTAAGGAAGTGGGAACTTTAACCCCGGAGAACTCAATTCAAAACTGGGAGCACAAGGGATGAGTCTTAACATGTTCGGAGGTAAATGTTTGTGTAGTATTGTTAGAATGTTAGATGATTTCGCTTCTATTGATCGATGAAATTTAGCGTCATTTTTACGCCATCGAGGACTAACAGACGATCAGTTAACCTAACCATTGTTTTCTGGGATCCTGATAGGTTAATCAGTGCTCGAGCACACCTTATCTCCGCAAGTAACTGATTACTTTCCCACTTGGATCAGTGGTGAGAGATGAATGATAATAAGAAACAATGTGGTATATCAATCATCACGGAAACTGTTGCCGGGCAGGGACTCGAACTCACGACCCCTGGATTGATAGTCAGACGCATAACCGACTGACCTAATCAGGTCCGGCTTCACTAATCTAAATTGGCTTCTTATTTATTATTATAATTGCATGCATTATGTTAAATAACGTAAAAAGAATACATTAACATTTTGCACGTCTCACCGTTATCGTTGTAGGATATTGTAATTCTGAACAAGACTAAAGCACGGTATTTGAATTTATGGAAATATTTTAGGAGCCGGTGGAAATCAGAATTTGAACAAAGTTGATGCAGGCACACTCATGGGAGGATCCACAGGTATGATGGCAGGAGCGTCGGCTATCAACAGTGGGGGAAATGCCGTCATGACGGGCGGAACCGGGGGCGGAACTTCGTCTGGAGGCGGCGCATCGTCAGGAACAGGAGGTTCTTCCAGCAGTGGCAGCAGCGGGGGCATGAACATGTTCAACCCTAATGCTATGATGGGCGGTATGTTTACCTTATTCAATCTATCTATATTTAGCTATGAAAATGGCTATGAAATATAGGAAAAGTTAGATAAGATGATATTTTTTTATGTTTTTATGATGGTAAGACTAACATGTGTTCACGACTTTTATTCCTCTATCGATATTTGTTCTCTTAACGAGATAGGCGGATCAACAAACCCACTGATGCCCGGCGGCAACATGAACCCAATGATGCCAGGTGGATCAATGATGGGAGGCTCGTCAACGGGAACCAGAAACGTCATAAGCGGAAGCAGAAGTGGGAGCTCAGGTTTGATTAATTTTTGATTTGCATTCTGTCAATTTTAAATGTTAGTATCATTTTTTTAGGTTACATATATTCATATTTAGTCATATTCCAATTCGCATTTACTTTTATTTATCGAAATAATGTCATTTTTGTATTTGAAATCTATTAGTATTCCCATAATGTTCCTTTTCCAACGCATTTCAGTCGCTTGAAAGGCATTTCAGTCGCTTGAAAGGGGCTGTTGAAAATATGTCATAGAATGCTTTATTCCAACTTTAGGTGGTTCGAACCCAGCTTCACCCGTGGGAACACCGTTAGACCCAATGGGCGCTATGGCGGGTGCGTATTTATTACAATTTAAAAGTATCGTTATCTTTGCATATTCAACAGTATAAGTAATTATTTCTCTCTGTCCTTTCACTAATACTCAATACACTGATTGTTTCTTCTTACTTTTTAAAACATATGGTCTTGTTACCAAATACACGATACTAGTTAAAATTCCAATGTATTGATTAATATTCTAATATACCGTACAAATTAACACACCAGTGTACAAAATGATATGGTTATTGATCATTACCAATGTTATCTGTGCCGCTTGCTTTGTATGCTACTGTAAACGCTTTACTGTTGTTTGCCGCTTAATTTACAGGAAGCTCGAAGAACCTTTCAAGAAATGCAAGTTAAATGGACCCGTTAATATTCTAACGTACTAGTTGATATTCTAATATGCAAATTAATACTCTACTGTACTGTTTACTATTCTGTCATATTTACCGTCCCAGTCTTTTTCCATGTTTTTGCTTTGTTTGCTGTTGTAAACGCTTTATGGTTGTTTGTCGCTTACTTTACAGGAAGCGCGAAGAACCTTTTAAGGAATGCAAGCTTAATGGACCCGCAAATATTCTAAAGTACTATTTGATGCTTTGTTTGCTATTGTAAACGCTTTATGTTTGCTTGCCGCTACATTACAGGAAGCGCTATGAATCTGTCAAGAAATGCAAGTTTAATGGACCCTTTAATATTCTTATGTAATGAATAATATTCTAATAAAAATATGCAAATTGATACTCCACTGTACTTTTCTGTCATATTGACCTTTTCAGTGTTGTCTACGTTGCTTGCTTTGGTTGCTATTGTAAACGCTTTACTGTTGCCTACCGCTTACTTTACAGGAAGCGCTAAGAACTTTTCAGGAGGAGCAAGTTTAATGGACCCGATGGGGTTTATGAATGGTAAGTTTACCCGGAGTCCGCGAGTGTCCAGTGTGTTATATCAATTTGTGGCAAATATACGCATTACGTAGCTCATCTGTTCTATAAAGCTTGTATGGACGTTTTTGGAAATGTATATCATCACCACTCATTTATAAATAATATCTACTATAACTTATTTCATTATTATTATTATCATTGTAATTGTCACATGATTTTTCAATAATTCTTCCAATTTTTTTACATCCTTAAGTATGAATTGACTGTGAATATAACTCGAGTTATATAGTACAATTAGCAATAAATGCGTACTTCAATCACCACACAGTATGTGAGTAGAGAACACTGACATTAAACAGCGTCATGTTTAACAAGAAAGAAAACGACCCTGCCTCATTTTGAAATATAACTGATAAAGCGCAACACCAGTAAGCAAAACTCAACTCTGTAGTTGCAAACAAGAAGTGAAAGTCAGGGCAGTGTTTCACAAAATAACTTGTTATAAAAATCGCCGTAAGTCTATTTGACAATTACTTCGTGGTTTGTTTAAATTTTGATCGACATTTCAAATGAATGTTTTTCCAGAAAATATATGATTTTCTGCGTGATTTAAGCAATTTTGGATTCATTTCGATGAATATTAAAACTAATATGAATAAGTGAAGGTTTACGACGATTTTTCTCGTAAGTTGTTTTGTGAAACGCACCTCAGGCCTTTTACAACCTTAATTAAACCAATTTGATATATTCGTCATCTGTTTAGGATCTACACTTCCATCTTAGAGAAAATACAACGAAAAGAAGCAAGATTTGTCACAGAACAATACTCATACACTGACAGCGAAACAGCAAAGCTGAAAAAAAAACTAGAATAGTCACGGTTACAAGGAAGAAGGAAATTGAATAGTTTCTTAGCATTTTACAAAGCATAAAATAATACACAGTCCATTATATATATTAGATTATGCTCATACTTCATTACGCCACACCGGAACCCATGACTATCGCCCATCTAGGTTTATGCAATCTACGAACAGTGCAAACACGGTTTTCTTCCACGTACCATCAGATACTGGAATATATTACATTGTACATTTAGATACTATAAGTGTGTTCAGCTCTCATCTGCAGAACTACGTAACCATGTTTACTAAATTTTCAACTTATGAAACTTTTGCTCTTGGCAGCATAAAAGTAGAAGTAGAAGCTGTCGAAAAAAGTATTTGCTTTAGTTTAGCGAACATCAAATGGAAATATAATTGATGTTTTAAAAAAGCATAACACATATAAGGTAAAACATGTGAGCTAACATTCAATCGTGACCACAGTAATATGATAAGCAAGCCGACATTTGAAAACAACAAGACGATATCTATATGTTTGTTTAAGTATGGAGCGGCGAACATTGATAAAAAACAACGTATTTTTGAGTTTATGAAGGATGCTGATGTAAAGTTTTGGCCGCCCGAGCTGAAACGCAATCTCAGCCAAAAGTATCGGAAAAAAGATTATTGAGGTATTTAGCGGACACAATTAAAAACATAATTCTGAGTTAAAATGGGACATTACAGGCACAAAAGGCGGCCACAGGAATCAAAATATTTCTTTTGAAAAAAAAACACAAAAAAAAAACTGGTATACAAATTTGAAAGCAATATAACAGAACACAATCGCATCAGAAATCTTGTGACAAAAACAAGCTGACATTATTTGTTTAAAAATATGTAATTTTAAAAGAATTAGGATATGTTTATTCAAGTGGAACGGATGTTGATTGAAATGCAGTTTTGGAGGAAATAATGGGACACAGCACGTGTGAAATTTGTGTGTGAGTGTGAACAGACAGCACATGCAAGGTCTAGTGATAAGCAACCTTGTATACAAATTTAAAAACAAATAGGGCAATATTTTATCGTTTAATTTACCGGATGTCGTATAAAACGTAAAATTCCTACAAAGGTGTGTAACGCATATAAACTAAGACGTGCTGCTGAAAGGCAGTATCATACAACATCAGTGACAAGCGAGTACTGATAATTTTATTCAGTAAGACATTCCCAATTAATTAATGTTACGGAGATCAAATTCTCGCGCTGTGGCGCTAGAACAACCATCATTGACATGACATATACACATATAATTAACTTATATAATATAAAAGTGATCATGGTAAGAATATAATGACGTTTTAAATTGAAGTATTTATACAATTTATGTGGTATTTATGTGGCTTTCTTTCAGTTCGGATAGAAAATTTTGTATTCTGAATGTTTTATACTTAATTATTTATTTTGTTATACTTTCTAAAATCTTTCTGAAAATAAATAAAATCTCTTTCAGTTCACTCTAGCTGTTCACACGTGTCTTATATATAAACTTACATCATAATTATTAACTGACTCCGGAGACAGTTTTATCTTCATGTATTTATTAATCTACATAATTATAATATATTTAGTTTTCAGTCGTAGTTTTACTCGTTTACTTAAATTTGTTTCTTAAATTCCAAAATAATGGTGACAGAAAACGAATACCATGTATTTTTTAATTGTTCTGAGTATAGTCATGTTAGAGAAACACATCTGTATAATTGATATATAGGATATTCAAAACATACAGATTTTAACCGATAACTTTAAAGCGATAATCCAGATACTGTTAGAAGAATTGCTCTTTTTATAACAAAACTGTTCGAAATTATAGATAAAACATTATATATTGTATTATTTTTATACACTTCAAATGTATATTTAGCATATTGTAACACAACTCTTTAAAACATAAATGATCAACAATTATTGTTGTATTTTAGGCCGGAGGCCTTTATTTACATAAAACATCTTGTATCTTGTATATTGCACTGCATGTTTCATTACCACTCATGAACAGACTTAATAAAACTAAGTCCACTATTTTCTGCGATCCATGCTTATAAAGGTTCTTTCTATTAAATATTATATACTGAATAAATGGTTTAACTTGACTTCTGTGAAGATTACTAAAGTATATATCATAACCGTTTTGGAACTATTATTCACTGGTTATTAAATGTTGGTCTTAAAAAGGTGTTTTACTTGTTTCAGGAGGCGGATTAGCCGGCACTATGAATAATATGTTCTCAGTAAAATCTCCAGGTAAGAATTAGTTTAAACCTGGGATACTACCCCATATGATATTACTAGTACTATTTATGATATAATTATACAAGTTGTAATCGTTTTTAGACCAGTTTTCTTTATTAGTTAAATATGAATGTCCCGATTGTGGGAAGAATTGCTATAGAATTAACTTCATATAATCGTATATATAACATGTTACTTCGTTGTTGTTTTTTTATAAAAAAAAAACAAAACTACAGTATTAATGTCAACAACTTATCACAATAATCTTTCTTAAACTGTTAATAATATAGGATATTTTCACCTGTGGACATTATTTAATGGCATTATCAAATAACATGTATCTTGATGTGTTTTATGCATTAGCTAAAAGAATTCTTGCACAATGACCAATTCATTAGGACTGAGTATAGATGGTCTGTAATTGTAGAAGTTGTATATACATGTGACGTCTATAGTTTGTATCTCATTTTAACATTTATATCTAATAATTATCACTTTTTAATCCGTCGCCCACAGGTGACAATATATCATTTCGTTGCCTATCTCCGGCATATCCTCGTGTATCTTTGGCTTCTAGCCATAGACAGATGTTCTGATCACCATTTCAAATGTCGTTGTAGTACTAAGTAGCACACTAACGTACAATAATGGAGTTTGTATGTTTATTAGTTCTGTATTTTGTATTTCCAGGATCTCGGTCTATCCCTGTAATATCAGGTAAATTTCTACCTCATTTCGTTTTCGAAAAGGGCATATGGTCATAATATAAATTGACTAGCAATAACAATAGGATTGCATGTTTTATATATTGTAAAATGAAAACAGTTTATGCATGCCTGATTTCATACGTCATCTAATTATCAACTCGTAATTCATCTACTAATTTAAATTATCGTTTCTTATCAAATTCAGATGGTATTTTTGCTGATGAATAACTGCAATCCATGGTTTAAACATATTTTATTTCTGTTAATAATACATAAACGGGGTTCGACCATTTCTGCCAATAGTAGTTTCGGCTTTCCACTACAGTTTAACAAATTGCTTAAAAAAGTATAGCAGTTATAAACAATGAAAAAACTATAAATGAGAAAAAGAATTGTAAAAGTATAAGAGCTTATAGAAAGAAAATACTTGTAACAAACTTACAACACTACTAAAATGGTTTGTTTAACATACTTAATTAAACGAGTTGTTTATAAGTAGGTGTGATCCCGGGATTAATATTTATATTATATTTAATTGTCAAGGTAAGACTTCACAAAATTAATGTTATCTAAACACATTACATCAGTTAATTTGGCTATTTATTACATTATACATTTCGAAAGATTATCAAATTTTAATGGAATGAAAGATAATTTAATTTGAACACATTTTTGTACCTTTTATATAGTCCTGGACAGCTTGAAACATTTGAATGTTTTCACCTAGCGTTAGATTTTTCTTTCCATATTATAATACATTAATACTGAGCGGATGAAATTCTCTCGTAGAATGAAAAAGTAGATATCTTAGACGTATGTAAAGACTGCAGTGAAAACTTTATTCTGAATGCAATTTCATATATTAACTCATTTACATAATGATTCCAGTCATCAACGGTAATGCAAATTCATAAAATTGATACATAAAAATTCTTTGCATAATAGGTTACTTAGGTAACTATTATATATGTCTCATCTTTCACTGCACAATACCGATTTTTGATTGAAATGATATTTTATCAATTTCGTTACTTGCTTTAGTTACATTGAATGGACCCCATACCTAGTAATACTTAGAATGCAATATCGTATCTTTTACTACCAATTTCCCTACACCTTTTATACCTAGTGCAATCAGAAAAGCAGTTCCAGTAGTGGTTCTTACTTGTTTAATTTTAGATGAAAAACCATTCCGTATTTTTACTAATTATTAGGCTAATTATGATCTTGTATAGGTTTAAGTGTTATACTAAATCTATACATTTCTTACGTCTCACTACACATTTTAAATCTGTTCTTTATTCTATATAACAGGTCTAGGATTTCCATGGTAAAAAAAGTATTCAACATAGATTTTTTAAGTATAATTTTTCAAAGCAGGAATATATACCCACATAAAAATGCACAATAACTGGTTGGTTGACCACGATGGATTTTTTCAAAAGAGCGTGCAGTGACACCCTGGGATGTTTTGAAAAAATACTTATTATTCCTGCCAATCCATCGTTATTGAAAGCGTGATTCTTATTGAAGTCGCATAATTTTATGACTATACGAAAGGAAGACAATATAATAAAAAACAGTGTTATATTCTAAAAGCCACAAAGATCATTATATTGTTTACAATCAAAGAACTACTACGCATTTCATCTTCAATATTATTTGTATTACATACTTTACAAATTCGTTCCTTTGATTTTCTTCCGTTTCCTGTTTCAATTCCTAATAAAAATATCCCACAATGCACTGAATCTGACCTGAGAACAGTCTCTATTGCTTACTAAAGTTTATTTATATAAACTAATGTATGTACATAGGATAAGTATGTAAGTTTCAATAATTATAGTATATCTATTTAGACCGAGTCCGCCGTGACACAGCAGCACCACAGTGGCAGCCAGACAACCTAATAAATATGCTGACGGGACAAGCATACAACCCCATGGATCCTATAGGTTTTATAGCTGGAGGTGAAGACAGACACATCTAATGTTTTGTCAAGTGTATCATATAGATATGTATGGTAGAGGTTTACCAAATACTGATGAAATAAAGCTTTGCCACGTTTGTGTATTTAAGAATTCACTTGTTATTTCCTGGTTTATAAGTTTGATGTATAAAGTAATTACAACAGCGTAGTCCTGTGTTTTTAATAATGCTGTATAAAATAATATAAACACATATTTGTATATCTAAATTATGTTATGAATGTGGCGGTTTCACAGAATCATAACATACACGGGAGTTTTACAGGTAAAACATGACGTATACAAAAGGGAGTGGAGATGTAATGCCACCATATGACCCTAATGTGAATGCATACACGTTCGCAGGTATCTGTTTTCATTGTCTTTTATAATTAAATATATTGCAAATTGAACAATTATCTACGCCCCACATAGCGTTGCATATATTAGGACCATGTGTTTAATTCATGTAGAGCTTCCATTCTTCCGGCGTCCGCCTGGTACCTGTTCTTGTAAAATGGCTGCAGCACTTTTATTTTTCCATCTGCTATTGATCAAATGTAGACAACGTGTTCATGGCTATTTAAGATTTAAGATCTTGAATCGGTCCAATTAGACCAGAAACAACAGCGGTATAGTCCTTTCGTTATAGAAAAATACACCATATCAGCTTCAGTTATACTCTAATCCGAACCAAACTTACTACTGTTTATAGGCATGGACTCCAGGCTAGTTGTTTATAGGCATGGACTCTAGGTTAGTTGTTTATAGGCATGGACTCCAGGTTAGTTGTTTATACGCATGGATTCCAGGCTGGTTGTTTATAGGCATGGACTCCAGGCTAGTTGTTTATAGGCATGGACTCCAGGCTAGTTGTTTATAGGCATGGACTCCAGGCTAGTTGTTTATAGGCATGTATTCCAGGCTAGTTGTTTATAGGCATGGACTCCAGGCTAGTTGTTTATAGACATGGACTCCAGGCCAGTTGTTTATAGGCATGATATCCAGGCTAGTTGTTTATAGGCATGGACTCCGGACCAGTTGTTTATAGGCATGGACTCCGGACCAGTTGTTTATAGGCATGGTATCCAGGCTAGTTATTTATAGGCATGGATTCCAGGCTAGTTGTTTATAGGCATGGACTCCAGGCTAATTGTTTATAGACATGGACTCCAGACTAGTTGTTTATAGACATGGACTCCAGGCTTGTTGTTTATAGGCATGGACTCCAGGCTAGTTGTTTATAGGCATGTAATCCAGGCTAGTTGTTTATAGACATGGACTCCAGGCTAGTTGTTTATAGGCATGGACTCCAGGCTAGTTGTTTATAGACATGGACTCCAGGCTAGTTGTTAATAGACATGGACTCCAGGCTAGTTGTTAATAGACATGAACTCCAGACTAGTTGTTTATAGACATGGACTCCTGGCTAGTTGTTTGGCTGCGTTTCACAAAATAACTTCGATAACATTTCTTTCATGGAATGTTTAAATTCGATCAACGTTGAAAATAAAAATTCCAGAAAATATATCATTCTCTGCATGATTTGAGCCAACTTCGGGTTCGGGTTCATTTGGATGGATATTAATAAATATTAAAAGTAATTGTTGGTTTACGTTTACGTCGATTTTTTTTTTGTAAGATTTCTTGTGAAACTCAGTCTTGATAAAGTTAAGTTCTTTAAATGAACATGTTGGAGTTTTGACCTGTAAACCCAAAATAGACTTCAGTTCTCATTCCATTCGGACACGAGTGGACCAGAATGAACAGCATAGTGATTAAGCCCGTTGGTGATTTTGTTTATTTTACTAAGTTTCATATTAATTATAGAATAAAGCTGGTAAGTCGTAACACATCAAAAGCGTAACGCTGTTTTTATTGCATATTTAAGAAGACAATAGACATATGTTATCGCATAACCAAATGTATTTTTGCCGAAAAAATAACAAGATTAAATGAAATGAATCGTAACGTCCATGGCAGATGAATATTGATATAAGACGTTTCGGCATTGGTTATATATTTTACTACATCCCATTATTCTATTGACATGCATTGTGTTGTTGCTGTTGTGCATACGTTTTCTTCTTTTTAGGCATTGGTTACAATACAGGCGTGTTCAAACCAAGTGGAACTTTCGTACCTAGTTTTGTTAGTGCAAACATGTTTGCAAACTCGCCGAACTATGCACATAACATTGATCAGAATAATAACAAATCCAAAGAAGCGGCAAGAAACAATACAAGTATAGGCGATAAACCTGAAATCAAACAGCAAACTAATGCAGTTACACATCAGAACGGTCAAACTAGAGATCCGATATTTGCTAGTTTACCATCGATATCAGGACCATTTTCAGATGAAACGAAGCCAAATTTTGTATCCATGGAAATGCAAGATAGTATTTTAGAAATTATGAACGTATCTCAAACGTTCCCAGGTGCTATATTCAGCGGGAAACCAGGTATGCTTGGAATTGGTTCACAACAGCCGGCTGTCGTCGTACCACAATCTGGAATTTCTGTATCAATTCCGGAGGCACAATATATATCACCGTCTTCCGAAAATTTAACTGAAACGAGATTAACTGACCCAGTTTTCAGTGGATATCCAGGTATGTCTGGGGTCGGAGATGTAGTTAATGAACAGGCACATGTTAACCAAGTAGAAGATACAAAAAATCAAACCGAAATCCAGAAAAGTAGTTCTCCTTATACGAGCATAATATATGCACCAAAACCTGTCTTCAGTGGTTACCCGGGCATGTTGGGAATAGGTAGTCAGGCTGGAACAGAAATAACAAATGAGGGCATAATGGATCATTCAAATGATGGATATTCTAATTTCGGTGGTAACACAATGAGCAATGCATTCGGAACACAATCACCAGGTGTAAATCAAAACGATTGGAATGGAGAATGGCCTGGTAAGTGTTGTTGGTGAATAAAATAAAACTTTCGAATTGAAAACATGTCTATTTAGATAATTTACTGTTTGGTAGATAACGATTGATATAAGATATCCATGCAACCACGCATTGGATATAAATGAAAATATCACGTGTGCTCAGCATCATAAATGGAATACACAGAAACAAGCCCCATAACTCTGGATTGCATTGTGGCATAATTATGGCCATTTTTTACTTAGAAACTTTGGTTATAATTTTTGAGCAGGTTTTAGTTTTTGAGCAGGTATATATTTCATCAACCTTTTATTGGATATTAAACTTCACATTGTGGTCAACATCATCTGGCTAACTCATGGAGACAAGAATTATAGCTCTTGATTGCCATTTGACAGAATTATGGTATATTTAGCAGATTGAAAATTTTAAGTAGGTTCATATTTCATCAACCTCTCTCAAATTTGTTCAAATCCATGGCACTGGGGGCAAAAATAGGTAAACATTTTACATAATGTTATATAGGAAAGATTACAAAAAGAACACCCCAAAATTGAAGGACTGGAGCTATTTTTTTTTACTTTATTCTATTCATTTTAAATCTATTTGTTCATTTTCATGAATTTTTCATTTTTGTTTTCATTCTCATGAAAGAGTATCCAGCTGTGATAAACTGTGCATGCTGGTACAAGATTATTTCAACTACAGATCCATTTGCATATATTGTATATGTAAAAAAACTGAAACAACTTAGAATGCGGAAGATTATCCTCCATTGATAAACTGTATGTGTTGGTACAAGACTATAGATCCATTTACAAGAACTGTTGTATTACCATAATTTATGATTGGAAAGTAGTGCATATATCGCATATGTAAAACATTGATAAACTACTCTTGAAACAGAATATCATCTCAACTAAAGCTGACACTGTATTTTAAATTCTTGCTGGAATTCTTTCAGGAAATGTTTGATAAGTATTTCTTGATATGCTTGACCTACTTATATTATTTTATTCATGCAATTGTAGTATTTAGATTTATTATACTTACAAGGTGTGTCTTAAGTTAGGTATTGGCACAACAAAGGTAACAAAATGCTAAATTAAATAATATTAAGGTAATATAAGTCACTTTGTTGTTGTTTTTTGCAAAAAAAAAAAAAAAAAAATAATGAAAAAAACAAATAGTTGTAGAATTATGTTGCTAATTTATTTTTAATAGACAAGCAATAATTATAGCTTAATTTTACTACCCCTGAGTTTTTATATTAATTGTCTTCCATTTAGTACTTGATTTTGGTACTTATTTTCTGAAATAGCTGTTGTTTTAGAACAGCATCTAAATAGCCGAGTGCTCTATCCCTCCGACAGCTGTCGTTTTAATTGAATTGTATGTGTTCCTTTTCATAATGTTCAAAGTGAACACTTCCTTTAAATGTACATACATATCTGATATAAGTTTTATTTCCAGACAAGATTTCTAGCGCTTCCTCTGAAGCTGTTAAAGACTGGGCTGGGGTATTTAAAGAAAGCTGGCAAAGTAAGTTATTGGAAAAAGAAGACATTTGTATATCAAAAAGTCTAACATACTTTGAGCACATTGCGATGCGTTTTTCACATATTTAATTTCACATGTTAATATTAATACATACGTTTCTATAGTTAACATCGCTGGTGTCTCAGACACACCAATAGCTGGTTTTTAGCTAGTTATTACGGCGCGCAAAGGTTTAAACTTAAAAGACATTGGCTATTTAGAGAGCAATTAGCTAATAAATTATCTCTTTTTTCACATTTCCTTGTAGTTAAATGTTACTAAACCTCTAGTAAATATCTTAAATAAATATTATATATTTGTTAGTGTTATATAGTTAAGAATTTCAACACACATATAAAATTCGCTCTAAACCTTTTTCATACCAGAAATAGTGCTGACCATGACAGGTATTATTCAACAATACTCTTAAATCATCAAACCATTAAAATTAAAACTAAGTAAGTCCTTAATTGCTGTTTCGGAGAAGAGACTTCAAGACGTTACACTTAATTTTAAATGGAAAAATATAAAAAAGTTTTAACGTAAACGAATCCTAGAATTCATTGATTGGGACACAGGTCAGCGCGTAAGCGCCATCCTGTGATAACACAAGGAAAGTTAATATGTGAAAATGCATTCCCGTTATCTAAACAATATCGATCCGAATTCACAGAAGTTTAGTGTATAGTATGCACTATATAAAAAGTGCATTTAATACAAAAATATAAATTTGTTATCTAAGAATGAGATAACATAAGCTCGATATCGCTATATATGAAACTATGATGTAGACAATTGACATCTCCAAGTTAAACAATAGCCCAAGGTGTAAGCGATACTCAGTTCCCCTTAAGTTTTACTAGTATTGTTAGATCAGATTTATGTTCATGCTCTGCCATGTTAGACTTTGCCAAACAAATATTTAAGGGCAACATTTGCTATGGTATTTAAGTCCTACTCGTTATTAACGTTCTAAATACAAGTACGCATTTGTATTTGACCAGTTGGACGTAGATACAATAACAAATGTCACGGTTCATCGCCTACATGTGTAAAGGTGATGTGATTAGTTAAATATTACCGTAATCTTCATGGTAATAAAATACAATGTGTTTTAAAATTAATAGTAACAGCGGTTATATTCATATTCTTTTAAAGAACCAGCAAACAACGACACTGAAAGTGAAAAAACAATAACATCTTCCAGTAATTCAACTGTAGCAGAACACTCCGAGTCTTCAATGACAACTTCGTCATCAGCATCGTCTTGGGATGGAAGCTGGCCAGGTAAGCTTAAGCTTACGAACGCAAACGCATACGGCAGTACGGCCGGCACACAGATTAAAAATATACTCTCAGATATTTTCAATATTATTTTCTCGTTAAACATTAAGAACAAAGATTGTCTAAAAACTTTTCGAACTCCCCTCGTATATACATGTATCCCCCCCCCCCTCATATATATACATGTATTTGTGTATATTTAGCTTTTGTTGCTACACGACTGTCTTTTGAAAGCTGTTGTTTTCTCTACATGGTCGTCACATATACCTGTATTATTATGAAAGTTTGATCGCACTTGGTTGCCAAGTACATTGACTCGGTGGTGGTCTTATTTCTTATTCCGTTTTTTTTTTTTTGAAGGAATTCGCCATTGTGCAGTCCCCAAAATACTTTGCCGAACTAGATTAATTTACTTCACATTTCAATTAATACAATTAGACATTTTAGAATGTGGATAATTTGCAAGTTAAACATACAAGACTTTGTTAAAACTGATTCTAGTAAATGTCAATGTCGAATCTCAACGTATACATTTCGTGGCAGCAATTCCATATTGATATAGCAATTTACCAGCAATTCCATATTGTTATAGCCATTTACCAGAAGTTCCATATTGATATAGCAATTTACCAGCAATTCAATATTGATATAGCAATTTACCAGAAATTCCATATTGATATAGCAATTTACCAGCAATTCAATATTGATATAGCAATTTACCAGCAATTCAATATTGTTATAGCCATTTACCAGAAATTCCATGTTGATATAGCAATTTACCAGCAATTCAATATTGATATAGTAATTAACCAGAAATTCCATATTGATATAGCAATTTACCAGAAATTCCATATTGTTATAGCAATTTACCAGAAATTCCATATTGATATAGCAATTTACCAGCAATTCAATATTGATTTAGCAATTTACCAAACTGAAGGGAATGTATTTAATTTTGAATTACTAGTATGAGGGTCTGAATGATAAATTTTAATTTTAAAATGGTACATCAATCATCATAACAGACGCCATCTAAATGGTAATTATTCAGACTTTTACTGTAATTAAAACATAATCTGATAATGATGTAATTATATTTAAGGGGAACAAAGCCTGTCATCCGGCCATGTTAGTTCTGGAAATGGCCGTTCGTCCCAAGGTCATTCAACACAAGAACAAACAGGTTAGTCGATTTTTTGCGTTACTGATTTCCACTAAAAGTGTTTTGATTAATAGTGACTAAATATATATTCTCAGCAGTATTTCACGTTTGAAGATGTATGTAACAATTAAATATGTTAATACATTATGACATGCTCTTTGAGATATAAAGGTTACGACAGCATGATGTGCTAATCATGTGACATAATTATTACGTATTTCGGATGATAGTTTGAAAGTATTTGAAAATAATTTTAAACCTAGTCTTATTTTTTTCCAAAATATCTCATTTACAAGGAATTATGTAAGTCCTATAACTTAAAGATGAGTTGAAACAGTATGGTTGATGTTTGTGCTTTAAATTTATACAAGGTGCAGTATTTCTAATACATGTATTTTCACTTACTTAAGCCTATCCTAACTATCTTCAGATGCGAATGCGGATTTGTAATTTTTATATAAGACAAAGTATTTCCATACACGTATGGTGTTAATTTTACGGGAGCCAATTTTAAGCCTGTCAGAGCTGCGTTTCACAAAATAACTTAGTACGATAAAATTCGCCGTTAGTCAATTAGACAAGTTTGTTGTTGGATGTTCAAATTTCGATCGACGTTTAAAATGATTATATTTCCATAAAATATAATATTTTCTGCGTAGTTTGAGCCAATTTTGGGTTCATTTGGATGAACATTGAAACTATTAGGATTAATTGTTGGTTTACGTTTACAACGATTTTTTTTGTATTTGTGAAACGCACCGCTGAATCGTTTAAATTACTCATATTGTTTTCAATAATTTTTACTTATAGGAAACTTCCGAAACACTTTGGAAACTTTGCAAGAATTTATATCATTCTTGAATAACATGTCTAATGGAAACAACCAAAGGTAAGTTTTTGATTAATTGAAATCGTGCTTGAAATTCTTTTTTGGCATGAGATTCTGTTTTTGTTTTGAGAATTCAATCCCATTAGATAACTGTCCGGCGATAACTCGACAGACAGTCGGAATAAATAATGTCAAACAAAAATAAACACGAATTATTTATTTCATTGGATTTGGGAATAACACATTCTATACAATAGATATTCAATCTTAAGATGTGAACAACATATACTATGAAATATTTATTCAATCTAAAGTTGTTAACAACAAATTTTTCAAAATAAATCTGTGAAAAAAATACTATGATCTTAATTTTTTTTACAGAACAAGTTTTTCAGTCTAAATTTGTAAACAAGCATGATAATGAATTAAATATTTTATCTTTATTTGGGTCTACAATAACTATGGACTAATTATTCAATGTTAAGTTATTAACTTATATGAATGAAAGTTGTGAAGATTAAACCATTTAATATAAAGTTTAAGTTTGTGAACAACAATTACTTTGAACTAAATATTCAATCTAAAATTGGGTGCAACAATAAATATGAACTAAGTATTCAATCTATCGTTGTGTACAACAAATTATTCCATCTTAATTTGTGAGCAAAAATACTATTGATTAACTATTAAATCTTAATTTGTGAGCAGCAAATTAATATCATGAACTAAATATTTGTCTAAAGGTGTTAACTGTTTCCATTTATTTTACAACTTCGAAAAAAAATCGGCAAGAAATTGCTTTCATGTTCTTTTAATATATAACGATAACATGAAACCCACATTGTAATTGCAGTATTGGTGGTAATGGCAGTGGGGGATCAAGATCATATTCTGATTTAGTTGGCGACTGGGCAAAGGACATAAAGGCTTAAGGCAGCCTGGATATAGATTATTACTTCCGCTAAATGGAGAGCGTCCATTACAGATTACTTTGTAATATATAAGACAAAATGTTGATCCAATGAACACCTGTTATTGAAATTTTATCTTAAAAAAATAAAGAATATAAGATTAATTCTGACTGTTTTGCTAATGATTTTCATGACATTCTGGTGTGCTATTTTTGTTACTGGCAATAATATAAAATATTGTGAGGAATTTGAATTAATACTAATTGCAAGTGTATATACACATATTATACAATTTATATTGTAGACTTACTTGTTTTGGTTTTTACTATTGTAATGTTATTCGTTCGAAAACCATTCAACTCATAATATGTAATAAGTAAAGCAAAGGGTATATTGTTTTTGGAGCATGAAATAACACACATTTTAACTTTATTATTGGAGGAAAACAAATAGAAATCGTAGAAAAACACAAGTAGCAAGGTATTTATTAAAGTCGGGAAATTTCCTCAATGCTAGAAGACAACAATACCGTATTATACAATTATCACCAGCCTTAGACACAATATCAAGGCATCTACCAAACCAATAGATTTGGTGTCAACATTGACTTATATACTATGGTTTTCAATACTATTGTTTGCATTGTAGTTAGGCACACTTGCCGTAGTCTGGTCTGTACATGTATGTCTGGTTGTTCATTTTGCATATAAAACCATAGTATATAGATCATGGTTGACACCAAATCTATTGGTTTGGTAGATGCCAAGGGTGACGAGTTTGAATCCGCGCCTAGCAACAATTTCCTTGATGATTGATATATGACACTGCGTCTCATTATCACTTGTTTCTCACAGCTCATCAAGTGAGAAAGGTATCAGTGACTTGTGAAAATGGGGTGTGCTTGAGTTCTGGTTAACCTTTCAGGATCCCAGAAAACAGCGGTTAGGTTAATTGATCATCTATTAGCCCCCAATGGCATAAAAATGATGCTTAATATTCAATCAATTGCTTAATTAAAATAGCTTTCTTTTTAAAACTCTCATCCATCTATTGTGTGAAAGGGATATTTTTTTCTCTGTGTAAGAGAACCATAATTGATATTCTGTTTGAGATATTTCAGCAGACCATGTTTGTTTTGAAATAGGATTGAACATTAAAATTTTATACATATACTAAGTAATAAATGAAAACAAATACATATCCTACGTACTTGATCCAAATTTTAGCTTCCAAAACTTTTTTATTGACTTTTAAAGTGTTAAAGAAAACTTATTAAAGGGTCGCCTGACAATTGTGTGATATATATTTGAGTTAGTTTACATTTTTTACTATCAACTTTAAAATCAGTTGACTCACTTAGTTTATAGAGCACATCTGTAATTCTATTCCCATTGCTATCATTTACATAGCTTGATCTGAGAACATGTGTTCAGTTTGACTCTCTTCTTTAGTCATCTGCTCTCATGTTATATGATATTATAAAAAAAAAATAGGAAAATTACACTACTTTATTAGTTTATCTTGGATTTAATTCCAACACCAAGAAAAAAAAATTCACCTAACTTAACTCTATTGCTTGTTTGTTTCATTACTTAAATTACCTAAATCTGGACTTCAAAAGTCCAAAGGCCTTTTCTACAACCACTCTAGTCTTGCAGTGCTTGGAGTTGAATGTCCTTTCTGCCTCAGAATTTGGGTGGATAA
Source organism: Panopea generosa (assembly GCA_029582155.1). NCBI lineage: Eukaryota > Metazoa > Mollusca > Bivalvia > Adapedonta > Hiatellidae > Panopea > Panopea generosa. Next base: position 27,069,418 of record CM055897.1, on the reverse strand, counting down.
CAGGCGTCAATAAATAAGGACGCAGGGGATAGCCACTTTCGCCAATAAGATGCCCTATGTTGTGGGTTTCCAGGTAGTCCTTGAATAATAAAATATTTATCAATAGGGCATATTGATTAACTGGATCGTGCTTCGAATGAAATGTAATGTTTTATGAATGACAGGAGGTTATAGATAAGTAAGCTATGATACAAGATACAACATGGGCTAGTTTAATATTCGAAGGTCTTCTTGGCAACATTTTACTACTTTATTAGATAACTATAATATTATTTTGCCAATTTGGTATTAAAAAGACAGATTATACACATTAAATAATAAATCCAATGTCATGATTGGAACAGTGATCCTGTCTACATACTGAATGTATGCACACATTTTTATGGCAACTTACAACAAACATCACATGAAACTGGTGACAACATGTCATCGTACTAGCAAAACAAGATCATACAACAAATGAAATGCAAACTGATCCTTTAAGCTCCACCAAGCCGCAATTTTTTTTCATAGGGAAATGAAATGTAGTTTATCTTTTAATCATTTAGGCCGATTACAGTAGAAATGTAAATATCATTTATTTATTGGTTGAATATTTGGTGTCATTTTTATGCCATCAAGGGATAACAGATGATCAGTTTATCTAACCACTCTAAAAGGTAAACCAGAATTTGAACACACCTATCATCCACATCTCAACCACTAACTGATAACTTTACCACTTGCATCGGCAATAAAAGATGAATGATAACGAGACGTGATGTATTATATCAATCATCACGAAGACTGGCTGAGCAGGGATTTGAACTCAAGACCCCTGGATTGATAATCACTATCCATTTGGAAATGCTGTACGCCATCACCACAACATGTTTTTAAAGATCCCAGTTCATTGGAACAAGAATGCCCTATTCAAGTAACTCTACCAAACATCGTCCAAACATTGTCCAATAATGGCAGATTGAGGCACACTAAAAATATGAAATGAATCTGCTTTAAAGACAAATAAGGAATTATAAATAATTATTCTAGTACCTTTAGTCCACACATGTTCAATATTGCTGCATCGTGCTGTGACCCTGGCCACTTCGCTACAACATCTGTGAATCTATAAACCCAATGTAAAGAAAATATTTTTTATGAATGATTCCACATGTGAGCTTAAATAATCAATGTGAGATATGTAAAAAGTCTTGAAAAGCAAAACTTCTGTCTGATGTCCTATAATACAAACAAGAGAAAGACTGACAATTTGTCTATGTTTACTGTGTTTCATCTCTTTTTTAAGCTGATTTCAAGAATGTTCCACATACAATAGACAATTATATTAAAATCAAATATATATATATATATATGGAGATAATTATTTGTAAATAACCAAGACATTATTGTACAGACCAGACTACGGCGGGTGCGCCTAGCTACAATGCAAACCATAGATACAATATCAAGGCCTCTGCCAAACTAATAAATTTGGTGTCGACCATGACTTATATACTATGGAATTACATGCGACACATCTGGACAGGGTGGACAAATTTACATACATGAACTGATAGCTTTATATGAGTAGGATCCAGTAAAGGATTCATGACTACTCACATGCTATATATATATAAGGACAGATTTATAAACCCGTTGGATCATATAGATACAGTGAATTCATATATATTTAATTTCATAAAGGGAGATAATTAAATTCACAACAACGGAATTTACGATTTTTGGGATCTTTTCAGATGCT